>JAPDSC010113656.1:0-46605 GCA_026290005.1 Latrodectus geometricus
AAAAATGCTACTTGAGCAGTAGTTTTGCAACTCCTCCACTTATTGTCCTACAATTGAAAAACCCAGATCTAATTGAGATTATTTCATCTATTTAAACAGAAATGGAATATGGAATATATATATATATATATAAATATTTATATATATATATATATATATATATATATATACATATACAAAGTCATAGAACATTATAATTGTAATCTTATAAATTGTAAAATTACAATCTGCATACTTAAAAATCCAGTTAGCAATGAAATTTTTAAATATTAGGTCGGGGAAAAAGTAATCCATTAGTTTTTCGGTAGACGTCTGTAGTGATCGATATCTCGTCAGGTATATATCAAACAATTTCAGATTTATGCTCGTTGGAAAGGTGACATTTGACACTAAAATATCCTCTTGCGGTTTTTTGTTTGATTAATTTAGTTACGAGTACAAGGTTTTAAAAATGGAAGACAACAAACTGAAAATTCGATACATTTTCGTTTTTCTCTTGTAACGGCGAAAAAGATAGCCAGGTGGCTAAACTTGGGAAAGGTGTTTATCGTCCTATATAAGACTGTAACAACCAGTTACGTACAATTTTTGTTTCGTCGATTTCGTTCGGGTATTTTTGATGTTAGAGATGCATCTCGCATGTGGATACAGCATCGTCGAAAATGTCTATAAAATATCAAAAATGATCGAAGTTAACCGCATGTCAGCAGTCGTAACGCGCAAGACCTAAAATTCTACATGAAAGCTGTTTTAAACCTTTTTACAAAGCGAATCCAAAAGAAGTTACATTAAGTTCACGTAAAAATAATGGATTTCTTTTTCCCCAACCTAATATATATAAAAAAAAATATTTAATAGGGATTTAGAGTAGAATTAAACTTTTGCTTAATGAAAAGTTAACTGTTGTTTTGTGTATGGTGAAATTTAAAACTAAATCGAATTAAATGCAATCTGTATAAAAAATTTATATCAATATTAGTGACTCCTTGCTCTGATGTTCTTGGTTTAATTTCAGTGGTATATTGTTTTTTATTTCCCATTTTATTCGTCAATATATTTTATTTTCTTTATTTTTAGGTTAACTTCGGAAGTATAGTCATACCATTAGATGATTTGCCCTATGAAAAAAGTTTGGGTCCTCTACCGACTCTGGCTCATGCTGTCCGATCTGATGACGTCATAATCAAGGACGCTAAAACTTTATCTATAATTAATTTGTACTATGATGGAGCCGGTCCTGGTAAACTTTTTAAATTTTAGAAAATTCTTTTCAATTCAATTCATATATCTTGTTCATTGTACAACATTTTAATTCATTCATATAAAAAGTACTTGAATAATTTATTTATTATATAATATTTGAAGAATCAAAATTCTTGAAAAAAACAGAATAAATAATATCATGAACTTTAGAATAATTTAATAATAAATTAACATTTTAATAACAAATTGCATTTTAAGCACTTAAGAGAAGTTTATTGTATATGTACGCGTCAGCTTATAGATTTTACAATTATAATTATTAATACACTCTTAGATGCACTTATTACGAATCTATAAATATCTCAACAGTTTTAAATTATTCACTCAATATTACTCTGTGCCATGTTCTTCTGTATTAATGTTAATAAATGTGTATCAGGGCTTTTGGTCTCGTAGCAAGCGGAACCATCTACCTGAAGACTTTACAAGCCTTGGCATTTGCTGATGACATAGAATTTATTAGTATATCCAAAAAATTTGTCACCAAGGCTTTCAATATTTGAGAAACTGAAGATGTAAAATTAGACCTAAAATAAATGAAGATGAAACAAAATTCATATAGACTTCACACAATACACCTATTCCACAGTCATTTAATGTAAAAAATTACTTAGAAATAGTGTCTCCGCTCAAATATCCTGAAACTATCATTACTATTAGCAATGATTTGACAATAGAATTAAACAACAGTTTTACCATGTCAAATAGATGCTATCGTGGTCTCAAAAACTAAGTAAAATCTCAGCTTATAAGTCTGAAAACAAAAATTAACATCTATAAAACGCTAATTCGGTCAATCTTGCTCTGCGGGAGTAAATGCTGGTCAATTAATAAATTAACATGAAAATAAATTATTAACCTTTGAATGCAAAATATTAAAAAATATTTTGGTGCAGTCCAAGAGAATAGTAACTGGAGATCCTTGTTTAATTTTAAAATCTATTAAAAGTACAAGCAACCCAATATTGTTAAAGTTATAAAATTCAATATACTACGATGGCTCGGGCATTTGTTCCGATTTAACAATGCAAATTTGGGGGAAAAAGCTCACTCTTACTAATTCCATGGCAAATAGAAGACGAGGAAAACCACCAATCAAGTATCTTGACTCGGTGGAAAAGTAAATTAATCAGATAAATAAAGGAAACTATGGGATCAAATGGCAACGACTATTGGGGACAGCCTAAACCTGTAACAGGCTGTAGTGCCTTAAAGGAAGAAGAATAGAAACGTGTTCTAATTTTTCTTGAAATTCGATTGGTTTTATTATTCGAGCTCCAGAATAATTTTTATGACACAAAATGTTAATTTTTGTATTATTTTTCTTTTAAAGTTGATATGCTTTAATAATATTTGTTTCTCTAGATGCTTTCTTCCTGGGTGGTAAAGGCATTAAGCCACATGGTAATGGAGTTAAAATTCCTGACGAAAGTGGAAGGTGAGTTTCCACACATAACTTCTGTGTACACAATTAAAATATATTTTATGCAGTTTTGCCCACCAAAATTGTAATTTGGAAGTGCCTATCAAAAGATAATTTGTTTAATAAGCCTTTCAAGGTAAACTTTTTAATTCAAAATATCTTTAGTTTTTTAAGAATAATAAAGTATTTCTTCATTTTTCCAAGAAGTATTTCTTCAGTTTTCTAATAAATACTGATTGAATTTGTATTTTTCTCTATAGAATAAAAGGTACAGCTTTAAACAGAGGATAATTACCCCTTATTGAGTAATTGTAGTTTAAAGAAGCTCATTACATTTCCTATAAGGAATTTCACGTATAAATGTCTAATTTTCAAATTCGTTAACAGTAATAATCGCTCAATACATTTTTTTTATTTAGAATACTTTTAATGTATTCAAAAATGTGCACTTATTCTTCAACATTCCTTCTTCATCAGTGAGGTTTACTTATAAAGCGATAAATTATCAATTGTTTAGTTTAAACAGGGGACACTACGTGAAGGTGACTGATATCAAGGATTCTACTTCTTGCCCTCACAATCACTAGGGAGATATGGATGATGACAACCTCAGGCATTGCCCCATTATTTTAAAGTTTCTTAAGACAAGTCTAGGGATGCTAGTTTTAATTATTTTCCTGCTTCATCATCACTTTTTTGACTTGATCGTAAACTAATGGCAGATTTGCTGAAGACGGGCTAATAAAAGAAAATATTCAGAATGCTAGCACATATAAATATTTGTTCTGTTTCAGGTTATGTTTCTATCTAAATGTGTATATTGAATTATGCAATGAATTTTAAAGTTTTTTAAATAATTTTTATTAAATTCCCTTTCAATGCAAAAATATAAGGAGTTGAGATAAAGGCAAATGAAGTTTTAAGAAATATATTCTGAATAAACACATCAATAAAAATTTTACTACTTAATAGAGAGAATTTAAGCATTCATAAAAATAAGTGGCTTAATTTTATAAAATTCTAGTAAAAAGAAAATTGTTTTTTTGATAATCCAGACCCATTTTGATCATGAAATCAAACTTGCATCATTGATTCATTTGACAAATGCAAGGTTACATAGGCCTTCATCTGGTTCTACTAAAACTTTGGTGAATATCCAAAAGGAGTTTAATTAGAAGATGATAGAATTACAATTTTAGCTTAAAAATTTTTGATAAAGAAGAAAATTTCCTTTGAATATTGTAATCATTTAATTCATAAGACTTTTTTTGAAAATGTATGTTGGAACTACTTTACAAAATGTTTTCAAATCAATGAAGTTTCTCAATAAAATTATTTCATTAATTCAGTAAAATATTTTTAAGCAATCTTTTCATTGAGCTAAATTTCCTTACTATAAAAGACTTCAGTACTTTAATATAACTTTTTTAATTTAAATCTTACAAAATAATTTGAAGAAAATTTGAAATTAGAAATTGAATTAATTTCATAATGACATATTTATTGTATATAATTCTAAGCCATATTAAGATAACAATTCCCGGATTATGCAATAGGAAAAAGACTGAGTATGGAACCCACAACTCAGCTAAATTTAATTTTAATTATATATTTATGAGCCACGGAGGCCCAAAAATATGTATCACCAAAAATATGTATCACAATATGTTTCCCAGGAACACAGTGGACACTTGAGTGTCCACTGTGTTCCTGGGAAACATATTGTTATTTATACAATAACTTCTTTCTAAGCTGTCAATGTGTATTTAAAATTCCAGTGGCTTTTACAATATCTATCCGAAAAATTTTGGAATATAGCAAAGTATTCGTTAATGTAAGTCTACCAAGATAAGAAGGAATTTTGATTTTAGTTGATATAAAAAAATTCAATGTATTTTCACCATTTGAGCTTCTTATGATTTAATACTTCTTAATTTTGTAGAAATATGTAAAACACATAAAAACAACTATATTTTATTTTATAATAAATGTTATGATAAATGATAATGAATGAGAATAATATAATTTTATCTTTGGTTGATTGAAGTATAAGTACTAATAACTGAAAATAATATTATGTTTTACTTGTAGCCTTGACATCTGCTCAGTCTAATTTTTAAATCTTAGAAAATGTACTATGGTTTTAGAGAGTTAAAAAATAATAAGAATATAAAACTTTCTTTTGCAACTTTAATTTTTAAATTTTAAAACCGAGTAGCATTTAAATATAAGAATTTTGGTTTTGAAATATATCTCACATTTTTTGCTGAAATTAATGCTCAACATAAAATTTTCCTTGGGTATTAAAGGTTGTTTGTGCAAAAATGTTGTTTTGTTTTAAATCATAAGAATTCAACCAAACATTTTATTTTAGGCTAGAGAAACTGCGAGGATATTCTGGGGAAAACATCACTTTACAGCTTCCAGGAGACATGACAGTATTCGACATAGACTGGTTTGGATTATTTTGCATACGCTTTGATCAAAACTTTGGTCATGTTATGTTACCTGAACAGGCAAATGTTCCGGCTAACATGGATGATCTCCTAGTGGCTGTCAGTGAGTATTTGATTTTTGAGTCCATATGTATTTCTCGTGAATTGCAGTGGATGTTTTGAATGTTAAAAAATGAAAATTTAAACAAAAGTTATTTTTTATTCTGTTCAGATGAACCAACCGAAATCACCACTCAGAGTCGCCCTGTAGACACACCTATGAGTTCCAAAATAACAGATAAGAATTACTATGGAAAATATTTATCAGATCTGAAGACGAACGCCCATGATGTTAAGGGAAGTGTTTATGCAGCTTCTGAAAACACATTTTACATCGTTGACTTCAGTTACGATGGAGAAGGTCCAGGTACAAACATATAATTATCAATGCAATCCACCTGATTTTTTTATTTTTTCATTGGTACCGTCATTTTTATTTAACTTTTAATAAGAATGACGATACACTTTGATTTCCATGATGATCGAGATGAAAACGACGCAAAAATTATCGCCAATCTACAATCACTAGTTTATAATTTGTAGCTTCCATATTTCTGCGATTGCTTTCAATTTAAGATCAAATGGCTTGTCCTCTCCATACAATTTTCATCCCATGAGCTGCGCAAGATAAGACTCTAGATGGTTACAAAGCCTATTTCTTTGTCTTTTGTCTACCCCTTAAACTGAGAACATTATCTTTCCACATTTTGAGTGTTAATACACGTTAATGGATCAACAAAATTAAAAGTTTCAGTTAAATGGCTGTAAATAGCCCTTTCAAACTCGTCCGTTTTGTAAGTTCACCAACAATCTGAATAATTTGTCAATCCCTTCACTACACATTCTACACTTCGATTATATAGTCTATAATAGTTGATGTTAATGTACATTGATTGCTTCTCGATTCGGAACCTAAACAAAAAACACTCACCGCTTTCACTACGCAACTTGCCGAATATCCATTGCTGTCAAAGTACTCTGCCAGAGTTGTGTTTTCTGCACACGAATAAGCTCTTGTCAATTTCAATTATTTTTCCAGAACCACCAATTCATCCTTTCAGTTTTCGAAGTAAATCTAGAGAGCAAACCTCCCCAATACAATTGCTCCAGCCAATCATTGTATTTGGCAAATGTTAACTGTATATCGCACCACTTGAGAGATGCCCAGTAGTACATGAAACACAGTGCTGTTAAGAATGGCATTCCCGAACCACTAAACCAAGTGTCGAAACGATGGCTCTTTTTTTTTTTGACAGCTTTATTTATTACACCTCCTCATGCTTTCACTTTATGTTCATTTACGCATATTCTATAGCTAGGGAGTACATCTTTTTCCTGGAAAAAATCACATCTTTCGCACTCCTCGGAAAATTAAAAATTGTCAACGTTTCTTACAAGGTTTAAATAGGAGAAAAAATATTTCTATTTTGCGTGGTTCGAATTTCAAACAGAAATCGAAAGTGTATATGGCTGCTCTTTAATTTTAGCTCTTTTTTTCTATAATTTGTTGATTTATACCGGTCACCAAAATAAATGAGCATCGAAGTGATAAAGATTATGTATATCTCTTTTAATGTTTGGTATATATTTTAAATTTTATTATTACCATTCTGAGAGAAAGTAAATTAGTTTCCGCTTTAATTATATATACATTTTAAAAATTATAAAAAATTTGGACTTATTTTCTATTCTTATAAAATAACATGATTATGATGGCTATATCTGGATGGAGGCGTTAAAAGAAATTATCAATTTTAGCTTGCATTTGATATTGTGGTACGAATCCTAATTCAGTGTGATAATATTAAGCGAGCTTGTATACACTAGCAAGCGCTTTCCTTATTTACAGTTATTATTCACATGTATTATTAATTTGTTGTTCACATATATTATTAATTAACATATTAGTCCTTCAATTAAATTTCACAGATTCTTACTTTAAAAACTTTTATGATCTTACATTTCAATATCTCAGTGACATGCATAAAAAATTATCTTGAATTGTTTTGATATAAAAGATTCTTCCAAAACATGTTACTTCAATGATGCTTAAGATTGACTATAACTAAAAGAACAATCACTTAGTGAAGGCTGGTAGGTATTTTACGCTTTTTGATGCTGGTGATAAATTCTGGTGAATGATTTGACACATACTAATAGACAACTTAACAACCAAAAATTCTGTAAAACAAATCATTATTCCCTTTCAATAACATTTCTTTCTAAGTTGTGTGTCGTGTTCACGTGTCGCAAAGAGAAAAAAAATTTACCAAGAATCTATATCAATTTGTGTATTTCGAAAATTATTGGAGACATAAATTTAAGAATATAATACAAATATTAATTTGGTCCATAGAAAAATTTTAAATGTCATTTTCTATAAATATATTTTGGGTTAAACACCACATCTTACATATTTTCGAAAATCGATATCTTTAATAATTATATAAATGCGTTTTCAATAATCTAGGATTAAAAATATAATTATTGTTGTTTCTGAGAAAATGTTCTCAGTTTTTATAAAAAAGAATTGGATAATAAATACTTAATAAACCATTTACTCAATATTTTTATTTCAAAAATTGAGATTACATAAAACATTGATATAAACTATTATATTTTAACATTTATTGTTTTAATGTTAAGTAATCTATAATACATTCCTGAACTCTATGGTACGCCAATTTTAAAATTTACTGTACGAGTTCTTGAAAAATCTTGTGCATGCGATATTCATTCTACATATACTACTACTGTTTCTATATTTTATATTCTATAGAATATAAAGTAGCTTATATACCTAGCTTAGAAAATTGAGAATATCTTCCAAATGCTATATTTACAAATGACATTTCATTAGATAAAAGTATATGTAGAGTGTTTATTACATTACCTGATCAATAAACATGTACTTTCTCTATGATATTTAGTTGTAATATCTATTTTTCATATATATATTCAAAAAAAAGTTTTATGAATTTATTCTGCTGCAGATGCATATTTTTGGGCTGGTATGACAGATACACCTTCTCCAGAAGGTTTCATAGTTCCTGATGAATTCGGCACGTAAGAAAATTTATTTTATTCTCATTCATATAATATGTTGAATAATATTCAATCATGCAAACTTATATACATATATACGAACGTTTCTCAGTTATAGCTTGTTTTTATTATCAGGAAACAAGTTCTGGGGAAGTATTCCAATCAGAATATAGCAATAACTCTTCCCGATGGTAAGATGATTTCTGATATAAAATGGCTCAGCGTCTGGTGCAGAAAGTTTGCGGTGAGTTCGCAGAAAAACACGTATTTCATTTTAAATTGTTTTTATTTAAGTTTTCCTTTTATTTTAAATTGATTTTTCAAAAGTACAACCCCTATAAATTCAACATTTAAAGCTTTATATTAGTATTAAAATTTGATTGTTATAAAAAATTATAATTAACAAATATCCATTCTTATTTGTTTCTAAAATAACAAAACTCAGTGAAATGATGCCGCGAGGGGCCAAGGCCTATAGTGCTCATATCTGTTTTCTGACCGAGGATCCTGGGTGCGGATCATATTTCTCGGTTAGATAGTCAGCCTAGTGCAAACATCCACTATGTTTTGTTCCCAAGCATGCTTTGTACATATTTTCCTCGACCCATTGAAGGCATGAGAGGTTGAGTTGACTTACCCAGCCCGAGGATCGAACCTCAGGCCTGTGCTTTGAGGTGCTAAGCGATACCACGACGCTACTGTGCTTCATTTGTATATATCAAATGGAATATGTATCAATGAGTATTTGTATAATGGAATATGTATGTCTATAATTGAGTAAAATAATGAAATATGTTAAGTAACTTCATAACATAAAAACTTAATAATAATATATCTACATTAATTTAAATTATTGAGATTTCTTTAAATTTCTTTCACATCTTCAAACTGATAAAATAATATCAAAAATCTGAAGTTAAAGAAGTTGCAGTGCATTAATGAATTAAATTTATTTTATATTTCTTAACAAAAATATTATTTTAGGTAAATTTTGGGTATATCATGATACCTGAGGGATTTGAAACTCCTAAAGAAGCAGATTTAGGTTCCTTTAGCTCCTTGGCTCATGGAGTCCGATCTGGCAGTGTGATTATCAAGGATGCAAAGACTATAATGATTTCGAATCTATATTATGACGGAGCAGGACCAGGTAAGTTATAATTAGTACTGTCTTTATTTACTACGTATTAGAGCTAGGTAAAATAAAATAATTATTAAATATAATGTTAGTTATAATTTATTTCACAAAAAGTTTCTTACAGTTTTTTGCATTGCCTTAACTAGAGAGAAAATATTAAACTATATTGTTTTACATATAAAATTTTGTTTTGACAGATGCATTTTTCTTGGTTGGCAATGGCGATGAACCCCATTCTCAAGGTATTAAAGTTCCAGATGAAAATGGAAGGTATTGGTTGTTCCTCTATAAATTTTTATTTACCAACATGAATTCATTTATTTTCCTTTTAAGATATATAAGCAAAATTTTATTGATGCAAAATTTACTTTTGGTGATACTGCTAAAAATGTATGTGAATATTATATTATGCATGGATTACACTAAAGTTTTAGTATAAAATCACTCAAAGAAAAGAAAATTAATTTTAAAAAAATTCAAAAATATTTTCTACGGATGTGACAAAAGTTGTAGGGATTAAGAGTAATTTTTGTTGTAATGAAAAATAATTTTTTCTTGTGCTTATGGAACACAATATATTGATTTCATTTTACTGACATTAATCATTAATAGAAAATGCAGATTTCATTCTGAATGTGAAAATAAGAGAGGCAGGAAGCAAATCATGATGTGGTGTGGTAGACTAAGCATGCGTAAATAATTTCTAAAGCATATATAAGGAATGATCTTGTATAAGAAAGGAGATTTTTGACAAAGTTGTTAGATCGGTTATTTTTACTAATGATAGGTTATCAAGATTTAAGTGAAACATAAAATCTCAGTGATATTTCCTGGAAAAGACTTTGAAAAAATGAGAGCATTGACGACTGACAACAATTTTTAAACGAGATAGACATGTAATATTCTCTTCTATAGCGTTGGATTTTATTGTTGGTGCGTCAACAAGTATCAATGTCTGAATTGTTCATAAGAACATTCTTGATATGAACCTTTGAAGGCTCACACACGTTTCGCTGATGACTGCACGACACAAATCTGGCTCACAAACATCGCTTTTAAACTGTCGATGACATTGCACTTAATTGATAGACTTATGAAAGTATATAGAAAACGTTGTGAATTTATAGACTCAAAATTTAAAAGAGGTCGATCCAAACTAATAGAACCTCTGTTATGGTATGGGGCATATGCATTGTCTTTGATATGGGACGCTTGGTACATCTAGAGATGAGCTTGAAAAATTAAAAATACACGAGTAACTTACTTGATAACGAGCACTGCTTAATGCATATTGTACATTCCAACCTAATTGGACAATACAGAAATACAACGCGAAACATCAAAAATTGCTTCCAAATAACCCTAGGATAATTCTTCTGATTTTAGACTTTTCGATTGATTATCTAAATTCTTAGGTATCAACATAATCGAGCATATTTTTAAAGTTCAATTCCGATAAAGTCAAAGCATCCTTGCAATCCTATGAATTTGTGAATTGTTATGCAGGATTCCTTCAAGATACCTTGAAATATTGCTCTGATACATGTCATGTTGTATCATTTTCCCGTAGATGTAGGGGGAGTGCATAATATAAGGTAGGCGTACCAGATTTTCTCGCACTTGAATGTAATTGTTTGTCCTTTTTCTTTATTGCACTGTGCCAAATACAAATTCTTCTTTTTTATTTGTTACTACAAAGCATACATTGATATATTTTAATAGTTTGCAGAAATTGAATGGATACGATGGCAAAAGTGTGGAAATAAGATTACCTGATGACTTAACAGTGTTTGATATTGATTGGCTTTCGATATACTGCATAGCATTCCAGCAGAATTTTGGTCACGTCAAAATACCTAAAGATTTAAACGTACCTGCAGACTTACAAACCCTGAAAGCTCAAATTCAAAAGGTAATTTAATATATTTAAACTTGTTGCTTATTTCAATTTATTGGCCGCTTCTGGTATTTTATTTTGAATTTGAATATTTGATCCATTCGAAATCTTTTGTACAAAAAGAGTTATTGAAAACTTGTATTGTATTTATTAATATTTGCTTTTTTATCACGATAGATAATAGCAATGTGATAAAAATTTATTTCTATGCATTAATAAATAGGTAAATATTTACATACATAAAACTTCTAAATTGACAAAAACTTTCATCAAATTGATTTAAGATTTTTTAAAAATTTGTATAATTGATATACATAACGTATGATTTAACGCTTCAGTCTGAAGATTTTGTTGCTTTTTGCTCGCGCGCATCTTTTAACAAGCATTACATATAACGAATAAATGACTGTAATGAAATGGCTGCATGATCAAAGAGAATGACTTGATGTATTTTCAGTATTATTAAAATTTCATAAGCCTTACGTATGGAATTTAAATAATACTGAAAATATAACGAGTGATTCTTTTTAATCATGCGGACATTTCATTACAGTCATTTCTTCGTTACATTTTAGGTCCCATGCTAGTAACTCAGAACTGTCAACTGGCAAATTTAATAGTGTTCATCAGAATTCTCCATCCTTTTACAATTGCTTTGGAATAACGTATGTAATCATATAATCTGCCAAGAAATTATATGGAAATTAACTGTTTAGCTAAGATGGATATTTCTGAAACTGATTAAAAATAGATATTTTTAAAATAAAAATAAAAAAAAACCAGCCAACAAATTTTCTGCTGAATTAAAATTAAGAATTTCAATCACCTTATTAATAATATATTTTTAGCCAATTCACTGTTTTTATTTTATCTATTAACTAATCAGCATAATTTCAACTACAAGCAATAAAGAATTAATTTTTGTATCATTTGATAAACATCTCATAGAATCTCACATTCACACAAAATGGAGGAAGTGAATAGTTTGAAATTAAATAAATGGAATACAATTAAATGGGAATTTAAAAAGGGTTGCGTGTGCGAACAATAGGGTAATTACAAACGTTTCATTCAATTTTAGCGTCTTACAGCTTCACGTATGTAATAACAATTTTTTGTATTAATATCCAATAAAAAACATATTTTAAGTTTTGTTAAAAAATTACCAGTTTCATTATGGCTTATAAGGTAATAATAGTTTATAAAATAGTAACTAATTAGAACAACAGAAAGTATTTTGTGTGCTTCAATCATCCAGTAGTTCCCAAGGTCTTGATTTAAGGACTTTACAGTTTGTGACGTTTTCCCTTAAAGAAATCCAAGAATCCTTAATGATTCTTGGAAGACAATGTTTAATTACCACCATTGTGTAAACAGCGTTGAATGGACTCTTGAATTGAATCCTCATTGTGGTGTTTAATATTGATAGAGACACATTCGAATGTGTACAAGTCGAAATTGATTACTTCTTAGATGTTGCGTAACATAAAGAATATTCAGAACATTTTTAATGGTATATGAGGAACTTATGGATATTCTTTCATATGTAACATTCTCCAATTTTTAATATTTTATTAAATATATATTTACAAAATCAGATGAATCATTTACAATTATCATATAGGATTCTTAGCAAATTTCGTTCCAAAATTAATATTATTTATATAAATTTATAATTTTTTTTTCATAATTAGTACGTTTCAGAATTTTGGCAAAATTATTTTACTTTTATTTATAAGTTGTCATAAAATGATAATTTCTTTTTAATTTTCTTAACGCTTTTTTTTCTGTTTTTCAATTGCAGGAAATAAAATTCGACAATTGTGAAGAATTGTTTCCCGGTGTATTACATGTCAGTTGGAAAATCCTCGGGCAAGATTTGCTTTTACAGTTAGAAGGACGCGCAGGTAACAAGTTTAAATTATAATATAGAAGTTAAGGTATTACTTTAACCATACCAATAATTATCTAAGTTCTTAGAACAAGATATATTGTCAAGTGTGTTGTAGCTGATGCTAAAGAGATTTCAAATGAGAAAACCCAATATAATTAATGCATTTTATTAACATTCTACTCTAAGTAAATTATTCATTTTATTAAACGAATACTTTATTCATTTATTAAATGCATGAAATAATTCAAGCATTATTTTTCAGTACTAATCTAGGCTATCATATATCTGCTGCATTTAATATGAATAAAGATTCTTTAAAAAGCATTTCTACCTATTGAGAAAGCAATTGATACTTGCTATTCTTGGTGAAAAAACATCTGAAATATATTGTTTAAAATATTACATTTCAGGCGAAAATGAATATTTCGCTTTCGGCCGAAGTGGGAATGATGACAGAGCTGCAATGATAGGTGCTGACGTAGCTGTTGCTTTCTTTGACTCAAGCACCAATCAAGCCCGAGTTGTGGACTATTATCTCAGTGCCAAGTCTCAGGTAAGAAAACTCCCAAAACTCTAATTTACAATAAGGATAAACTATTAAATAATTTTTAAATTACTTTTATTGCTAATTACTTCCACATTTTTGGCAATTTATTGCTTTTAAAGTTCCGTTCCCTGAAATTCACATAGTCAACAAAAATTATTAACATTACGGTTTAGAAATTTTGTCGTTATGATTTTGTACTTGCTTATACTAACATATAAAAAGAATCATTATGAAATACTCTAAAAACGGACCTATACTCACTCATAAATAGTCACTTTGGTTTCCATTGATATATTTTTATTACTTGTTAGAAAAATATTAATTAAAATAATTTTCACTAAACTTTTTTTTTCTATCTTAAAAAAACTAAAAGTTTCCAAATTTATTCTCCACTCTGTTATTCATCAAACTTGTCATTTTGCAAAGCAACCTATCCTTGGTAAGACTTGTTATTTTATATCATCAAACTATTTTTAAATTTAAAAAAATTTTATTTGTTTATGTATCATCCAGTTATTTGCAAGTTTGTTTTTAGTGTTCTCAAGGTAGCGGTGCTTGTCCTGATGAAAAACTGCGTGGCACGGACAATACTGAGCTTTTGAATTACGAAAGATCTAATGGCTTCCTTAAGGTCACATACAAAAGACCATTGGGATCCAGTAAGTGGAATTTCATTTATTGCACATTTTATTGAATCAGGGTTAATTCGAAATATCAGTTTAAGTATTAGGAATAAAAACATTTATAAAATAATATATCTTGAATTGCAATTACTTGAAATTTTAGGTGATGGACAAGACCTCTCCCTTCCAGTATCAATTCCCGTTTCAGTAGTGTCAGCTATTGGACCTCTGAACAGTCAAAAAGAAGTCTCATTTCACTCTCATTATTATACAAAAGGTAAATAGAAAAATTGAAGCAATTTCAACTGAAATTCGAAGAGGCTATCATGTACAGTACGAATACAGAATAATGCAAGATGTTAATTTATACTGATTTTATTCAGAATATTTATACATTAATATCATTGTATTATTTTAAGACTTATTTTAAGATAAATTGCTATAGAATACAATTTTTTGTTAATTAATTCACTGCAGTTTTAATGGACCTGTGTATTTTTAAAATGTTTTTACGGTTTTTTATATTTAATATTAATTTGCTAATTATTCCATATTTCATATGAAATTATTGGTATATGTACAAGCTGTTTAACAGAATTTACTTGCAATAATTCAAAAAAAAATATTACCTCATGACTAAAAATGATTATAATTCTTTGATTAATTTTGACGCTGTCTTAAATTTAAAGTAGTTTATCAAATTATGAAAAATTGAGAAATGAGAATATTTAAAAATTACTCAACTCAGAGAGTTATTAAGTCAGCAAATATTGATATTTGAGGCATGAGTTTTCTTTTTAAATTTTTTTTTAATTCTAATGAATTAAATATGTAGTTTGGAGCAAATGAATTTTAATGGTAACGTTCAGTAAAACAAGTAAGATTATCGAAAAGTATTTTGCCACAAATCATTTCCATTTGACATGAAATATCTTAATTTATGAAAAGAGCTGATCATTTCAATAAGAGCGATAAAAAATAATCTTAAATAAAACACTAATTCCGTTTATTCTCTTTGATATATGTTGATTAATTACATGATCATAATTAATGGAAAATATTCCGATCCTGAAATCTACGAATTTGCTAATCTTGGAGCTTCTGAAACCTTCACGTATTAATAATAAAAATAAACTATGGTAACAATATTTCTCAATATGAAAAGTCTCAATACTTAAAACTTAGTCAAAAAATAAATAAATAAATAATAAGAAATTTTAAACACTATTTAACAAGATACATAAAAGGGATTTCCTATCAACTGCCTAAATCTGAACTTGAATAGTAATATGTTATAAATCCAGTTTCTCTCAAAAGACGAAGAACGCCAATTTAAGAAGTTTCATTTTCTAATATTTAAGACATTAAAAAATATCACGAGTCTTTTTCTTGCAACTAAACTATTTTTTCACCAACTCTAAAGATATTTTAAAATTATTGTGTGTTTTCTTGTATTTTAATTTCTTGTGTGCTTTCTAGTAAATTAATTTGAATTTTAATTTCTTGTATGTTATTTCGTATTTTAAAATTACTGACACGTAAATTTTTAAAAAAGGATTTGTAAATTTTTCTATCTGAATGCAGAAATATAATTAGAAATTATTAACTGATTTAATTCAATAATTTTAACTAGATAAGAGAATAATTCTCAAACAATCACTCTTTGATTTCATTTTCAGTTTCATTACATGATGAAACAACTCTCTGGATATCTCAAGATTTAGTTCCAAGAAATTATGTATAAGAATCTAGATTTATTTATATTAAATTTACATAAAAATATTAATTCACAAACAACTTTAGAAAAGAATGTTAGTTCTTATGTAATAAATTTTTAAGACTTATTTATGGCTTTCCAATTTAAAAATTTAACTGTAAATAACATTCAATTTTTAAAACCAAATTTATTATATGATACTAAAAGTGAATACAATTAGAAATACAAAAAATACAATTAGACAAAGTAATCAAGTGTTGAATTGGAATTAAATTATCTTTAAAACTTTAATCCATTTAATTTTTTTAATTTTCTAGATGACAAAAAGATTCATTTCGGCCGCAGTCCACCTCAGGACAGATGCAACCCGCTGATTTCAACGACTACTATGAAACCAAAAGGATGGCCACCTATGGAAATAGTAGACTCCACTACATTCAGAGCCCAAATTGGTCCTACTGGAGGTGATAAAGGCTATGATGCAATTACAGGTAATATTAGTATAAATGGGTTCTCAACTGTAATACAATAAATAGTACAACTCACAATAAATAGTACTTCTCAACAATAAATAGTACATGTACTTTTGTACCTGATAAATCTAAATATTATTCCCAGGTTGTGTTGAATAACTATTATGCTTAAAACTGTTGTTTTTAATCTACTCTTTTTAATGCTAATTTTTCTTAAAAATCATTTTTAAATTATGTTTCACATTATATTTTCTTAATAAATTTTCTGTTGTAGTCATTGACGTTTAAACAAGTAATCTGTTTAAAATCAGATTTAGATGAATTTTGAGTAATACAATAGATTGCATATTTCAATCGCGTATATTATTATTTAATGTATAGAAAATTTTCATTATCTTTAGAAAGTAATTTAAATTTATTTACTTTTGAAAATTAAATTATACTTATATCTAATTCATTCATGATTTACAACAATATATTTACGAAACTTTTTACTATTAAATAGCATTGCGTTATTTCTGATAATATAATGCACTGTTTATACATGCACACACACACACACGCACACACACACACACACACACACACACACACACATATATATATATATATATATATATATAGAATATGTGTTACAAAACAGCTATCACAAAAATTTAAAAATTGGTGGTTGATTTCGTGAGGCGTAATATTTGCACATATATATTTTCTTTATATTTTATATTTGATAAATATATCATTATACACTAGATAGTACAAATAGTCCAGATCAATATGAGTTGTACTTTCTAAAAAGATAAGTATTAGTAAATATTCTTCAGAATATTTATTGAAGGTATTAATCACGAATTACTTGTGTTACTTCAGAATGTATTAATTAAACGGATTAAATTTAGTAAACGTGATTAAAATATATTAATTTGATATAAATACTGATCAATATTTTTATAAGAAAATATATTACACTGAAACACATTTATTTATTAAATTAAGCTAGAATTAAGAATGCAAAAAAAAAATTATTTTATGAAAGTATAGGACTGCAGGAATAATGCACTGACTTCGACGGGCAAAGGAACTGAGTTTTCACTTACATGAAAATTGCAAAGCAACTAGAAATATCATTTGAATTTAAAATTTATATTAAGAACTTAAGTTATAAAATATTTTACTTTTACGTATTTAACATAGAAATAAAATGTTTTATCATGTACATGTGAAAAGAATGATTCACAATTTTACATTAAAAAATTTATGATATTATTTTGCAATAAATTTTAGTTACTCTCTATAGGCTCACAATCTTGGGGTATTGCTTGGTGGATCAATGGTCTTCTTATCCCTGAATTGACAGTCAGAAGAGGCACCAACTACACTTTCATCGTCGAAGGAGGGAACAACCCAGCTAATTCAGCATCTTACCATCCTTTGTACATCACTAACAATCCCGAAGGAGGTGGAGGACAGTTTCTTGACCAAATTGGTTTGAAGGTGAGAGAAGTAATTCGAGTAAAAGTTGGCGAAAATTTTGTATTGAATAATCCGTAAAATTATTATGCCTGAACCCTTAAATTCATTCATTTATGGGGATTGAATGATTAACTTACATAATATACTCTCATATACTTGTATCTATCACTAAAGTAAATATCTTAATTTAGTTTACATTTTTATCATACAATATCAACCTATATTTAACCTATTCCCACACACATATATATGCATATATATTACAATTTGTGTTTTTGCCCAATTTTTAATATACTTATTAATATTTATATTAAAAATTGGGTAAAATATATATTTACTGAATTTAGTAATAACTTATATTCATTAAAGAATATAATAAATAAATGATTAAATAAATAACCTATAAATCACTTTTATTATTTTTAGAATCATATTGTGTATGCTGGCCTCTTTACAAGTCCGGACCAAAAATTAGTGCCAACTGGAGGTAAAGATTTAATATTATTTCCTTATCGGCAATCTCTTTATTGTGAAACGATTTATCACATATTTACTCACATACGAAATATACTGTTCTCATCATATTTATAGATTGAATTAAAAAAGAATGAAAAATTTTAAGAGAAAATATTTGTTTCACAAAATATTTATTTTTGGAATATTTTCTTTGTTTTGGTTTTTATTCAAAATCTAGTTTATTCCTGAGATTAAATAGTAATTTTTATAAATCTAAATAATGGTTTTTACTGATCCCTATATTATGGATTTAGATTTTTTTAAATTCTTTTAGTTTAATATAAAAATAGGAAAAATTTAACTAATTTTTATCTTTGTCCATATTTTATTGATTAATTATTATTTACTAATTATTATTATTAGTTTCATTGATCATAAAGCTTATAAGATAAATAAATATATAAAAAAAGTACTTTTAATTGTTTGAAAGGTTGTTTTCTTACTATATTACTCGTGCAAAATCACTTTGCAAATAAAAATTTCTGCATCACTTAAAAATTAGAATTAATTCTTAGTCAATAAAAGTATGTTTTCCTTTATAAATTTGAAATTAAAAGCAACTTTTATTTCTTTTTTTAAATTTCTCTAGTATCATGCCTTTTGTTAATTGTGAAAATGCGAGTTCACGATTCCTGTAAAGCTATTTACTTATTTAATTTCAGGCGACGTTTATTCTTAAAGACCAGAAAAACCAAGTTCCAAAAAATCTAATTAAATTTAAATCATTGAATTTTAAAACTCTTTTTTACACACGTCATTGCTTAAAGAAAGGAATTTTATATATACAATTTGTAGTAAATTGTTTTATGGTGCAATTAATACTTATACAGCATTCAACATTTTTAAGATCACATAGCTTCTATATGTCTCCTAAGATATTTCTTTAACTGCAGCAACGAACAGAATGTTTTAATTTTTTGCACTTATATTAAAAATGCCACAAAGCCCTTAATATTTTGCGCTTATATTTGAACCAACTGGAATAAATACTTCCTGAAGAAAAACTGGTGAGGAAATTAATTATTGTAAATGCAGCTGTTCAAGATTTTTAAAAGATGACAGATAAATTTTATAGAAAACACGTAATCATTAATAATTCTTATTTGTTCATTAAATATTTTTTGCATGGGTGGGGACTAGGTGATTAACCCTTCGCCACACAATAACGCCAGAAATCATTTATCGTTATTCGGGAGCACCTATGAGCTAAGTCATGGAGGCGAGTAGCGTTACCCACATCATACCAATACGAACCCGTTATGGGGTGAGCTTCTTTCATCGTCTGAGGAGAAAGGGCATGAAAGCATAGAAGGAAAGAGAAATAGGAGCATCCACGCCTGAACCGTGATTCGAACCCAGAACCAAAAGCCTAGGAGTCATGGATGCTAACCACTCAGTCATCATGCGGCTATTCATTAAATATATATAAAATATTCATTAAATATATATATCTGCCACTTTAATTTAGAGTGATTACGAAATATCAACAATTCTACAGTATGCATGAAGATAGTTTAAAAAATTAGATTTCATGATATTTTAAGTTGGTTTTGATTTCCTGTTGCAAAATTGCTTCTGCCGAGTATGTTCTCAAATAAAAAAGAATAAGAAGTTCTCTAAAACCATGAACATAGTTGTTGATAAACATTTATGTCGTTGGAAAATATGCACAATTATCATCACTTCACTGGGAATAATAATCCATTTGAATTCTTTGAGTAAACATTTTGAATTTTTTCGTTGAAATATTTCATACTGTTTAACCCTCTTTAGAATAGTTTTTTAACGTTTCTTTAAATTGCAGAAAAAGAAGTTAATTTTAAATCAATATGAAGACCTTAATTTGTTTTATTGTTATTACTTTTATTTTAGGAACCTATGTTTATAGGAAAGACTTGTACATACTCCAAAACTAACTCATCCTTAAGATAATGTGATAACCTACACAGCATATTTTATTAAAATCAAACACTTTTTGAAGTACATATTTTTTTATAGTCACTGACGTGTGTAATACTGGTAGACAATTATATATAATATATATCTCTATATGTTATAATTCTATGCTACAATCTATCATTCTGTTTTATGATTGATGTTAAAATTAAATTTATCCTTTTATAAATAAGAGATTTGTCAGCTTTAAATTCATGAGACATCTTAAATTTTTAGCAAAGCTAGATAAATGATACTAAAAAACATAAACATGCAATGAACTCTTTTTTCTATTTAAATTTTTCATTATTAAATGTTAAAAAAGAAATAATTTGTAATAGTAAAACTCAATTTAAAGTCAAACAGACAATTTTAATAAAAAAACAAAATCTTTTGTCAGAAGTTTTAAAATTTTCGTATGTAATGATGTATAGCTCTGTAAACAAATTTTGCATTTAATACGTTTAATAATTTTTTTCCAATGGTGGGCACTTGGGTGATTAACCCTTCGCCACAACAAGGCCGGAAACTGCTACTCATTTATCGTTGCCCGGTTTGCACCTGTGAACCAAATCACGGAGGCGAGTAGCATTACCCCCGTCTTAACACCAAAAACCTGTTTATAGACCGGGTTGCATTCATCCATCATCTGAGGAAATGACAAGAAACACGTAGGAAGAGAAAGTACACACATGACCGAGCCGGGACTCGAGCCCAGGTCCTCTCCATCCGTAGTCAGTTACGCTAACCACTAGGCACGTTGGGCGTCAATGCGTTTAATGAGACAATGAACTCAAATGTACCGAGAGGAGACATTATTTGGTGTATGTAAAAAGTAAAAATAAGTAATAATCCCACAAAAATACTTCTAGGGATTCAAAATTTGTTAATGGTGATCCTAATGGTATATGTTGTTGCAGTGTTAAAACATATTTATACTTAATATATTTAGATTATCTTAAAAGACATATATTCATGAGAACGATATTAAAACATCCTATTATCTTGTTCTTGAAAGAATGGCGTATATTAGTACTGCTTATAGAGTTTTCTAATAAGCAACGTGCCTGTCGAGTTTTTGCACACATTTTCCATCGAATTCAACTCAAAATATTTAATTGACTAGTTTTTCCAACAACATTAATTCTAGTTGAAGTCTTTGATAATAGTATTGTTTTGGTAATGAGTGTTAATTAAAAAACTAAGATCAACAACTCTAAAGGAAATCTCTTTATATACAATTACTTAATTTAACTACAATCGTTTACGGTTTTTAACATATTTCTGAATAAATTCTACAAGGATAAGTAACCACTAATCATTGTATCAACGAACACTAGTAACAAAGAATATTAATAAGCTATGAAGTGCAGTTTATTTAATATATTGCTGTTTATGAACAATCTTGCTATCTACTTGTCATTGATTTTACATCTGGAAAGAAAATGTAAAAATTATTTTTTAATTTTTTTTTACATCTCCTGTCTTAAAAACATAGGATACAAATGCAAAAGTGTTAATTCCTTCGAAACACATTAATTATTTTGCTAAGGAAATATTATAAAAGGAGCTTATATATGTGTGAATATTAAATTTAGATTCATGGATAATCTCAATCAAGTTTATAACTTTAATTAAAAGTTATTTTTTGGTGTGGATCTTAGATTAGATATCTTGAACATATGCGCACATTTTTACTTTTCTTCAGTAGGCAGAATGTGTGAATGGAAACATTTGAGCATAGACAAGTCAGCGGAATCTGTCACATTTGAAGATTATAAGAAAACCTTGAAACTAGACTGCCAAGAGGGTAAACCTGGTATATTTCATTGGATGCCAGATGAGAATACTCCAGATCTCGTTTATTATCAGGTAACTCTTATGACTCTAAACAATTTCAATTCTTGATTACTAATCACAGGTAAAAAAAATTTATTTTTACTAATGCTCAATTTAAATACGGCTTTTTTTTTTCTATTTCAGTGTTTCACTCATAGAAATCTTGGTTGGAAAATTCACGTTGTCGATGCCGATGCTAAAGTCGCTGGTTCCATGGAGCATAAGAGTCACGATGAAGCAGGCTCAGCATCTGCAATGAACTCACCTTACATCTTACTGATGCTTATCATTTCGCTATGGGTCCTTTCATAAATGACATTTTTATCATTATATGATATCTTCTACATTTTGAAAGTTCGCTCTATCACATAGCAGCTCCTATATTACTGAAATGAAATTTGCATACAGAATTCTTAATCTAAATACATTACTGGAATGCCTTCCGAATCACTCAAGCTTTTCCTTAATTTATTTAAAACTTAAATACGAATTTTATTTTATAAAGAGCATTTTTTATTATTTTGAATATAATTCAATTACAGTACAGTTTATCAACAATTAAATTTTTTTGATCAATCAATAAATATTTTCAGTACTTTTTTACTGAAACTAAAGTAAACTTACACACATTTAAAAAGATAATAATTCTTAATTTATATATTTTATACAGATCCTGATTGATTAAAATAAAATATAGTATTTGTTAGAGCAGAAAATAAAGCCCAATTCTTTTATAATGCTTATGAATTAAAAACTATGCTTCTCTTTTAGATGCAGGAATACACATTTCTTTACAATGTGCAATTTTCCCATTTTTTCAAAGATCTTTTCATAGTGGATCGTGTTGTAGATTATTTATTATATATATGTGTTTGCGTTTCCGTCCATTTATATTACAAATCACTACAAAGTAGCTTTCGCAACATGATGTAAATAATCATTTGCTCCATTAATTTTGCCAATATTTGTTCCTTTTTTATACAATTCTCATGATAATTTGTTGACTATAACACATGAAATAAAGTATCTGTAATTGGTGAGTGTCTGTGAAATTATGAAAAATCTGTTAATTTGGACGAAATTATTGTAAAATAAAGTAAGGAATAAACTTTTTTTTTTCAAATTTTCAAGTCTGGTATTTTTTACATATAATGCTGTATAATAAATGTTTTTATAAATAATTACTAGTTGTCAATTTATTGTGTATACTAAACACTTTTATAAAAAATTTTTATGAAGTGTTAAATTTATTTGGTAAAAACTAGTGTTTGAATGTATTTATGTATATTGTAACTTAGCCAATATATGTGATTCCCTTTTTCATATTTTACATTTCCAGCTTCATCATTTAAAGAATAACAATAAGAACATAACATTTATTCCTTAAAAATAAATTCACAAAATAAGTTTCGCTGTAGTATGTAGTATTTAATTAATAATAAATGTATTTAAAGGCTATTTAGGCTATCTCTTTTTTTTTATTATCTAGCTTTTTTACAATCTGTTTCAAACAATAATAGAGCTGTAAATAAATATGTGCCAATGATTGTTAAAATTGAATTCCTTTTTTATTCAATTTTCTTTTTATAGTCATAGTGTTAAAGAGAAATGACCTGTTTCTTGTGCTCACAATGATCTGGTTTAGAACTCGCCAAAGCTGAAGATTTTGGATTAGATCTCATCCGATATTAAACGTTGAGAGATGGTTGGCGCATTTCTGCCTTCTGTATATGTATTTGTTGGAATCAGTACTTGGAAGTTTCAAAGTTTTCTCCCTTGCGACACATGATTGCGGCCAACTATAAAAAATGTCCTCACAAAGCTTCGGGTACAAATTTTAAAATGTGCCGTATGTTAAAATGACATATAATGCTTGTAGAATTCATTTTATGAAAATATAATATGAATAATTTCAGATTTGGGTTTTAAAAATATGATTTTGATAATATATGAGGAATAAAAGAGTTCTAATCTATAAAATTTTCTCCCAGTCGGCTCCTTTTTACTAAATAAAACCGGATAGTTAAGAATTAAGTGACATGTCGAGACAAATTTTAGACTAGCTATATTTTCTTAATTATTGGACTCAAAAATCTATTCACAATATTAAAAGTGATTCAAGTTAAGAAAATTTTTATTTGAAGCTATTATAAGATCGAATGATGCAAATTTTTTAAAATACGAAATTTAACAGTTAATTTAATTACATTATGCACATAGTGATTATTATGTGCATAATGTAATCTACCTTAGAATATTTTTCTACATAAACATATTTTAATAATCTTTTATGCTTGTTATTATAATATATACAAAATATTATACTAAAAATGTCAATTTTGTTATTTTCTTATGTTAAAAAATAACAAAGAGGTTAGAGATTAAAATTTAACTTAAATAACAGATCAATTAATCGAAAACAAATTTAATTTTACAATCTGAAATCTTTCATAATTTTCAATTCACTAAAAATAATTCACTCGAAATCACTGGATTTGATATAACGTTGAATACACTTGTATATAGAATAATAACTACTACTAATAATTCTAACTTCATAAATAATTTTAATTATTAATATTCGGGCTATTTTAATTTTTCTGCATAACTTCTTTCATAATCTGATCACTTGCCCCATATGAATAACCGAGAAAATATGTAATATATTTTAAAAACAATATTTTTCAATGCACCAATATGTATTGCATTGGAAATACAAAATTAGGCAAGATATAAAAAACATGAATTAACTCTATGGAACTAAACAACAATGCACACTAAAAATAATATTTAAAAAATGCATAATTTAAAAAAAATTATTTTTTCACCTATGGCTATTACTAACTGCAGAATACTAGGAAAGAGACAATTTTCTATAAATTTATTTAAAATAATTGATTATCTGTTTAAAGTCATTTTTTAATCTCATATTTTTTGGAAATATTAAGACAGTTTTTGCATTTGAGTGCACAGAATGATTGATATATCTATGCTTAATTTCATGTTTTTCAAAAGCCGAATGAGAACCTATAACTGCATAAACAATTAATTTGTCTTTAAAATGACATGCAGTAAGGAAAAGCAATTAGTAATAACTACTGTCTTTAAATAAAAAAATTGTTTCTATAAAGATATGCAATAACGTTTAATGCATGTAAAGTCAAACTAAATTCTGTAATAAGAAATGGATTTTAATTTCAATTATGTAACTCGAAAAATAATTGAAGATATAAACTTTGAGATGAATTATGCATTTAAAGAAACTGATCTAGACTCAAAACAACTTTCGAAGTAACACTGAATCTTGTATAAAATAAATAAACATACGGAACAATATGCTAGATTAAAAAATAAACATTAACTGTAGTTATGATGGTAAAAGGCATTATTTAGATATTTAAAAAAAATTTATTTACTCTAGGGGTTGAAGTACCTTCTACTTACGTTGTATTGATTATGTTTGATGCTTTTAAACTATTCACAAATGCTATCGAGTTTTGAGTAGATATCGAAATCTTTATTATTTTAAGTTCTGAATAAGCATTTCTTTTATACGAGACCCATGTGTTTGACACCGAATAATGTGTAGCCTAACAACTAAAAGCTCTGTCAGCTTTTATAATTAGAAGCGTTTTCCTTTAAATGAGGACTTTCGACAGATGGCCATTTTATATGAAAAACGGATAATTTATCAAGGAGGGTTAATAACAATGAATTAATAGTGTGTGGCTCCTTAAATAATGAACACAGAAGATGAAAACTAATGTAATTTTATCCAAATGGCAAAACATCCACCTTATTTTGCAGTCTGAAAGGACATTTCATAGTTACTTCAGGCATTTCCTGTCCCTTCTTTATTCACGTATTTCAAGAAAAAAAATCCGGAAACCTTCCAGGTATTTACCCTGACAAATATGTATGTAGTAACCAAAAGCAAAACATAGAAATCAATCAAGCTGCTGCAGTAACTTGGAAAGTAACGTGGTATATTGGATCATTTCTACGATAATTTTTGTGCTCTGTGTGATAAGCAAGGCATAACAAATCAATTATGAATTTTAAAACTAATTTATAAAATTTTTTAATATAATTATTGATAAAACAACTTTAGTTAGAAAATAGATATTTTCTCTTTTAAAAAAACTTTCTAGTTTCAAACAAAAAAGAGAGAGAGAGAGAGAAATCTATTGAAAAATATAAACTGTAAAGAAATTATTTCTGTTACATATATTGGAGAATATTGACGAAAATATGAAGAGAATGTTAAAATGATGATTTTGGTGAGCGTCAGTAATATGACAGCAGTTCCTTTTACCTTTAATTCCAAAATACTTTAAGTAAAACAATTTTATATAAACCACATAGAATCTAATAATTCAGTGCTCATTTTTTCCTCGTCTTGAGTATCTTCTGGAAGAGTTAAAACTATTTCTGAACTAAAAGTGTCAACGACTGTGCTTTGTTGAGGAGAAGAATTAGAAGTAAGCGAAGAATATGTTTCAGTACTGGAAGTTTTGTTTTCTGAAAAATATTTTTTTGTTACCAAGTTATCTTCTATATTCGTATTCTTTTCAATTTCCCCTAAAATCCTTGTTAGAATACCATGCTCCATTTCATTTGCAGTATTCTCTTCAGTAGATATTTCAGAATTATTCTGGTCAATTTCCGTAACATTTAACTGTCTATCGTTTGAAAATGAATTGACTTTCATTTCTTTTTCAAATAATATCTTTTTAACTTTTTCCAATATTGACATTACTATAGATTCTACCAACATGTCTTGAAATGTTTCAACATCTTTGAGATTTGATTCGGACAGAAAAGTGGTAGTTGGTTCAATATTAATGCTCTCAGCCGATTTGTAAGCACTCGATTCAGGCCACTTAGCATATTCCTTTTCGAAAGATAAAGTCACACCGTCACTTTTCTGATTGAATTTTTCATCGGGCACCACTGAGTTCTTATTCATATCGGATGAGTTGCTGCTTTCTGGCATGATTATATTCATGACGACGTTTGTTGGCAGAACTTCGGTTCTCACCTGCAAGAATTTCTTCAGATTCTTCTTAAGGCTATCCTCTAAAACTTCTATTACTTTCTCAGGTAATAAAGAAATATTAAAATTCGTTTCTGAGATGATTGCATCTAACATTACTCTCTCCAATGAAGTGAAAGAAGAATTTGCAAGCTGGAAAAGAAATGCAGGGTTATGACTCTGGCTTGAAGCTGAAACCTCAGATAAAATGCTAGGAGTGCTAATAGAATTTTCTATCTTTTGAGTATTATGAGTCACAATATTTTCTGTGTAAGAACTAGAGGGTTGTTCTTTCTCTATTGCAGATCCTTCTTCCGTTTGTATAGCTTCATCTTGATTCAACGAAGTATCTGAGGGTAAACTAGCTTGTTTTAACAGATTGATTCGAGACTCTTCATATTTAAAATCCGGTGAAAAGTGAGTTAAATTTAAAAAAGAATCTCTGGTTTCTGAAGTCTCGTTAAATAATTTATATGTGTTTCCCAATGCACTTACTTTCGATCTCCAAAGATAACTTTCGTCCTTAAGCACCTGATCGTGAAGTTTATCTTTCATTTCATTTTTTTTCACTGATGAATATCCACTTTTGACAACAGTTTCCTCTAGAACAGGACTGGGTGATTTCGTTTTAAATTCAGGCAAATGTACATTTTTAAAACTTTCCTCTAAATTATTTTGCTTCTCTTTTGATAATCTTCGCATTGCAATTGCGTCCGATTTGATTTTATGGTGGGAAGCATCAATTTCTTTTTCGGTTTGGCTTAGAATATGTTTTTCGGTAGAAAATGCGTCATCTTTTTTCCCTTCTGAGCGGAAATCATTTATCTGCTTTTTGTGTGTAGAAAATGGTATGGTTTTCTCCCCTTTCTCCAGGCTTTGTTCGCTATGTGTTATAAGTTCACTAAATTCTTTTTCCTTAAAAAAAGATATTCTACCATCTAATTTAGGCCGAACAAAGGCAACTTCTCTTAAATAATCTACCAGCAGGAGGAATTCTACTTGCCCTGTTAAACAAATATGTAAAAAAGATAAGTGTGTATTCAGAAAAAGGTCTAATAATGGAATTTAAGTTAATTGGATACGAGAACATCGTAACAAATGTATTAAAAATATCAATAAAAGTGATATATAAAAATGAAAAGGACACCAATTATTATTTTAAATGAGCAATTTTATTATGATTTAACATGAAAAAGTAAATATAAATTAGGAAGTATTGAGATTTATTAATGAAAGAAATGAATAATGAAATTAAATTCGAATGTCAACGTAAACATAATATAAGCAAATTATACACAAATTTCAAACAGCAAATTAAAATGTTTAATGTTCAATTGTATAAAAATACATATTATACACTACTGGTCATTAAAATTTCTACACCAGGAAGAAATGCAGATAACAAAATGATATTTATTGGACAAATATATTATACTAGAAATAACAAGTGATTAAATTTTCAAAAAATTTAGCTGGATAGATCCTGAGAAATCAGTACCCAGAACAACCACCTCTGGCAGTAATAACAGCAGGCCTGGGCATTGAGTCAAACAGAGATTGGATTGCATTTACAGGTACAGATGCCCATGCAGCTTCAACACGATGCCACAGTTCATCAACCGTAGTGACTGGCGTTTCGTGACGAGCCAGTCGCTCGGCAACCATTGACCAGACGCTTTCTATTGGTGAAAGATCTGGAGAACGTGCTGGCCAGGGCAACAGCTGAACATGTTCCATATCAAGGAAGGTCCGTACAATACCGGCAACATGCGGTCGGGCATTATCCTGCTGAAACGTGGGGTTTCGCAGGGCTCGAATAAAGAATAGAGCCACGGGTCGTAACACACCAGAAATGTAACGTGCACTGTTCAAAGCACCGTCAATGCGAAAAAGAGATGACAGAGATGTGTATCCCATGGCACCCCATACCATCACGCCAGGTGATGGGCCAGTATGACGATGACGAATGCACGCTGCCAGTGTGCGTTCACCACGATGCCGCCAAACACGGATGCGACCATCATGATGCTGTACACAGAACCTGGATTCATCTGAAAAGATGACGTCTCGCCATTCGTGCGCCCAGGTTCGTCGTTGATCACACCATTGAAGGCTCTCTTGTCTATGACGCAGCGTCAAGGGAAGCCGCAGGCATTGTCTCCGAGTTGAGAGTCCATGCTGCTGCAAACGTCGTCAAACTGTTCGTGCAGACACTTGTTGTCTTCCAAACGACCCTGTTTCTTGACTCACGGCTCGTGACGTGGTTGCACGATCCATTACGTCCATGCGGATAATATGCCTGTCTTCTCGGCTGCTAGTGATAGGTGACCGCTGAGATCCGCATGGCGTTCCATATTACCGTCCTGAACCCATCGATTCCATATTCTGCTAACAGTCTTTGAATCTCGACCGACGCGAGCAGTAATACTGCGATAAGATAAACCGCAATCCCGTACACTACAATTCGACCTTTATCAAAGTCAGAAACGTGCTGGTAAGCATTTCTCCTTCTTACACGAGGCATCACAACAACTTTTCACCAGGCAACAACGTTCAAATGCAATTTTTGTATGAGGAACCGGCTGAACAATTTCCTCATTTAAACACAATGTAGGTGTCGCTACTGGCGCCTGCTCTGTCTGAATGCGCTGAAAAGCTAATCATTTGCATATCACAGCACCTTCTTCCTTTCGTATAAACTTTACGTCTGTAGCATGTCGCCTTCTTGGTGTAGCAATTTTAATGGCCAGTAGTGTATTTATAATAGCACAGTAGAATTCAAAATATTTATCTAAAGTTGAATAAGCAGAAGAAGCGTATAAGACATTATTATTATTACAAATATACAGATAGAATATCTAAAAATTATTTATTGAAATCAAGAGAAAATAGGAAAAATAATAAATGGCACTAATGAGCAGCAATACATTTTAAAAGGATTTTTTAACATAAAATTACAAATTTGAATGAATTGGTCTTAAAATAATTTCTTAAGAATAAGGGAGTGTTAATTAAATTGATTGGCAAAAACAGGCATCTGAAACGTATCGCAGTAACTTGTTATAAAGCCCAACAGTTAGTTAAATAAAGCTCAAAAATAATCTACGATAGCAAAAATACAAGGATTGTTGAAATTAAAGATTGTTGAAAACCTCTGGGACTCGATTTTTCTACTATAATTAAAAATTCATGCCCCAGGTCAAAAAAATTACTGAAACGAATTTCTGTCGAAAAGGCTGTGATATCTGTGCCAATACATTTACGAACTGAATTTATTTATTTACTCAGTACAAACTTTTGTACTAACACAAATTTAACCCCATTTTTATTTATTTTATTATAATTTTTTTCTTCTATTTTATATATTTATTTTTGTTGGTTGCTATCCAGACGGCAGTATGGAGTGCGTTGCTCCACTTTCCAAACTGAACCATAATTTGGCGTGGAGTCCGACTTCCTCAATACACATATGCCATAGGTACCCGGTTATAGGGTAGGAACCATTCATACTAAATTCATGGAAGGAAATGACAAAGACAGGAGAAAGAGAGAGAAAGTACATCCATATCCGAACCGAGATTCGAGCTCAGGACCTCCCTATCCGCAGTTAGGAACAATAACCATTAGACAGCGTGGGTGGTAACCCTATTTCTATGATATTATAGTTCAAATTATGCTTCTTCTAAAAGAAGTGTGCATAATGTTTTAGTTGCTATTATTTGGCTGCCATACTTTTAATGAGCGTAGTGGGATATAAACAGCACGAAAATTTGCCGATCAATCAATATTAAAAAATATGAAACAGCATTATAAGTGATTATACTTAAGAATAGCAATAAAATATTTACACAGAGAAATTTACAATGCTCATTTAAAAGTTAAGTAAAATATACGGATATGTATAATAATTGTATTTTTTATACTCACAAGTATTGCTTCATTTGTCATAACAAATGAATGAAAAATGCAAATATTTTACATTCATGAAATCTTACTAATTAAAATAATAGATGAGTTATCTATTATTTTATTATAAAAGTATCTCTTATAAATAAAATATCTATTATAAAAGTAATTATTTGATAAAATGTGACATGTTGATAGACACATAAAATAATTTTTTCCTAATTATACAAAAGAATAGTTAAAACTTTTAAAAATATAAGACTGCAATAATTCGATATTTTGATATATCGTCTTTTTGAAATCATCACAATAATATTTTAAAATGTAGTTCCAGATTAATTGTTGATTTAAAGAAAGAATGATCACCTGATAATTCTTTTAACAGTTCTTAAAGACATCTCACGTTATAAGATGTCCTTATAAGATTGTTAATCTAAATACTTTATGCGAAACTCAGAAAGATGCTCAACAAATATGAGAAGTTGATGCTTACCCGGGTAATCTTCGTCAGCGATGAGGAAGTGCTTGTGTCCGCTTTTTTCTTTCAACATAAGGCCAGGCATAGCAATATAGTAAGTTTTGTAGGATTTTACAGGTTCATATCCTGATTTGCATTTTCCACATTGAATTAACAATGATTTCACTCTGTTTCCGGGTGATTGATTTAGATCGAATACCACTCTTAATCCTAAGGAAAGCAATGAATAATAGCAGCTTGTTATAAATACTATTCCATAAAAAAATTTAATATTAGAAACTTATATTGATTTACATACGTTTTGACAAAATATAAGTAAATCTATCATGTACAATATATTTATAATATACGAAAAATAAAGTTTATAGAATAGGAAAAAGCCTATATATGTGTGATTAAAGATTAATCATTCTAAAAAAATGTTAAAATCAATAAGCTTGTAGTTGAAAGGAGAAATGCAATGAGTGATCTTTTATATAAATTTTAATTACAATGATTCAAAAATTAATTTTTGATTTGTTAATTTTGTCACTCTGTTTGAAAAATTTGTCTCTACATAAATATTTTTGTAAGATCCATTTGTCATAATTGCTAAAAATAAATATATTTATTTTTCTATATTATTTTAAATGAATATCTATTATAAAATATACTATTTAATAAATACCTTTGATTAAATAAGAAATACCTTTGAAAAAACATGCGAAAAAAAATTTAATTATCAAAGCAGTTTCTGATGTATGATCTAGAATTCTCATAGAATTTTCAGCATTGGTAATTTACATTAGTTTCAGTATACAATGAAACTGTCTGTGATGACTGCCTCAGTTTAAAAGTATTTTAACATTAGTTATTTATAACAGAATTTACATTGGCAGACTATTAATGACAGAATATATACCAGATACTTGTAGAAATTCCCCAGACACAGTTACTCCCATTTTATCGTAATGTTCAACTGCTTGTTCAATTAATGCCTTAACATCTGGTCCTGTCAAAGATGTCCGTATCATGAAATCCCCAGTAAACAAGGCATGAGTGAGGTCTTTGAAAGTAATATTACCTGGTGTAAAGATACATTAGCATAATTAAGCAAAAAAAAATTAATAAGAATGTTTCAGAGAACTATAAATGAACAAAAACAAAACATTTCAACAAATATCCCTTGCTTAATTTTCACATGGATCTTTCTACAATATTGTCAAAATGTACCGGCTTGAATGGAATATCGAATCATTCCAGAGTTAATGACCACAGCATCTACATGACTCGAATCCATTTGATTTTCCTTCTTATCATACATGTGCAGTATGGCATCCGCCACCAAGTTCCCTAGGGTGCATTCTCTCATCCGGCAAATCTGTGGTCTTCCATCCAGATCAGATTCGGCTTTGGCCAGAATTTCTTCCCGGCTTGGCATTCTGTAATTCTTTATTAAACCTTCCAATTTGATACTGACATTTTTCAAAAATTCAAGCGTATTTTGATCTGAAAAAGAAACGTGATAATTTCTTACAAATAAATCATTTAATAAAAAAATCGATTGAATATTTGAAATATATAAGCGCGGTAATCAGTACACTTATTAGAGACATCTTTAATGTAAAATTAATTAATGAATTACTACAAGACTTTTTGAAGCTATATGAGGTGCACTGTAGAAACTTAAAAAAATTTAATTTAAAATTATTTAATAAATAGCATTTAACATAAAAATACAAATTAAGAACGGAGAAAACAAATCCTTTTAAAACAAATTAGTCCTCGTTTTAAGCACCATATAATCAAAGCCATTTGAATATTTTGAAAATAAACATTAAATGAATGTAGAACATTATCAAAATAGTGTGTTAGAAAAAAAACTCAGCTTGTAAAAACATTATATGGTCAAATGTTACCATGGAAACAGACTTTATTAGAATTCTACAATATTGCTAAACAGGCCGCTAACGTGAATAATACATAAAATTTCAGCCTGGAACGGTATATTCAATAGCAGATCGCAGTTCTACTAGTTCACACTAGATCTAGTGTGATAAAGCATAGATCAATTGCTCTTCTACAAGTTGGCGTTTTACATGTTGACTAACGTATTTATTTAAATGCAAAAGCACCAATGATTGTATAAAAGTTTTTTGCTCTGTTAAAGATGATTAATATAAATACCCAGCAGAAGGATGAATGTATTTCTTTGCAAATTTTTACGTGCTATTTTATACGATCTACGTTTTAATAAATATTCTTGAATTTCTGTATTTCTTGTTTTACTGCTCTCATCATAATAAATTTTTGCACCAAAGAAGAATTGATCAAAATGTAATAACACACAATGACTACAATGTTTGTTGAACAAAATCTTTTTCATTAGTAAAGTATCAAAAAAGATCAAATCATTGTTATTAATAAAATTATCAACATCTTAACAAATTTAGTTGATTATTTTTTTATACTAAATACATTAAGTCATAAAAGATTTATAAGAATCCCATGTTTTTAAAAAATAACTATCCTATTCCTTAAATATATATATATATTTATCTCTTTTATTACTTACTCTGAGATTTTATGGAATTGTTAAAGGTAAATTATTTATACTTATACATGTAGATGAAAATGAAGGAGAATTGCTTTGGGAATTTCAGGAAATATTCTCACATTATTTATTCTAATCTTCGAATACTTATCATTAATTCAGAGTACAAAATATTGGAATAATGAAATTATTATGAATACATCTCTCCAAAAAATAATTCATCATTGTAAATGTGTAGAAAAATAACGTTTGTAATTCAGAATAATTCCAATAACCTTGAATATTCCTGTCCTGTGGCGGATCTCAGTTGAAACATAACCTTTTCTTAGATATGAAAGCAACTCATCTCCTTTGTGTTTTTATAAATTAAATGAAAAAATGTAATCTCTTACAGTTTACAAATTTTAAGATAAATATAAAGGAATTCGTTGTTTTATACTATGCAATTTTGTTTTTGAATATTATTTACTGCTAAAATTATTATAATTATATATAAGACACCATATTCTATAGTAATGTTGTATAAATATTAATATTCAATTCATGTAAAAAAATCTTGCTATCTTATAATTAAATATAAAACATGGAAAACATTTGGTGTATTTAATAGACCAAAATATATTTTTTGGAAGAAAACAATTTTTTTTTTTAAAAAAAAGAACAGATGCTTATATATATGTTTACAAATGCGCTAAAATTTTTTTATCTTATTCATAACACATACATTATTAAATAAAATGCATATGCACAATGCACATATGCTGTTTTAATATATACCCATACACATTATGAAAATGGGAGTCTTTTCACAGAAAGAAACCAAATGTTTGCTTTTACTGACCTTGTGGGATGGTATTATTCAAAAGTATAGACCGCCCACTCTCATGTAAGATTTTTCCGTGTTCATCAAAGGTAACTTTTAAAAGGCCTACGTATTGGCCATGCTGAGGAATGTGGAGGATGAGTGTCTTCTTTATTCCTTCGCTTCTTGCTTCTGCTCCGTGATGATAGAGATGAGGATAATTTCTGTAAATGTTTCCCTCGTTCATTATTTGTTCGTTATCTACATGAACATGAAATCCACATCAGAAATTTTCTCATGACAGTTTGTTTAAAAAAATTACATTTTCTTTTACAATGTTAGTAATGAACTTAAATTGAAAAAAAGGAAAACAAATGCGATTTTTTTTATTAATATGATTAAGTATAATCTTTTTTTAACAAAGCAGTATGACTGAAAATGAAATTCTTAATTTTGCAAGAAATATTCATCATAATACTCAAATTGAAAGAAAGAATATGAATTTCTTTTTTCAATGATTCATTAAATTTTTTTACATATATTATTTTGCATGTACAATTTTTTTGTTATTTTACATAATATACATACAATTTTTACGTAAATAATTTAAATAATATTTTAAAGATTAAAAAATTTAGAATTGGACAAATAATTATTCTTTAGAAGTTTATATTTTAAAATAAATGCATTTTTTGGAAACGTAAATAAATGGAATAATTCCACAATTTATTTTTAAATTTACAGAAATCGTGAATCAATATGCTTGCATTGTACTTGATACTTGTATATTGAATATGAAACTGTAAATATAAATACCTCCTATCGGCTCCTTAAGGACAATATCCATATTGCCGCCAATGACAATATCCACTTCTTTCACTTGCTCAGCTATTTCTGAATGCTTGTAAAAGCCAGAATGACCAAGAGCAATGATTTTATTTACTCCTTTTCGTTCTAGTTGACGAGCCTCCCTCTTAATGGCGGGTATTTCAGGATAAAATTCTACATTAACGGCTGTAAAATAAAAAAAAAAAGTACTGCATTCATTTTACCTTATTAAACAATTACCCAATTAACTATATTCGTATACTTTTCTTTTAAAATTTCCATTCTAAAGAGATGTTTCAATAATAAAGAAATAGCAAAAATAAAAGTTATTCTAAAAGAAACAGTTTCATGAAAAACTATTCATTAATACCTCATTTTGTTCAGCTTTCACTGCGATAACATATTTATCTGTCCTCTAACATAAAAGCTCAAATATTTTTTATCATATGGAAATTTTAAACCTTGAGGAAGAAATCTTATTATGTATTCCAATCAAAGAAATAAATTAGTTTTTTTTATCTGCCTCTTTATTTCTGTTTTATTTCTGTTAGGGAAAAAAGAACCATATACCTTCGTTCTTGAAATAAGAAGAGTTCTGGAATTGAATGCTAATCACTAATAATGATTGGCTAATCACTGATAATGCTAATCACTAATAATAATTGGCTAGTAAAATTAATGTGTAGACCGACCCAAACATAGCTCCTAAAACTGTAGCTTTTTTTTTTTTTTATCAACGATAACAATATTATTTTATTTACAACTAACAGGTCAAGCCTGTCAATTTTAGTGAGCCATGACTTCCAGAAGAAAACGTGTATTTGGTATTTGTTTGAATAACTAGCTAGTTCTTAAAGGTGTTTACATTTGTTCAAAAATTATGTTGCACCACTAAATGATATCTTGAATATATCATTTGAAAACAAATTGAATAGGGTGTGAAACACTTGAAAATTTCCTTTTGTTACGAACTTATGCAATATTGAATTCAAGATTCTTTTCATCAGAGTTGTAACGCATTTTCGAATGGGAGCATGTTAGAAAAATCAAAAATACGTTCGCTCTGTGAGTGGAAACCATAACAATACTTAAAATATTAAAAAAAATAATAAATATCCTTAAAAAAATGTTTTCTGAAAAAGTAAAAAGAAAGGAAAAGTTGACTGATATATTTTTTCTGACTCCAAAAATTACACGTTAATAACAATTTTAAAAAGGGAAAAAAGAACCATATACCTTCGTTCTTGAAATAAGAAGAGTTCTGGAATTGAATGTTATACTGTTTAAAATAGTTAAATCATGGCATAATCAGCTTTCTATTGAATTAAGTTAATTTTCAGCTGACAGATCGAGCTACAGAAAGTTCCGAATAGGGTTAAATAAACTTTATCAAAAGATAAACACACTTTTGATAAGGTTTATTTAACTTTCAAGGAAAAACTTTCAGAAATCACTAAAATGAAAAAGCATACATTTGAAAGTGTTATTCCTGAAAATCAAATTCTAAGACAATGAATTCATTTTAACCATTTTTATGAATTTACCATTTCGTGATTTATTCAGTGCTTCAGGATTCAGGAAGCCAATTATACCAATTTTTTCACCTCCGACATCAAGTATAATACTTTTATTAATCCTATTGTACAAGAAAGAAGAATTTCTGACCCACATGTTGGCGCAGAGAACGGGAAACTTCATCTTATAAAGAAATGCAGACAGCTCCAATATTCCTCTTCCGAAATCATGTTCCGATAAACTCTGCAAAGTAAAATAAAATTTTGAAGTTAAAACTTACAATAAAAATGTAACGGAACTACTTTATCAAACTTCTTGTGGCAAGTTGAATTTAGTTGCTTCAAATGGCAACAAGAACAATAAACATAAAACCCGCTTATGGTGCTGGACTTTTTAAGGGTGTGCACACTCATGGACCTGGTCTAGCGCTGCTGAAAAGGGGGGCATGCAACAACAACACAATAAACATGGTGTCAAACTCCAGTTCCTATGAATTGAGGTATTATTATATTATAGAATTAATTATAGTTCTGTTCTTATGCTCAATTTTGTATCATATCTTATGTTACTCGCCGTAATTAAGGATTTTAAAACAAATGATTTTCAGAGCAGTTTAGTATTATTTTTATTTTAAGACCGGTTATTTTTATTTTAAATTATTTGTACAAGAGACAAAATGTTAATCATTTTTCTGCTCTAAAAATTTATCATAAAAGTTATTTTTTAACTACATTTTCTATTATTTTTATCTTTTATGCTTTTAAATTAAAATTTATAAAATTTAAAAAAAAATTATAGCTTAATAATACGATAATTTTCGTCTCCAGATTTTATTTTAAATCAAGTACTAAAGTAGCTAGTAAAGAAGTTGCCATCTTAGTGAATTATCATTGGTGTAGTGAACTATCTTCGGTCATTATTAATTGTTTACCTATGCTACCAGAAGTACTTATTTATGCGTGAATGTAGTCTTAATATCATATAAAAAATTTTATTACTCTTCCATAGTAAAACATATGACAAACAATGTAAATCTGATGGACAAATAATAAAATAAATGGTCCTTGCCATTTGAAATTTAACCTCTCTTATAGTTAAAATTCAGTTTACAAGGACCATTTTTTTTCTCTCTTTTTCATATATTGTCAATGCACTAATGCTTTAACCAACCTGAAATGACCAGTCGAACCGTGATTGTGACGATCATAAAATGATTTATGTATTCTAGCAAAATGTTCATCAACAACTTTTAGATTTTTAATCAAAAATGTCTTTACTACCAAATCATTACCCAAAATAGATGTCACTTGTTAGAAGCCATTCATTTATTGTTAAATGCCTAGTGTCAAAGTACGCACGACTAGAAAATATCTGAAATTACTTAAAAACCATAGTTATATTCCTCACATATTAATTGATGTTTTCCAACGACATTCATCTGAACAATTGGAATCGAACATTTTGAAATTGCTTGAATCATTTACATAGAATGACATGTGTCCGAAGCCAACGGGTCTCAATTAATTGACTTCTGACTACGTACAAATGCCCAAATCAACGTGAAAGAGCTTCGAATCGTAGTCTTGCCTTTTGTGGATCAATTGATGTTTTCTGAATGAAATTTATCTCTCCAATATTTGGATTTCGAATTGAGCAAAAATGTCATCACTTGAAATATATGTCACAAGTTCTATTACCTATTATGGTTAAACGGCTTGTGTCAATACTCAAATGATTCATTGATCTAAAACACGATTCACACTCGATTAACGGCAGAAGTTTTCATAAACCAAGACAATGGTTTTTGTCAGCTCTTGTCATAGACCTTTAGATCGCAAAGCTATAAATTCATTGCTGGAAACACAAAATTCCTTTCTGAAAAATGTATTTCAAACATGTGCTTGTGAAAACGCGATAATCAAATCTGAAGAACATTCGAAAAGCTCTGTCAGATTTCAAAAGAACATGAAATGACATTATGGAAGCTAACAAAACTGACAACGAGCAAGAAAACTAGAATCAGTGGAAGACTCGATTTAGAAAAAAATTACTATTATAGAAAATACTTGAAGCAATATTGTAGTTTTTATTATTTGAATTCCAAGCATTTATAACAGTCAAAAATTTCCATAGTTATTGAATACTATTTGAAACAGAATAAAGAGATGAAAGCGTTAAGTATCTCATTGAAGCAAACAACCACTTGATAATTATTAAGGAAAAATAATAATAAATGATAATAAATAATGATTAGAAGAAAATAATTTTAAGATATTCACATTTACATTGCACCAAAATGTTCTAATATATTTACTATAATATAAATGAGGAATTAAAATCATAAAATTCTTTTTCTTATCATTATTCGTTTATTTTAATGTAATTATATGAAATATTTTTCAAAATAAGTAATATAATTGGCTTAAAAGAATAATTTATTTGTTAATTCACTATAAAATTAAGCTTTGATTCATCATTAGATGTCACAGTAAATACCTCATAATTGATACCATACGCGATGCGTGTTTTCTTTATAAAAACATTTTCACTATAAGAGCATTTATTTGCTGTTTATGTACATATAATTTGAAATACAGAATTTAGATTATTTTATTTTATAGATTTATAAGATTAATAACTTATAAAATAAATATTATTAACTTATAAGATTATAATTACTTATGAAATAAATATTTCATTCCTCAAATGTAACATATTGCTTTTTATATATATATTATTGTTAAGTAACAAGTATAATGTTCTTAAGATTGGAAATGTTTCAAAATAAAATAAAAATTGTGATTCTTGTTGTTAAATCGTTTGTATAATATTTTAATTTATTAATTCTCTTATTGACCATTTTCATATTCACATTAATTTCAATTTCTTGCAATAAAGTATAAATTATTTTCTTGAGATTGATTTCAAGTGTGATTTGCGATTGGGCACACTTGAAGTGACTCATTTCAGTTATTATTTTTTGTATCTTGGACAAACACAAAATTCTAACTAATAATATTTGAAAATCAGTTTTACGTAAATTCTATTGTTGGAATTTCTTAAAAATGAAGTTCCAGATTATAACATGGATAATTATTTGAGATGTAGTATTTTCTGCTTAAGAAAATTATAGTCTAAATAAGATAAAAGCATATAAGTAAAATGACTCATAAGCAATTTTGCATTTGACAGGAAAATAACTTTTCATGTGGTTTACAATTGACACCATAACTACATGATATTATATATAATAATATATTATATATATTATATATAATAATATCATGTAATCCCGGATAAATATAGTTAAACATATAAATCATGTTTAACTGTATTTATCTGACAATAACTAAAATTAAAAAAATTTTACAAATATATTATTTTTTTGCATTAAGGTTGTTTGTTGCATAAAGTGTCACGTGACAGGGCTTTTCATGAACTTTAAAGGAAATATTTACACACTCTTGGGAACAATATAACATAATTTCCTATAAAAACTGTAAGAATATTAAAAGTTCTTCACCATAGCATCAAGCTCTAACTTTGGTAGGAGAGCTGTGGCCAACTTCCAACCAAGCAAAGAACTAAGAGATCCTCCATAGAAAAATTCTCCTGAAGATAAAACTAAAACATTTTTTTCTTTCCGACGTATGCTTCGTACCTGGAAATGCAGAATATTTTTTCAATTATTAATATTTTTTTCTGTTTTTATTAAATATTTTGTTTTCTTTTTACACATTTCCTACCTTAAGGTTTTTTTCGGTGTTATTAGTGCAGATAGTGTGGAAAAATCAAATCAAATTTCTGGCTTATGTAAAATCAGTAACGTTATGGCAGATATTTCAATAATATTGAATTATTACATAAATTCTAAAGTTATTTAAGTCTAGATTTTATTCAGGTGTTCAGTCATAGAAAATATAAATATGAAAAAAAAAAAAAAAGATTTATCTATAAATTCTGGATTTCTTCTTATTCAAATTTATTCGCTAATTAAAGTTTTTATTTATACCTCTTCAGTGGTAGTTAATAGAACTTCAGAAGTGAAAGATTTGTTCTTTATCTTTCTTTTGAAAATAAATTTTATATTGATCTTTGGTGCTTAAAAGTATTAGGTAACTAAGTTAAAAGCCTAGATTCTTTGATTGGTAGATATAGGAAACATGAAGCATTTATTCCACGTTTTCTTTTCTCTTTATTATTTTTTATTTCAAAGATAAAAATATCGATATTTTCTTCTAGCAAGATTAAATCTTTCTATAAAAAATTTATAACACTTGTTTAATATGAGGTCTTAAATCTTAAATATGAGGTTACTTAACAATAACTCATCTAATTTGTAACTTTAAAAAAATTCCCTTTAAAGAATTATGAATGAAAAGTTTAATTCATATTCAATTAAATAAATTGTGTTTAACTGTATTCTTCTATTATTTATTTAATTTATCTATATTGATTTTAATATAGTTGTTTGAATTTAAGTAATTGCTTAGTTGAATTTGTTATTTCTTACATTGTTCTATTTCGTTACAGCATTTTTGCTTGGAGACAAATGGTGCTTTGTTAAGAGAACCATATTATTATTTACTCTTTGCTACTATCCTGATAATAGAAAAGTCCTAAATAATGCATATGACAGTTATCAAATAAGACATCTATCAGAATTGAAGCAACCTACTAAAATTATGTAACATAAAGTTAAAATTCAAAAACAATATATTTAAAATTTGAGTATAACAAATGACTGCATTAAAACTGAAGTAATAATTTTGAGAATTGTCGTGTAACAGTTAGGTAGTTAGAATAGGTTTATTCATAAAAAGAATAACTGCCAAAATATTCAATATTTATTTAATAAACTACATTTATTGTTAAGAATATATGTATTCCATTTGGCTTTTAAAATAAAGTTGTTTTCCTAATTAATTTCAAAGAGAAAGGCCACATAAACTGTATCATATAAATAAATAGGTATTAAGGCAGGAATCTTTCCAATAAATCACATTTATAATTAAGTACAACACTTCGCGACTAATTCTTGGATTGCACCATATTGTACAAATTTATCCTAAAATATACAAACTAAATATTTCCTGAAATTTTGAATAGCCGTTTTGGCTCAGATTTACTTCACGGTCACTCTTGTCGTGATTTTCCAAAGTTGGCGATAAATAACATTTTCTGGCAACCCAACCAATTCTGACCAATCACACATGAGGGATTCCGACCAATGAAAAATGGGGGATTCTGATAAAACAGGAACCGACCAATGAAAATTGGAATATTCTGTTTATTTTCAGACCTTGATTGTTCAGATTCGCGAAGTTGGCGAGATGTTTGACAATTTTTTGAAAAAGTCTCCAAGAGCGACCGTACAGTAAATTTTTACAGCCGTTTTATTTTTAAATAAGCATAATTTGGCTATTAAAATTTTATAAAGTCCATTGATAAAATATTGTTTGACATCAGAAATATGCATAAAGTTAATAAATGTACATAAAAGTAACTTTTGTTAAAATTAAAATATTTGTTTAATCATTCATTTGCATTTATTAACTGTTATACTGTTTATTTTGCTTACAAAAAATTATTGCAATGTATATAGGTGCATTGTATATAGGTGCATTGGAATGTTTTGTTTGTTCTTATTGTGGATAATATTAATGATTGTTCTTTCTTGAATAATTGCTTGAGTAATAATTCCTAAAAGTTATATCAATGGTGTGGATGTATAGATTAATAACTGTTATGAAGCAAAAGAATAAAACAGAATACTTTTCTTCTTTTGTTTGATATAAATATAGAACAAAAGAAGAGGAAATAAATTTAACATCACATATCATATTAAAATGTACTGAAACTGAAAATAAAATATTCAGAATTACCAAATATTTTAAATATTTTGAGGAAGAAATTAATACAGAAGAGGATTCTCAATTAGAAAAGAATAGAATCAATAACTAGCTCTAAAATGCAACAGGATTAACAAACTTTTTACTGATTTAATCTATAAAAACACATTGTCACCGAATTCTGGAAGCTTAACTAATATTTGCTCGAAGATTTCATTCAAAAATGACATACGTATGGACATTTAAAGCTCTGTTACTATTTAAAAAAAATCGTTTTTAAGAGTTTTTTACTGTAAACTAAGGTCCAAATTTTAAATAAACACAAGAAAATCACTATATAAAATTCTTGTTTAATGTTTTAAATGCTATTTAAATTTGCATTTTTCAAATAAAAGCGTTCAGATGTACTGATTTTAATATTTTAAATTTTAGCAGTTATAATCTCTCAGTGTCAAACTAAATAAATCAATTGATTTCAATGAGTCAGTATATTCTTGAAAAAATCCCTAAAATAATTTCCAGTTTGTAAGAAATATATATTTCATTTATAACTAAAAATTGGACAGAAATTATTCATTTTTTAGACGTTTAATATAATTTTGAAATAAATATGAAAAAGAATTAATAGTTTGCAATTCTAAAATAGTTTTAGGATCACAAGTATATTGAAACTATTAAATCTTATTCCTTATGATATATATTTGCAATTATACGATCCTTAGATACAGGACTTGCATTTCACTCAATACCGTTTCATAATAATAATTCTTCTTTGTTTTAAATAAAGGCGTGCAGTTTTGCTAAAATTTTACCTAGTTAATCAAGTTAGTAAGCAACAAAAACTGCTTTTTGGCTCAATTTAAAAACATTTAATTTGAAAATTATTTCTTAACTTTATTATTTCAAAAGCCTTACTAGAGTTATTAGTCGAGGAAAACCACCTAAGCATTTTCCTGCTTTAGATTCTTCTTCGTTACAGATTCTTTCGTATTCATTAAATTCAAACCAGTGAGAATGGAAATCATTAATGTGTACAATTGTTAAATTATACTCACTAAAAACGCTGCCGAAGCAGAGAAGAAAAGAAAAAACATATGATATGTTGCTAAAATAAAACATTATTTTACAAATTTAGTACATCTGTTTGAATCATTTGCAAAAAATTTAATCAAATATGCCAACATAGTACTTAAATAGTAAGATTAAAAGTGAGGTTTATTAAGATAAGCATAGTTTCTCACAAGAGGTCATTGTATTAGCAAAAAGTATTTATTTTAAAACACGAGTTCCATTTTATCTTTAAATTTATTCAGAAAAATTTTTTTAATTTTAGTATTATCTCTGCGGTCATCCAATAATATAGAAAGGGAGAAAATATAAAGTACTGTCACCAAAGAAAGAAACTGAAAGACATTCATTTAATGAAAAATATTGTCCTTCATTTGTGTAGATTCTGAACTACTACAAACATTCATCAAGTGGAATTTTAACCCACAAATTATTGAATCGATTACAAGCTCGTTAACCATTAGGCTATCAGCTCGACATTGAGAAACCAGAATGAAATCTATTACATTAATCATTACAATTTGAAATTTAATTTATGGTAAGACATTTACAAATACAAATTAATCAATATAAGCTTGAATGCCCAGAAAATCTTATGTCATGCTTCGTTATAAGATGGAAGTTATGTTTTAATAAAAGTTTCTTCGGTCGAAAAATTTGATGATTTACTTTAGTTTAGTTTTATTATATTTAGTTTAGATTTATTTTAGCATTTTATTTTACACTAATATTGAGTATTTAGGTTTTCAAAATTCCTTTCTGCAAAATTTATCATGTTCAATTCGTATTTATAAAATTGTCAGGATTAACCAAGTTTTTTCATATAAATTATATTGCATATATGTTCACCAAGATCTCTGCCATTGCAGCTCCTTTTCTTAAGTCAGGGGATCAGATTAAAGATCTGCAACATAAATCAAATTTTTACAGCAGCTCTATTAAGCACACGTCACGTTATCTCATGATGCTTTCAATTTCAAACTACATTTTTATAGAGAGTAAACTTATCCTTATAGTACTGAAAAATGAGACAATAAAATCTTACGAAATTCATCTTCTTACGAAAAATAATCCGATGCAAAAAGAGATTTTATCTTATCGTAAGAAATATTGGAAATTTTTTTCATATGCATATTATCTTCAATGAAAAAGAGTTGACAAACTATTAAAGTTAGTAACGGAAATAAATATTTATCTTCCTCAGATGTCAATTGAAAGTTATATGTATAAAACAAAGCATAATGCAATGAATTTTCTCAAACACAGATTCCATAAATATCAAGATGTAACTGGAAAATTACCTTATTGAAGCACTTTACTTAAATCATTTACCACTCGAAGGGAAGATACTGTTATAAATCTTATGGCAGAATATAAATTATACCTTCTCTTCTTAATCAATTTAATTCGTTTGAATCAGATACTTGCCATGTATAAAATGAATTAAATGATAAATAATCTCTTCAAACGATGTACTTTATTTCATTGTTATAAAAAGATACTTGTTCAAGAAAACAATACATTAAAGAATGGGATTTATTCTACAAATAACTTGATTTTTTTTTAAGCATTTACAATTGGTTGTTACAAAACCTTCTAACATTAAAATGGAACTACTTTAATATACCCCCCAAATCGGAAATTTGGCGACTTTCTTTCCCTTACCAACCATAATACCTGTTTTTGGCGCCTTTTTTCACTTGCCAAGATGGATTCTCGCTAAATACAAGTAATTAAAAGATAATAAACTTTAAAAAAGAAACTCATAAATGGTACAAAGTACAAGAAAATACTAAATTTGGCAACAGCAAATACCTAAAAGCTCAAAAAACCTTTAGTGATAACACCAAAATAAGAAACAGCAACCCTAAAAAGTCCGTAGGGAGGGCCAGATTTGGCGCGTAATTTTTTTGGGGGTATATCAAAGTTGTTCCATTAAAACTTATATATAAGGTTATATTTTGATATGTTTGTGTATTTATAATAAAAACAATATCCATTATTGTCTTCTCAAATGTGTCAGAAACCATAATGTTATCTATTAATAAATATTTTTCATTAATTTGATAATCAAGTAAAAAGCAATTTGTATCAATAAACATGCAAGCCGGCTCTCCTGACAAAAGATTCTTTTATTTAAGTCTATCAATTCATCAATATTGTGAACATTTTGTATGTAAACAAATGTTTCAGCCGTAAATGTACTGATATACTTTAATTGTTTATTGCGTAGAATGAAGCTTTCAAATACGATTTGATGTGAATTACGGGAACACTTCCGTAACTTGTTCTGCTCCGATTCTACGCCAAATT
>JAPDSC010113656.1:47005-117559 GCA_026290005.1 Latrodectus geometricus
TTTTTAATTGATTAACTTGTTTTTAAAGTGATTAACTTGTTTTTTGAACTTGTTTTTCACTTTAATTATACTTTAATTTTTATTCTACATTAAAAATTATGAACTACTTTAACTTCTTAATTTAACTATTTGAAACCGTATTAATCTTATATATATATTCAGGCTTGCATTGAATTTAAATAAATTATAAATGAAAGTGTGTTCGAATCCCACCTCCAGTTTGGCTGTGAAGTGGCCGTTGAGAAACAAATATCTGTGCAAGGGTATGTTTTTTCAGTCAATAAATGTATAACTTTCAAAGATATTTTTAATTTTTTCAACGCAGAAAAATAATAATGTCCGATTTCATTACATTAATTTGGAATGATTTCTTTCGAGTTAAAATATCTGTTTATTAATGTGAAATGAATGTGAAATAACTAGTTAAAATTAACTATCAAGACATTTTTTATGGGTATTTAAACATAAAAAAGGGGTTAAAACATTTTATACATTGATCTTTTAACTTTGGAAAAAAGAATTTTTCAACACAAAGTACTAATATGAAGGCAGCAAAATTATTTCCGAAACAGCTTAGATTACCAATTATGAAACGGCTCACATAAAAATTATTTCCGAAATTTATTAAAGAATGAGACTTGTGAATTATTTACACACTTCCATTTTATTCAAAACGAAACTTTTTATAGGTTATAGATCAGGGGTGGCCATGACGTCGACTGGTAGACCGCGAAGACATTTTAGGTAGTCCAAGTGACCATCCCGATAATAATCTCGGATATTAACAATTTAATTTATGACTTATGACATAGAATCAATGAATTATTTAAAATAAAAATTTACTGCAGTCTACTCTTGAAAACCCAAAACAAACTGTGAAAAAAGATTTACGATTTAAAGATTTATGATTAAAGGTTTACGATTTAAAACCTCAAACGGACATGATGAAAGCGAAATTATCAACAATCGAGGAGCTCCTTTCCGATCACTATACCCAGTGCTAATTTTCTTCAGCAAAAATAATCAGCAAGAAAGTGATTGGCAAAAAACCTGCCACAATTGGAGTAAGTTTAGAAATAAAATTAACTGTTTAATTCCGGATAAAGTTTTTCAATTAACTGATGACCCATCCCAACTTGAAGAAAATGTCTCAACTAAAGTTAGGTGTAGAAATATTTCTTTGGAATAGAAGGTACATGGCCTTTTAGGCTAGGAACCTAACAAACACTAGATCCATTCTTCAGTGATGAGAGCGATTGAAATATTAAAAAAAACTTTAGAAAGGTATGCATCTCAATTAAGAAAACATGAATTGAGAAACTTCGAGAGTACATCCATAATCCAAACCGAGACTTCGAAGATTTCGCTCATACTTACTTGTTTTGTTTTAAGAATTTGAAAGAAGATTCGCTGATTTAATTAGGTTTAAAGAAATACTTAATTTTATGATATTTCCCCATTCAATGAAAATGTCAACTTTGATGGAGTATCTGAAAAAATAGGACATTTAATAGATATCACATGAATCACGGTCGAGGAAAAAATTATTAAATTAAGATGCGATATATTTCTTAAATCCAGAGCATATTTAGCGATACTGATTTTTGGAAAACAATTTTTGAGGAAACGTTTCCAAATATTTACACATTGATTTTGTATTTGAAATCATACTTTGGATCGAGGTACCTTTGCGAATCTACTTTTTCAACCATGAACGAAAAAAACAAACATTGGTCGCATTTAACAGATGAACATTTAATTTCGTGTTTGTGCATTGCAAAAAGCCCATACCAACCACAATTTGATATACTTGTCACAGATATACAGTGTCAAATTTCAACTAAACGAAGTGAATAGGATGGTCAGTTTTGTATATATGAATACTTTGATTATTTTCGTCAATAAATTTTATTTTGTAAATATTTATATAATTTTTAAAAATTTGTATTTATAAAATTTGAAATTATGTATTTTTTTAGAAAAAATACATAATTTACCATTTTTTCTTGTTACCGAAAATAAATATGTACGTTAATTTAGCTCTACCATTGGTAGACCTCCTTCGATTTTTAAATGTGGAGTAGACCACATTTAAAAATCCCAAAAGTTTGGCCACTACTGTTATAGATGTTTCCTATTTATTATAAAAATATTAATTTTAAAGATTTCATAAAAAAATATTTCAGTTTTTTAATTATATTCTGACCTGTTTTCATTATATTATAGTTAAATTACGATTAAAATTCACATTTTTTTTATTTATAAAACAAAATATAAATATAAAATATTAAGAATGCATTGTTTTTTAAATAAAAAGAGTTAATCTCTAATAAGAAAATTAATACCTTGTCAAAAAATATTTCATTACATTAAAAGTTTTATAACACTTTAGAACACACTCTTTAGAAACTGTATACATAAAAAATTAATGTTAACTCAAATTTTAATGAGGATGAAATAAAAATACGCACCCACAATTGTGAGGATGGAAATAAAATATTGTCCTCATTTTTCAAGGAATACAACAGTATTCAGCGTAAAAATATAGAAATTTGGATTTGTAATTTTTTTTAAAAAATGCGTTTTTTAAGGATTTTTAGAATATTAAACATTTATACTCATTCTTTACGGAAAAGAAGGTATAATTTAATTAACAGTAAAATTGAAATATAGTAAAATAAGCACTAGTCAAATAATTTTTAAAATTATTTGACTAGTGTTATTTATAAAATCCGTCCCTATTTATAAAATCACATTTTATAAATAGGGACGAGAAATCAAATCAAATTACATCGTGAAATTAGTTTTTGAAATCAAAAAGGGTAATTAGATATTAAAATTAGAAAAATGTAATATGATCAGAAAAATTAGTCTTAGAATGTAAGTTTATTTCTAGATCAATAAAACAGTCCAAATACGCAGTGTATTTGAAGAGTCTTTGAACAGCTGGCAATTATGTGGCTATTATCAATGCGATGTCAAAGTATATTTGAAAGGATGCACTTTGACCGTAATAATTGAATTCTTACGGTCAAAGTCGCATTACTGTTGAACACGAAAATGAATATCTATGCATGCACGTCTTTCTTATGTTCAATTAGGAATTTTTCTAGTTTTCTTCTAAGGGAGGGACGAAATAAATTTCCACACTTGATATCTTCATATTTTGCCATGCCACTGTCTAATTGACAGGATAATGTACAGGGGAATGCGTGAATTTTTTATTCTAAAAGAAAATACAATGAACTAAGTTTCATTAGAAATCTTCATGATTTTTTGTGCAACATTGCACTCATTTATTATAATTATTATTTTTACATGTTTAAAGATTAATTTAGCTTAAAATGTACATAGGAAAATACTTCCAACTACAATGCAAAAATAAGCGAATATTTGACTGTACAGAAATTAAAAATAACCGGCAAAATTATTTAAATAGTCTAAATAGCAAAATTTTCTTCACACCAGAGATTACAAATGAAAAGGATTAAAAGTTTAGAGATTGAAATATTTATGAGAAGTAGTTTCTATATTTGGAGCAACATAATTGCCCGAAAGTAACTATAGAATATATATTCTTCTATATATAGAATCTATATACTCTATTATTCTTCAATTTTCATGGGGGGGGGAACACCCTCCCCATAAATAATGAATAATAATATAATAATAATAATAATATTCACACAATTTTTTTTTAATTCTATAAATTACTTTTAATTCTATTTTATTATAATTTATTTTTTTATTTTCCAATAATGTAGGGAGAAGAATTCATACAAGAAGCAGTTAAAATAATTAAAGATGATAAATTAAAATTATTATCTTTAATTAATATGTAAATAGTATTGAAATAAAAAAAACTTTATTTTATTACTAAAATTGGTTTTCATATATTTTTCAAAAATTAATACAAAGAATTTTATGCCAGAATTTACTGTGAAAATATGTATGGGTTAACTAATTATATTAAAATCTGTATTTTATGATACATAAAAAAAAAAGAAATAAATAAAAAATAAAAAAGAAAAAAAAATCCATGTACAATGATAGTGTGATTATTCCTTTAATGCTAATGTATTCCCTCGTGTTATTTACCCCATTTTAGAAAACATAAAAAAAAAGCTTGATATATATCATGTATTTGTTATTCCACTGCAATTTTGGTATTTTTCTTCTTTACTTACATTATTAATATTTGAAGTAAAAAAAGTTATTACTTTTGGCGATCAGAATATATTTTAGTATACATTGTATATAATATACACTAAACTGAAAATTTTGATACCTACAATAATTTCATGGGATTTCTATTTTTTGTTTTTCACTAATAATTTTATTTAGAATTGTAGTGATCCCTTTCTCACGTCCTTAATTAGTAACGGAAATGGCGTTTCCAATTCTTAGCCCATCTGGGCAGGGTGAATAAATTCCCACGCACAGTTCGGACAGGAAATACATTCCGACCCCCTTTTTCTCTTGGCGAAAGCAGGCGCCAGGGGAAACGTGATATACCAGTTGAGCAGAGTACGACGGGCCCCAGCCACTTGGTAAGCCACCGTCTTGCAATGTAGAGAAAATGTAATAAACGCCTTTTTGAATGGAAGTCTTGATTCTGTTCTTCACTCCGAACACTGATCACTAATCATAGTATACATACATACATACATATTCTAAATAATCTATACATATTCTAAAACATATTAAAATAAAAAACTAAACATTTCTAATTAATTTATCAAAAATTTCTGAGAAGTTCCAATGTTAAACTTTTTATCACAACTTCTTCCATTATTGTTAAATTTTTTTAACATCTGACGGTTATAAATATTTGATTCTTAATCATTGTAAAATGTTTCTAATAAGATCACTGCTTAGATAATACTTTGAAAGCAATTCAAATTTCATTAAAAAAATAATGTTTGTACCTGTTGATGTGTACCTCAAACAGAGGTACAAATTATTATTATTATTTTTTTTTTTTAAGGAAATTTAAATTGCATTTAAAGTATTATCTAAATAGTGATCTAATAAAATTAATTTTGCAACGTTTAATAATGTACAATTCATAATAAATTTGTAAGAAATTTTATTATAATATCTGATTTTACTGAGAAAATAAAGTAGATTTTATCTTAAACATTTAATATTTTTCAATTGTGTAGTACGTTAACATTTCGCTAGTTTAGATTAAAGTTATTATCCTTCTGAAAAGATATTAAAGTTAACTGAATGTCTGAAACATATTAATCTAAAATTAAATGATAGTTTTTAATAATAAATCTAGCTTGATTAATTTCAATTATTTAGCAGCAGCTATAAAGCTGGAGTTTAATTTAAGATTCAGATATGTTTATTAATGTAGCCATAATCTTCAGCAAAGAATTAAATCTTATTTAAGCTGATTGGAAAAATGGAAAACTGTTCCACACAATAAAATAATATTCATAAAAGAGTATTAATTGCTGAAATAATTTAAATAATTTCTGATCCTCATATTTTAAAAGTAATTGCAAAAAATTAGTAATGCATGATGGTGGTAAGTTACATCAATCTTTAAGCCATAAATACTTATAAAAAAAACTAAAAATGGGAAAATAAATATAAATTTAATTATGTTTAAATTTTTTTCTGTAAAGTAATTCTTCATTTTCTCCCACGTTTTTCTTTCCATCCCTATTTTACATTCAAGTTAAGATGAAAGACTGCTGTTAAGAGTTTAGTTTGACCACGCCTTTCATTTCTATTTACATTTAAGTTAAGATGAAACACTGCTTTTAAGATTTAAACTTAACCACGCCTCTCTAAGTGCTTAGCTTTTAGGTTTACTATACATAGGTATCGGCAGTGATTGCGCCAATCGTATATCTTGGCGAAGCAGTTTGAGCCACAGAACAAGTTACGGAAGTGTTCACTGAATTACTATATTTTTAGCTAAAATTTTATATTTATTTGAATACAATTACATTACTTAAATACGATACTTTTACAATTATTTATTAAAATGTCCGATAAAAAACGTAATTCTGAAGATCGATCTTCTGTGCCGATAAAAGTAAGAAGTCATATTTTTTTATTACTCTGTAAATATATATTATCTCTATTTATTTCCAAATCAGGAATGGCTAATTATAATGCAAAGATCATGATTCACTTACAACGCCCAAATAAAATTTTAATTTATTTTAACTGATTTAAATTTTTAAAAATTTTAATTAATTTATTTTATTTTTAAAAAAACTAAACTTTATCTTATAAATTGCAAGAATTTCCAGAATTCCAAATAACTATCATGCACATTGTAAATTGCTGTAGATTAATGCACATTGTAAATTGCAATTAATTCATGTGAAGATTAAAATTCGTCATTTGAAGAATCCATTCTAGCGTGGTTGTATGACTTAATACCTATCCCCACAGAAAGAAATCTTAAAATTTTTTTAGTTTAAGATAGGTTAAGATAACCTAAATAGAATTTTTTATTGTAATTTTAATCAAAAAGAATTAAAATAACAAATATGTTTTTTTATGCGGAAAATATTTTAATTTTTTAATCAACTTATGTATAATTATAATTGTTCAAAATATTAAAGTATTGTTCAATCGTGCAAAATAGTCAAATTAAATCGTTTTTATTTTTAATATTTAAAAATATGTGGTAAATATTGATTGTTTAAGTTATTTTTAATGTTTTTAAATTTGCTTATACTTGATTATCTATAACTAATATTTGTAAATTTAAAGCCATTTATTCATTATTTTCTTTGTAGAATATTTAAAATCAGCAAATTAATTTAATGTGTATATAAATTATTAATTTGTTAAATCTGTAAATAATTTTTCATATTGTGGGAAACATAAAATATTCAAATTAAATGTGTGCTTGACCTTTTTTTTTCTGTTCTAGCGATATCGCCGTGAAGATTCTGAGGACAAAAGTAGTCTGAGTGAAGAAAGTGATTATGAACCATATATTCCACTAAAGGAAAGAAAAAAAGAAAAGGTAAGATGCATCATGTATATTTTTTTAAGTATTTTCTTGTCTATTAGTTTAATTATATATGGAAGTTTATAAATTTATATTAATAGAAAATGAAGCACCTTTAAAAATCTATTAACTTCATTAAAAAATTCTGTTTGTTTTTGCTTAGTTATTTTTAGATATATTTTGTTTTCGATACTTTATAAAGTTTAGAACTTATAATTACACTTTTCATATACTATATAATTAAGTTGTTAATCATTAAATATTGATATAATGTTCAACAATTTTTAAATTATGTTCTTTTATGTGAAGGTACTTTAATATTTTCACAATTTTTGTTGTTCAACTATTTATTTGATTATTTAATATGCATTTTTATATATTGAACTATTTGTTATATGAAAATGTAGTGTTCCTACAAATAAAGAATTTGCTTTATTGAAATGAAAAGTTTTGTTAATATCATAATTTATTTATTTTATCTTTTATTTAGATAGAGTATTTTTCTATTAATATTTTTCATTGAGTTTAAATATTTCTTTAAGATTTTATTTTAATTTTGCATCTAAAGATTATTTATTATGTACTACATTAAATGTAGTGTCACCTATCATAAAGATTAGTAGAAAGAATGATTTGAGAAATCTTTGTTTGATAACTAAAAAAACATCATCTAAGAATGTTTGTGGGCTCAAAAAATCTAGATTGCTGTAAGTAAAAGCAAAAAGCAGTGCTAAGAAAATCGTACATCAAAATTACATAATCATCCATTTCTGCCATTAAAATACAAATAGTATAATTTAAATTAATTACTTTTATATTTAAATTTATATTCTGCAAAGGCACTTAATTTTGTAGAGACTATGCTATAGTGAGAAAACGCCTGACTAATGAAATAATTGATTCATGAAATAATTTTTTTTTATTTTATTATTATTTATTTATTTATTGATATTTGCTTTAGTTGGTAAAATTGGGACGCTTAGGTGCTATATTACAAGAAAAAGAAAAAACTAAGTATAAGTCAAGCACTGAAGATGAAGATGATGAGCTTGAAGATGATTTTGGAAGGAAATATAATGTTAGTTTATTGGATCAACATAATGAACTAAAGAAAAAAGCTGAAGGTAACAATTTAATTTCTTTTTTTTTTAAATTCATCTAATTCTTGTTTCTTTATTATTTGTTTTTTACTAAAATAAATCTCACAAATATAAAAATTTTATTATAAATTTGTAGCTGTTTTCATGTAATTATTATTATGAAATCTGATAATATAAGGTTTTACATCACAAATATTCTGTACTTTACAGATATGAAATATTTAATTAAATTTTTTTATTTATTTTCAGTATTTCTAGTCATGTAAGAATATTATTAAGTTAAAAAAAAATACATGGAATCCAATTTCATATAGTTCTTTTTGCTTGATTGCATTTATAGGTTTTATATTATAGATGTATCTGAAAAAAAAGGATAGAATTTTTCAGTTTAGTTTGAAGCACTATGAAAATATGAAGTTACATATTTTTATTCAGGGAAACAAACATTTTAAATAGAACATTTAGCCTGCTTGTTAATATTGAACCAGTAGAACAATAATAACTTGTATTTCTGTTCTAAAATATAAAAAGTAGGTTCTGCTGAAATTTTCCTTTCTAAGTAAAAAAAATAACCCTAAGAGGACAAATCAAACAATGTTAAAATGAAAAAATAACTATGTATAAATAAAATAATGAAAAAATAACTATGTATGTTTCTTGTTAATCATTTGTTACAAAAAAGTTGACTTTGAGTTAAATTAACATTAACTAAGCTAATAAATAACTATCAAGATTTAATATGCAATATTTATTAATAATAATAATAACAGTTTTTACTTCCTACACATAGGATCAATATTTCCAGGAGGTGAAAAAGAAAGAATATTTATGCTGTAAATATCATTACCAGTTTACAGTGGTTTCTATGCTTACAACATATTAAAATAAATTTTTATTTATTATTACTGAATTTTTTTGTAAAAATGTAATTCTTGATTTAAAGATTGTACTTTTGTGTAACAAATTAAATCATTCTCTCATTCTTTAAATATCTTAATTATTCTTAAATAATTTATAATTAAAAAAAAAACCTTAATTCAGCAGTATATGCTAATACAGGAAAGGTACCTAAATTTTTCTAAATCATACAGATTGGTTTTGTAAAAGCTTATAAATGTCCAGGAAAATAGTCTTATTGTATTTTTGTAAATCTTCCACAAAAGGTGATATAATGTGTTGGATCAAATATATTTTTTACCATAGCTGGTTTTCTACAATTAAAGTACTTATGTTCATTTTGACAAATATGAAAAATGTTTCAGTATTTTTAATTTATTTGCTCCTATAAATATAATGCTATCCTATGCGATTAAAATATTTAATAAATTCACAGTTCCCTTTTTTTGTAAATCTTATTTAAAACATGCAATATTACAGTACCCAAAAAATTTATTCAAAATTGTTACCTTAAAATGAAATGTGGGTAATTCTGCTAAAATATTAGAATCATAATTTTGTTGTGAAAGAATATTTTAATGTCCATATTTATTATTCATTTTAAACCTAATCCTGATTTAGTAAAAAAGAACTGAAAAACTGATTTATCATAAATAAATTCCAGCTCTTTCACAACATCATTGCATAGTTTACAATATCAGCAATGAGGTTCACAGCTTCCAAAACCCAAAAATTGGTGAAGAAAGAATACTTTTTGAAAAAAGGCTAACAGTAAAACTCCCAAATGAATTTAAAAGATGATAGATCCCAGTGGATGAAGATTTATTCCAATTTCCAATTAATTCAAAAACATAAATCTAGAATAAAAGCTCTTCCATTATCATAATAGATTCATATTGCTCAAATAGGTTATTTATCATTAATTTTCTTTTGGAAAAGCCACAGTTTTAATAAAATGTCCTGCAGATCATCATATTTTAAAAGAACATTTTTCAATTGCTCTAATTCAGTTTTTCTTTTATCAGAAATTTACTTTTTCAAATAATTTTCTTAAAGTTAGTATGTTTCAAGTATGTATGATTGTATTTAAAAGAAATATGAGACATCAATTAATATTAAATACTTTTTCAGCATTTTGTAATTTGCCTCAGTTCTAAATTTAAGCATCTGATAGAAATTACTAACATGATGATTCTATTTCATGCTTTTATCTATTCCATTAATTATGTCATAATCATTACATTTTAAAAAGTCATTTCTATCAGTATTTACTGTTTTTATGATAAGACTCTTTTATAAATTCTTTTATCCTACTGAATGTTAACAATATCAGTTATATTTATTGTGACTTATTTATGTGTTTGTACTGTGCTCCTTGAATCATCAACATTCAGTAAAATGTGTATGTTACCTAGTTTCTTGGTTCTCATGAAATATCTCTACTGATTTTCTCTCGAAATAAGAAAATCTGAGTAATAAATTATCTTAATGGTTTACTGTTTGACTTCCTACAAATTCCTTGGCAAAAATTACATAACATTTAAAGATTATCTTTTTGTTTTAGAATAAGTGAATCACAAGTACCGTAAATTAAATTGAAATTTCCATATCATATTTTCGTTATCAAATAAAGTGTTTTGAAATACATTTGTATCTATTAACAATCTCATTTTTATTATCAATGAAAGCAATTTAAAAAGGATTGCTGGTCGAAACTATCCTCGGACAAACAAGATCACCCTCATCCGTGCACTCACAGAGGAATGAGATAAATTGTATCAACAGCTACTGGATGATGTTGTGCAAAGTATGATATGACGTGTGGAATGTTGCATCACACTCCACTATGGACATATATTGTACTGATACCTTACTTCAAGGAGCCTGCTGTCTTTTAGGTGCATTGTTCCATTTTTCCGTATGCAGCCTCAAATGAACATTTTTTTTCTTTCAGATGTTTCAGCTTTTGTTCTTTCCAGAACAATAAATATTCTTTATTCTAATGTCTGAACAGTGTGGCAACTATATTTTATTCTATTAGGCCTCATGTCTCGCTTAATGTTATGCTGCATTGCAATTTGTAATTCATCCTTAGCAATTGTCCAGCAGTGTGTATATATATATTTCTGTTGTTTTCCTATACTATATTTCTGTTATTTTTGTTATTTATGTATTTCAATCACTTATGACAAGTGTGAAAAAATGTTTATTATTTATTTCTGATAAATTATTTATATTTGCATACATGTATCTATTACATATTTTTTAGGCCATTGTTTAATTCTCTTCATTTTATTATATTTTTATGCATAAAAATATAATGTGTACTATTAATCTGTTTTCTGTGATAGGTTTTCTTTATTATGTTCTCAATGAAACAGCTCCCACTTTAAAATCCTTCAAAGTTATTACTTTAAAATTTCTTATTTTATAATAAAATATGTTTTTTTAAATTTATTTGATTTGTGTTTCTAGCCCGAAAAGAAAGTGCTCTGGAGAAACAATTAAAAGAAGAAGAAAAGATTTTAGAAAGTGTAGCAGAGAAAAGAGGTGAATTTTTTTTTTATCTAGTTTACATATTAATACATGATATGTAAATATTAAAATACCTACTAGTAAAGAAGAAGATTTAAAATAATTGTAAAGTAAAAAAATAAAAAATCTTGATATTTTAAATGAAAAACATTAAAAAATACTAGTTTAGTTTTTCTTAACACTTTATACAATGGATAGTACACAAGAAAGCTATTAGATGAAACCCTATACCATTCATCATGATAATTAGGTCATTACCTGGTATTGAAAATGAATACCAGAAAGAATAAATAGAATATGATGGAAAATAATTGAGACATAAGAATACATTTTTAAATAAAAAGGTTTAATTCAATTTATTAAGCAAAAAAATAGTACTTTATTTTCATTTATAATATAAGACTACTTTTCCCTGATAAAGGAAAAAATATGATGTATAATGTTTTACGGTTGAATAATCATGAACATTAAACTAAAATTCTCTGATTTCTATTAACTGAAATATATAAAATCTTTATTAGATAATTTCAGAAAACTTTTTTTGATAACTGCCATATGCCAAATATTATAGTACAAAAAGACACTATTTAGTAATTTCAAAAATAAAAAAAAATATTATGACTAGTTCTAACATTTTATTTACATGTCAAGAAATTGTTATTTCAGTGATGTGTAACAGAATTGACTGTTCATGTGTTTAACATCCCAAACCATGGTATTGAATTGTTGAGCAGTATGATTCTTGGTAATTGCAGTATATTTGACTCTCTAAATCTTTTTCACTATTAATCTTACTTTAAGATTCATTGTCATTTGTGAAAATTAGAGGAAAACTATTGTTGAATCTGTTATCTGTGTAAATCAGTCTCTGTACCCTTTGAATTCTGTATCCAAAGGAAAAAATGTGATAATTTTTAAATTGATAATACCTAAATAATTTGCTATTCCTTAAATTGTAAAATAAACTAATAAGTAGTAATACTTAAGTATTACTATAATTATAATTACTAAAGTATTATTTAAAATTACTTCCTTAGTTTTTTTTAATAAAAAAGTAATATTTGTTTATTAAAAAAACTAAGCAGATAATTTTTGGTAAACTAATTATTGGTAACAATACTTGATATCAATAATTTTAAATTACCAGTAATTGTTTAACCACCAATAATTTTAAATAAGGTAGTATTATATAATTTCCAATAATTTTAAATATAATATTATTGCAAAAATCTTAGTTTACAAGTAATTTATAACTTAGTAAACAAGTAATACTCATTTACTAAATTTTTTGCAATAATATTACCTTAACATACATATTACCAATACTTGTTTACTAGCCTCTTACCCTGTCTAGTGGTCAGTGTGCCTGACTGCAGATAAGGAGTCCCAGTTTAGGCATGGGTGTACTTTCTTTTTCTCTCTCCTGTCTTTGACTTTTCCTTGTACATAATGGTTGCCTACCCTATAAACGGATACCTATGACATGTGTGTCCTGAAGAAGTCAGACTCTACACCAAATTGCGATTCAGTTGAAAAAGTGGAGCAGCACATCCCATATTTCCAGCCTGGTCAGATACAAAAACAACAACTTATTTACTAAGTTTTTTGTAATAATATTACCTTAACATACATATTACCAAAATATATACTTTTACATAAATATACATATTATCAATAATTTTTATTAATATTTAAAATTGGTAATATATGATATACATGATAAACCATGCTTCAATAAATTAGTAAAATGGAATGAAAAGTTAAAGCATTAAAAAATTTGGTTATACAAAGTGCAAAAATAATTCTAGATAAAGAAAAAATTTGACTAAAATTCAAAATAATTTTATTATTTTTTTAGCACTAATGGGTGTTAATGAATTGGCAAAAGGTATTCAATATCAGGAACCAATCAAGACTGGGTAAGAACAAAGCATTTCAATTTTTTATATTTTTCCAATTAAAATAAGTATTGCTATAAAATAATACATTGTATAAACAACATTAATTTACTCTTAAACAGGCAGTTTTTTTTATTAATCTACTTGATTTTTTTCACTTTCATTGAAATTATAAAATAGTAACTTATTAGATGCAGGGAAATCTATAATATGTTAGTTGAACGTCATCATTCATCAATCATTTCAATATAGAAAAACTGAGAGTGTAGAAAATTCAAAAGTTTGTAATGTGATATTAGAAAACTTTTTAAATTGTGTATTTGATGTATAAAAAGCACTCTTAAGAATCCTTCATTTAATTTGTGAACAAAATTGGAAATCAACTTATGGTATTTTTATATATTTAAATTAAATTTTGTCTTAGTAAATTATATTTTTTTGTTACATGCTTTCTCAAAAAATATTTCAAATTTTTTTCTAAAAAATAGATATTTGTTACTTTAAATCTTAATTTGCGAAGACATTTTATATAAAATTTCATATTCAAATTTTTTTATTTATTAATAAATTCTGATGAATATATAGCATTATTTCATAATTTTTGATATCTTACATAAGACTTAAATATATAATCAAGATTATGCTCAAAAATTTCTTCCTTATAAAATGAACGGTAAACTTTATTCAGACTTTTTAAATCTGATTATGTCAATCATATAAAGTAACTGCTATTCACACAAATCTAAGTAATTTTTCTTGTGAACTAAATCATTTTTTTATGTTAAAAAATGAATTATTTATATTTTTATAAATTTAATTTTAACAACTTAATGATCATACACACTGTCTGATTTTTTATGAGCTCATGTTTGTCCCATTTTTGTTAGGGAATCCTGTACAGTTAATATAATTTGTACTAGATTTTGATATATAATCAAGAATATTTAGAATTGGCTAAATGATCAGTATTCTGGCCTTTAATTCAACAATCTGTGTTTGATTTAGATCTTGAATGTGGATAATTGTTGTGATTCAGAATCATTTTTAAATGAGTTAATATATTTAAATGGATATATAAAATGATCACATGCAGTGACACACCGAATATTTTTGCAGATCTTTATAGACTGAGCCTTTTGGATTGATTAAACTGTTTTACTATCATGATCATTAGAATAATTTCAGTTTTATATTTAGCTAATAATACTTAAATAAATAATCAATAAAATATAAATATTAATTAAATTTAATTATTCTTCAAACTAAAAGTAAGTTAGTAAATGAAAAGAATTAAACATAGTGTGTGATCAGATATTCATCATATTAAAATATTAAATATTCAATATATTATATAAATATTTTATTTAGATTTCCCTAGGAATGCAATTTATTATTTATTTTGCCTATATACAAATTTCAAATAAAGTTTTACAATATTTCAGAGCAATTAAATTGTTAATTTTTTCCATGTTTCTTTCAAAGATTATTGAAAAAGCTTATTTATTTCTCACAAATATTTGAAAATTTTATTTTTTACTGTTCAACAACTAAAATCTATATTTCTTATATATTTACAATTGAAACTCATTTGTCCACAATCAAAAGTTTAAAAAATTAAACTTTGAAATAAGAGATAAATAATGAAATTTATTTATCAGAAAAAAGCAAAAGGATTGGAAGTATTTGGTCACAGATAAATGTAAACAGAGAAAAGACTATTTTAATATGTTATTGAAAAAAGCTGTTCATTTTCCATTGACATTTTAATATAAATTCATACAGATATGAGTAACTTTAGTAAAATTTCAATTTATAACATTTATGAATTTTTAATCAGTTTCACTATTTTTATTCTTTCATTTTTCTGTTTTATTAATTAAAAATTCTCCAAATAATAACATTTATAAAAATGATTTTACTATGTTCAAGATGTATTTCAATCAAATTTTAATCATAGTTTTGAACAAAATTGCTTACAACCTTCCTTAAAATTAAGTCTACATTTACTTCAGGCTTATTGGTCCTGTATTCTTAAATTTCCCTCTTTTGTTTTTCACTGTAATCATTTAAAAAACTAAAATGGAAATCCTCATTTTCTAAAATTATTTCTTATTTATTTTTTAGGAAACTTTCTCTGTAATAAATGAAAAAACACATTTAAACTTTGTCATTGAAATTCTATTATTAATTATAAAAATAATTAAAAATTTTAAATTTAATCATTTTGATTTTAATTAGTCTTCCTAAATATATTTTATTTCAAATAAATATAGGACAATTCAGTAAATCAAAAATTGTTATTATTTTCTATTTGAAATAAAATAAAACTATCATCTGTCAATAAATTAAAAATTGCAATTTAGAAGCTAAAGACTGACTAAACTAACAATTATCTTTCATCAAAAATTAAAAATATTTGGTCAAAATGAATAAAAAATATACAAAAATAAAAATAACTTTAATTTTTACTTTTATTAACTTATAATTTAAAATAGTTAAATAAGAATAAATACAGACTTGAAAAATTTCTATATAGTGAACTGTAATCTGTGTTCACAATAACAAAGTTTAACTGATCATTTCTATATTTTTGCATTAAGTTATTTTAATTTAAACTTAAGGAATTAATTATTTTGGTTCTTAGGTATTTCCTTGGAAATTTTAATCATCTTATACATTGATTTACATAAGTAAACTATCGCAAAAGAATATCCTATTATTCACCATGCTGCATTATTTAAAAAAACTGTTTAACCTTCTGATAGAAATGTTATATCAGTATTTATATCAAATAAAAACTTTTCTATGTTCCACAGTAGTTTATTATTATTGTATTCTATTTTATAAAAAATATTATTCTACATGATATAATTTTCTTAAAAGGCATACAAAATTTTGCTTATTTTTTTAATAACTTTTAAATAGGCACAAACATTTGTTAAAATTTGGTTCTTTTTTTCCATTTTGTTTAAACTGAGATGGCAACGGAATGGTTACCACTTTAACTTTTTCTTCAATTTTAACTTCAATAGAATAAAAGTTTTTATAGTATTTTAGAGAGGATTTTTGTTTTGTTTAGAATTCATTTTAAACTTTAAGTCCTGATCCATTTAGCCGACTTTTGAAAAACATGGTGATAAAATGACAAACAAATGAGCAAAATTTTCATACAATTCTTTAAATTAAATATTTTAATATAGTAAATTATTTTAAACAGCAGGCATATGCATCCAATAAAACTGGCAGCATATTTATTTTTCATTTGTATAAAATTAAATTTTTTATCTATTTAAAAATTTAGTTTGTGTTCAAATAATATGTATAATTACACAATTTTATGGTTTATTTCAAGAGTGTAAAAAAAAAAAAGGAAAATATAAATATAAGATTATTTATTTTTCTTATACTTGATATATATTTATTTTCAAATACTTGATGGTTAAGATTTAGGATACTGTTTATTTATTACTTTTTTTATGAATAAATATATCATCATAATAATCAGCATAAAACCATTCATGGAAATTTCCTTTTAAACATTGTTCTTAGAAAAAGCATATATATTTATATATTAATTTCCACTTTTTCAATTTAGGAAAGTGTTTTATCTTTTGTAAATGCTAATCTGGTGTTCATTAGTGTTGTAAGTATTTTTCATTACTTTTCATAGCTGGAAACCTCCTCGTTACATACTAGAAATGTCAGATAAACGGCATGATCGTGTTCGTCGAAAATATCGAATTCTTGTGGAAGGTGATGATATTGTCCCTCCCATCAAAACATTTAAGGTTTGTTCCTCTTTTTTAAAAACAAATATAATTTTTAAAATGTAAATTGTTTGTCTTTCTTATTAAATATATTTTGGTTATTGATTTAGTAAGTGATATTTACTTGTCACCTATTCACTTTGATTGGGAAGAACTAGTAATGGAGAAGTAATTGTTTTAATTGAACGAAAAACATATTTATTGATAAAACCAAAATGAAATTGATTAAAAGAATATCAAAATAAAAATTGCTTAAAATTTTAGATATAATAAAAATTCTGCATAAAAGTTTTTAAATGAAGTGTTGGCTGTAGAATCATCTAAAATATAATGTATTTATTGAATGGGAACATATTGTTCCTTTTAATGTATGTGTTTTTAGCCATAAATGTTGCAGTTTAGTCTTCAACCACATATGTAGATTATTTTGCTAGATGTTCCATTTTGTTTTAGAATGTCAAGTGAAATGTTGGCATTTATGGACTGGGTCATGCATGCATGAATGAATTTTAGGGCCATTAACTTTAACATTTAGTTATTTAAACTCAAAAAAAATTTTTGTTGATTGTTACCAAGTATTGTCTTGTTGGAAAATAGCTTCTTGATGCTTTGGATTAAGTTGATGCTTGAATTTGCAATTCTATATCCTTAGTTAAACAGGTTGTAGTTTGATTCTCAAATAAGGTTTAGATGTTTGTAAAGGTTTAGAATGCACTTGAAACAGTAAATCTCAATCAAATTAACCTTCATGTTCAAAATGGGGATATAAAGTAAAAGCAAGTACTAATTAGGTACTCAAAGGAAAAATTCATATGCCTCTAAGACAGGGGTGGCCAAGACATCGACCGCGATACACTGGTAGACCGCGAAGACATTTAAGGTAGTCCACGCAACCATTTCGATAATGACGTCGGATATTAACAATTTAGTTTATGACTTATGACATAGAACCAATGAATTATTTAAAATAAAAATTTCCACAGTCTACACTTCAAAACCCAAAACAAACTGTTTAAAGATTTACAATTTAAAGATTTATGATTAAAGGTTTACAATTTAAAACCTAAAACAGACATGATGAGCGCGATTAAAACATTAAAAAAACTATAGAAAGGTTTGCATCTCAATTGAGAAACTTCAAATACATGGAGGAAGAGTGCATCCATAATCCAAACCGAGACTTCAAAGATTTTGCTTAATATACTTGTTTTGTTTAAGAATTTGAAAGAAGATTCACTGACTTAATTAGGTTGAAAGAAATACTCAATTTTATAATATTTCCATTTAATGAAAATGTCAACATTGATGGAGTATCTGAATAAATAGGACATTTAATAGATAACACATCATTCATGGTCGAGGGAGAAATTATTAAATTAAGATGCAATATATTTCTTAAATCCAGAGCATATTTAGCGATACTGAATTTTGGAAATTAATTTTTTGAGGAAACGTTTCCAAATATTTACAAATTAATTTTGTATTTGAAATCATACTTTGCGAATCTGCTTTTTCAACCACGAACAAAAAACAAACATTAGTCGCATTTAACAGATGAACATTTAATTTCATGTTTATGCATTGCAATAAGCTCGTACCAGCCATAATATGATAAACCTTTCACAGATATACAGTGCCAAATTACAACTACACGAAGTGAATAGGATGGTCACTTTTTGATATATGAATACTTTAATTATTTTCGTCAGTAAATTTTTATTTTTTAAATATTAAGTTTTTTTTTTTTTTCCTTTTCTTTTTTTTCTTTTTTTTTTTTTTTTTTTTTTTCTTCTTTAGAAAAATTACATAATTTGTCATTTTTTCTTGTTACCGAAAATAAATAAATATGTATGTTAATTTAGCTCTGCCATTGGTAGACCGCCTTCCATTTTTTAAATGTGGAGTAGACCCCGGATCCCAAAAGTTTGGCCACCCCTGCTCTAAGATATATCCCAAAAGTGTTTTGTAATTATTGTGTTAGAATGCTTAAAATTTGTTCTCTGAAAATAAAGAATCAAAAGAAATGTATGTGATACCAATTCTTTACAGATGGGGCAATGTGCAGGAGATTGAGTTAGTTCTTTTGAGCAGAAAGTGGCATTAGAGAGACAAATTAGCTACTCTAAAAAAGAGCAATATTAAATCATGAATTTTAAATTCTAAATATAAAAATATAACTATTATCCAAATTTTTAAATCTACCTTGATTAATTTTTGTTGATAGTTGTTTCCCCCAAAACACAGTTCAATTTTAACCTGCTTATACATCATTTTAAACAAAAAATTATTGGTTGATCATCAATAACAATAAGTATCATCTTGATCCAAATAGCTGTCATTTGAATAGCTTAAAATGTTACAGAAAAATATAGAGATTTGCATATTACCTAATTTTTTCTTGAGGCAATAACATTGTCTAAGTGCTATGTATTATATATAAAGTCTGAATTCTCTTATTTACTAACTGGATCTATTTCTCAAAATACACTGAATAACATTATTATTATTTATTTATGTAATACATTTATTGCAAACTTGTAATTATGTTTAAAGTTAAAAGGTTCATTAAAAAATAAAGAAGTACTCTTTTGTTTACCAATTTGTAATGTAAAGTAGAAGAACGTTAAGACATTTTGTTCTACCTTTCTATTTGAAATTCCATTTGATTATTATAATATTTATTCAAAATTTTTAAAAATAATTAATTTTTTCAAATGTTAAAGGTTTAATTTAAGTTTAAAACTCTCTCGTCAATCTCGAACAAAATTCCCGCAGCAACACATTTTCTCCTATTTCTTAATATAATTGGACTGTGCTGATCCAAGTGAAAAATTCCAGATTCTCTCCCAACCACTATTAAACAACACAAGATGGGTATTGTATTTCTGCTTTCTTTATACAGGTCTGTTGGTGAGCCCATTTATAAGTTTTCTAAACTTTCCTTTGTGATATGGAATTACTGTGTGTAAAATTTCTCCCAAAAACCAATTATTTGTTGGGATTATTGTAAAGCCCTTATAAGATACTTGTTCCAAGTTGAAAGATCCTGGTTTGCTGTTAAACAATGAGGCATAGTTTTCTGGATTTCCTTGTGGTGTAGGAATATTGCCTAATATAAGAGCTCCACCCAGATAACAATTATATATTGTGTATACTAAAAAGTCTTACTCAACTGCTTTCAGCAGTTAAGTTGTCTACAACATAATATCATTGATTAGATAAGTCTTTGCTGTAATGATAGCACTTCAGGCTCCCAAGACACAAGTCTAAAAGTTGATCCTTGAGCTGCTAAAAATTGACTTACCTTTCATCTCATAAGTGATTCAATAAAATTGAGTACCAAACTTGCTTGGGAATTAAACATTTCGATTTTGGGGGTTTCAATTTTGGCTGACCACCTAACTAGGACAAATGCTTCTCATTCAAGAATTTCAATCATTAAAATAGATATGGGCACTGTAGGCCTCAGCCAACATAAGGGTTGTTATTTCACCTTTAGTTTTTATAACATTGGTTAGATAATATATGATTTACCTGAACCTCCTCTGAAATAAATGCACATTAAGATAATAAAATGTTATTTTAATAACTTGATAATTTATTTATATCAGCTTCTCTGGAAAGGCTTTTTAAAGAATGCAGAATAAAAATATTTATTATTTTTATGGGTTGATTTAATTTTTTTACTTTTTATCAAAGCAAAATTTTATTTGAAAAATAAAGTTTTCATTAGAAACTAAATGATTGCTAATATGTTTAATATATTAAAAAGAATTGTTTTATGTTCGTGAATATTGTTATTGATATTCAATTTCAACCAAAATGTAATTAAATTATTGTTATAGGAAATGAAATTTCCAAAGAGTATTCTTCATGGATTAAAGAAGAAAGGAATTACAAAACCTACTCCTATACAAATGCAAGGATTACCTGCTGTGTAAGTGCTTAAATAATTATTTTGATTGTTTAAGTAAAACTTAATGTCTGATAAAATGAATTTTGGTGAAAAAAATTACAAATACCTGTATAAATTTTTGAAATTGCAAATTGAAAAATGAAATTTTAACTGATAATATATTGTATACATAGTGTTTACATAAAAATGTAAGTTGTTTTTGAGAAATATTTAGTATAATTTAAAAAGAATAAAAAATGTTCATTTAGAAAAGATCACTTTTAAAATTCAAAAACTTAACAGTGAAAAAATGCTAAATAAAGTGTTAGAAGTTTGAACAATAAAATGCATAGCATTTTAATATTACGATTTTCTTAATTGAGATACCATTTTTCTGTGCAGTATTGAATTGAAATGCATTTTTTTTAAAGAAAATATTTTGATGTATATTTTAATACATAATATTTGACTAAAAAATATTTTTCTCCTAAAATTCTGTTAAAGAACTTTCTTTTTTTTTTTTTTTTTAATTTTTATTTAAAACTTTTAAAGTATATTTTAAAACACTTTTCGACCAAAAGGTAGTTTTAAAATGTGTGTTAAAATAAGAAAAAATAATTCACATATTTAATTATTGATAAAAAAATTATTTAATTATGAGTTATTTTTTAATCAGAAACAATTTTTTTTTTTTACTCATATTGTTCTAAAGTCCTGACATTTCCAATATGACTCATTTTATTTATGGATTTATGACTTAATCATCATTACTTTAGTAAATCCACATATTATTAATTAGATTTGAAACAGTTTCTTTATTAGCTCCACTTACCAGTGGAGCTAATAAAAAAGAATGTTCTAGAGAATCGGTAAAATTTTCATCTTTGGAATGATTCGAAAACAGTGATTTATCTGATGTCCAAAGGAGTATAATTGCTACCTTTCAAGCTAAAAGTGGAAGCACCTTTGAAACTACTGATTTTTTAATGTATTTACTTACCATTGTGATGAAAATATCTATAAGTTACAAAATAGCACATTCTGAAATCAGCAATGTCACAAATGTGATGAACCACAGGTCATAGAAGACAGAAGAAGGACAGTTGAAAATATTCATTCAGCCATACAGACATGCAGCAATTAAGCAACTTATCATTCAGGTTTACCAATGGTCTACCAACAGTGTCTCCACAATGACAGTTCAGCAAATGTTGTTGTGGATCTTACAGCAAACTCCTGGTTAATACACTTATCCTGACTATTGTAAATCAGTGACAAAGAATTTCTTCTTCAGCTGCATGTTCATTGAATAAGAATTAATAAATTTTTCAAATGAATCATGTTATTTGAAAAATCCATATTCCATCAGACAAATGTACATTAGCATATATGACATTAAACACCTGAAAGCAAATATTATTCAGCAATTGTCAGAAAAACCCTGGCACGAGGAAAGAGCATTATTGTCTGAGGAATGCTTTTGTACCTTTTACTGGGTTCACTCATCATTCTATAAGGCACGATAGATGAACACTGATACATATTTATTCTTATGGACAATTCTTACTATTACATGCAAATTATTTTTCCTAGAATGATGGCATCTGCCATCAGGACAATATGTAAACATACAACTTGCAATGTACATGCATAGTTGGAAAAAATGAGAATAAGTTTACCATATTCCTCTGCCCAGCAAACTCACAGGCTTAAGCCAAATAAACATCTGTGGGACTACCTTAATTGCAGTTGTGAATCACACCATTGGTCCTCTACTATGTAACCTAACTCACCTAGCCACAGCACTAGAATGATTATGGCTCAACATCTCAGTGTACATCATCCAGCACATAATTTACTCTCCTTATGCACATCTTTCAACTTTTTTTCTGTAAAAAGTAGTTATTCTAGCTTTTGACTGATCACATTAATATGATTGGGCTGTGTATATTGGATTAATCAATAGCAATGCTAATGATTAGGCATTTTAATGAACAACTACAATCTGAAATATTTATTATTGCTACAATATAATAATCATTGCTTGTATTTATATAAAAAAATATTATTAATTTGATAGGTTGCTCTTTTGTAGATCTAATTATCAAATTAATAAAATAACCACTTATCAAATTAGTTTGTTTGCTCAAAGAAATTATAAATATTTTACTTTCCCATGTAATATTTTTAAAAATATATGAAGATTCTGTGAATTTGATTATGTGAAATTTTGCATAATTTACCACATCCCCTTTTGCCATGTCTGACTTCTCAGTGACTATCAATTTTTTTAAGCTTAGCTAATTTTAAAAAAATGCTTCAATGTTTAAATATATTGAATATTATTAAATATATTAAATAAACAGTGATTCAAAATAATAAAATTTCATTTTCAAATATAAATTTGTTACATTTTATGAGCAAAATTGCATTGTTTTTTATTATTTTTTTTTCAGAAAAATATTATATTTTATAATAAAATTCTCCATAAATGTTAATTTTACTTCCATCAAATTAACTATTTAAATGAAATGTTACCTATAATTCTTACTGCCATTGCAGCCTCATCTTATGCTTACAATTTTACAATTTTGATCTCTTCAAAATTAGTAGGTAAGAGATTTGTTCAAACTGATATTTTCTGGAACTGTACTTTCTAAATATTAATATTTTTAACAGTTGTTATTTTATTTAAAGACATGAAAAGATTATGCTTCTTTAATAGTTAGTCCCATTTTATCTCTGTTACTGCTATTAATTTCAGTTGTTTCATGCTCACTTTAAAACATAATTAATTTTAATAATAACCTTATATTTTATATAATCTTTAAGCTATTATTTAAAATACTATTTTCTTATAATTGTGTATTTTTCCACCTTGAAAAATGGAATGATGTATTCTAATAGTTTATTTTATCTCAACTCATTGCTTAATTTTTCTAGATTGTCTGGAAGAGACATGATTGGTATTGCTTTCACTGGCTCAGGAAAAACTTTAGTATTTGTTCTACCTATTATTATGTTTGCTATTGAACAGGAAAAACGCTTACCGTTTTTACACGAAGAAGGTCCTTATGGTTTGATAATTTGTCCATCAGTAAGCATTATTTATGTTGTTTTCATTATAGTAATCAATTTCTCCATAATATGTACCATGTAATCTAGTTCCATCTATTGAGTTGTCAAATATGTTTTCATTTGAATATTTTTGTAAATTACTTATTTTAAATTATGATATATTAATAAGATAATTAATTTTTAAGTGCTTTCTTATAGAGAGAACTTGCTAAGCAAACTTACGAAATTCTTTTATATTATGGTCAATGCTTATCAAGTGAAGGTCATCCTGATTTACGTTGTTGTTTGTGCATTGGTGGAATATCTGTAAGAGATCAACTTGAAGTTATTAAAAAGTAATTTTTTACACTTTTGACATATTTATTTTATGATTTTGTGGTGAACCATTAAGAAATTATTGTGTTTTTTAAATTTTTTCTTTGAATTGCTTATAAAAATATTCTATTCTTTATTTTTCTTAAAGGGGTGTACATATCATGGTAGCAACTCCTGGCAGGTTAATGGACATGTTAGATAAAAAGATGGTTACCTTAGAAATTTGTAGATACTTGTGTTTAGATGAAGCTGATCGCATGATTGACATGGGATTTGAAGAAGATGTTCGAACAATCTTTTCGTACTTTAAGGTATGAAATGTTTTTAGATTATTTATGTTTATATAACCAATGTGTATTCATGTGAACATGTTCACAAACTTATATAAATGTGTGTATATATATATATTGTTTTTTATTGTATACTAGAAAAAATTCTTAATTTGTAACTATTATGATATAAAATATTATCAATTTAATATCTAATCTTAAAGCAAACATACCTATAACACATACCATTGAAGTAAAAATTCGAACGATTTTTAGTCTATTCAAATTGCAAAATTTTAATAAATATGAATTGTTAATTAATTTAAAATAAATTACTCTTTTGATTTTTTTTTTTTTTTTTTTTTTAAAGTTTTAAAAAGTAAGGGTAAAAAATTTCACTGACTTTTATAGTCCTTTATTATTTTTTTTCAAAAGAATGTTAATTAGTGATGTATGAATAATATCATATGAATTCAGGAATTCCATATTGATTTATTTTATTTATTTGCAGAAGTTTTTCAATTAAGTTTAATTTTCAGCTTCAAATAGCTTTTTGTTTAATTATGTTCTATATTCTCTTTTTAAAGATAGTCTATTAAAGAATTTTTGGTATATAAAATAAGGTTTATAAATATAAGAAGTATTCACTTCTGGGTATGTCAGATTCGGAATGTAAAATAAGTAATTATTGTTTCAGTTACAGGAAAATAATTTGTTACTTTTAAAAGTCAAAGTTATGCAATAATGTATTCATTTATTAAAAGAAAAGATTAATTTTTCATACATGTTAAGTATAAGTACTTCAAAATAACTTATTTTATTATTCATTTTAATATTTTTTAACATAATAAAGAACTATTTTTTCCTTGTTATTGTTAATGATTGTTTCTATGATTATAAAACTAATTATTATATCAAATTTTTTAACTATATGCCAAATTATAGTAAATATTGTATTGTTATATGAAGTTAAATTATTTTGGTATAACCTTATGCTATTGAAATTAAAATTTTAACATCAAATATTAATGTAGTTTTTATTTACAGGGGCAAAGACAAACTTTACTTTTCTCAGCAACAATGCCAAAAAAGATACAAAATTTTGCAAGAAGTGCTTTAGTAAAACCTGTTACTGTCAATGTAGGTAGAGCTGGTGCTGCAAGTGCAGATGTTATTCAAGAAGTAGAATATGTGAAACAAGAAGCAAAAATTGTTCATCTTTTAGACACTTTGACAAAAACTCCACCACCGGTATTTTTTTCCCCTTATTTCATTTAAAAAAATTATTTATGTTACAGAATCGGTCAATGCTATACATTTCATTTTTTTTTCTCTTTTAATATAAATCAAATTAGTATAATGGATTTTTATACTTTTTAAATTTTCCTTGTAGCTATGATTCACAGTTCTAATTATATTTTATCAAGTTCCTTTAAGTAATATCTAAACTAAGAGTTATTTTAAGTTCCATTAAATAATTCCAAGAAGATTTATACCAAAAGTAATTCGGCTTTTCAATAATGTTATTAATTTAAATATATTAACATTTAAGAACACTTTTGTGTTACTTGTGTAATAAGATCATGACATTAATAAATGTATTTAATTTTATCAAAATACAAAAGCCAAATTTTTGTAATTAAGGATTTGTGATAATTTTAAATTTTATTTCATTATTTTACTGCGTCAAATTATTTAAAATAATTTTTATTCATAAAATATTTCATCAATTTTAAAGGTTATTTAATCTAATTATAAAAACTCATAGACCAGTATTTTTGATTTTTTTTTTAATTTATTGTTTTTAGTATACTTATCTTATGTTTGTATTATATTAGGTTTTAATATTTGCTGAAAAAAAGCAAGATGTTGATGCTATTCATGAATATTTATTATTGAAAAATGTTGAAGCTGTAGCCATTCATGGTGGAAAAGGTATATTATGGAGATATTTAGCAATATTTTATTATCTTATGTGCAATTATTGAAAACTATGTTAACTTTGGATACCAATATAATGCTGAAATTTTTGCTTATGTAATTATTAAAGGTTAAGTCTTCAAAAGCTATAAATTGTTCTCACTAATTTAGCTTAAAGTGGCTATTTTGATATATTCTAAATTTAAATATAATTGCTTTATTTATGTATTTTAATTTATAAACTATTGCATTAATATTTATTTTTTATATTACAAATTAAATTCTTTAATTTTAATAATTATATAATTTTATGAAAAATAAATTTAATATTGCTTTGATGTATATTTTTTCATTTCTATAAAAATCTGAAATTTATTGTTAAAATCCTACAAGAAATCTAATTGTAAATTACATATATACTTTATAGCTTAACATATATTTCCAAAGTGACTAATTGTAATATGGAATTAATATATTTAATTCCATGTTTCAATTAGTTGATACAAATAGCATTGGAATCAAAATTTATCGTATGTGTTTTTAATTCATATTTGAACTGCTGTTTTTTTTATTTACCATATGCTGTATTTATAAATATTTTTCTGTGTACCTAAAGTGTATTGTTCTGTTTTGAAGCATGACTTAAAACTTTGCCTTCGATTGTCATTATCTGAATTTTATATAGTAAATTTTAAAGTATTTATTATATTACTAGATACACACACAAAAATAATTACCTATTTTATTTTAAATACAGCTTTAAGTCAATGCATTTAATGTATATTTTAGTTAGCCCTCTTTATTAATTTCATAGCAAAATAGAAAGTACGTTAATTTTCTAAATGAATGAATTTTAAGATTCAATGATTGTATATAAATTTTTAGCTACTTTTATTCACTTCATTTTTTTATTTTCATTTGTAGCTATTAATTTAGTATATGTCAATTTTTATTACTTCCCTTTATTTAAAGTATTACTGATCTTGCTATGCCATCTGAAGTAAAATGTGATTTACTATAATTAATCAAATGAACAAAGTGAATATTCAACTCATTAATACTGTCACTCAAACTTCTAAAAAAATGTAAAATTTTTATTACTATTTAGATTTTTCAAATTTTCTTTCGTAAATAAACAGCAAACTAAGAAAGTTAAAATGAATTTTTAGATTGGTATATAATTAGCTGTTGTTTCTGATGATAAATTCTTAGATATTTTAAATGTATTGTATTGTAAGACTTGTTTTTTTATTTTATTTTATTTATTTATTTTGAAAAGTATTATTTAACTTTAAAAAAAAAATCTAATAATTAATAGAGGCAAATGATTTATGCTTATAAAAGAATAAATAGAGGGAAATGTTCTTAAGATAAAGATTGTAAGACATTCTTGTAGTAATTGAAGTGACTTGGGTTTTATATATATATATCTTCTTTTTAAATCTTATACAAATGAAATTAGCATTTTATATTTTGATAATGATACCCTTTTATATTTTGAAAATTTCATTTTATTTAGATCAAGAAGAACGATCTCGAGCAGTTGATGCTTTCCGAAAAGGCCAAAAAGATGTCTTAGTTGCTACAGATGTCGCTTCCAAAGGATTAGATTTTGAAAATATTCAACATGTTATTAATTATGATATGCCTGAAGATATTGAAAATTATGGTATGACAACTTATAAATTTTTTTTTAATTTGTTCATCATATTTTTAGTATGAGTTAAATACATGTGACACTTAAAACCTATGTTAAAATTATCAAATTTTTGGATGGGGCGGAAATTTTCAAAATAATTTATCTCCATCATTTGGATTTATCTCCATCATACTGGGCATTTCTTATAAAGTTTTGTGTTGATTTTGCAATGACATTAAAATAATTGATGTTATAAAATCAAAAGCTCAAATTGTAATTTTATTTTATTTATTCTTTTAATTAATTAATTAATTTATTTTTAAATAATTTATATTACTTTAGCTTTGTCATTTTTCAGTCAAAAACCAGCAAAAAACGTGGGTTTATCTTACAATTGCTTACAACTTATACTATTTTTTAATCTAGCAACTTCTTTACTTTGAATTTTTTATTACCATAATATTAATTTATATTGTTTTTTTTACTACCATAATATTTATAATTTATTTTGTTTAGAGTTTTTTTATGTTATCTTCTTACATTTGCATTTTGTCTTGCAACTGATATTTATATTAAACATTATATAAATATCAATGGAGCTCTTTATTTCTTTTCATATTAATTTAAATTAAAATTTAATCTTAAGAAGAATCTGCTTTTAAAGTTTTTTAAGTTGTAGTTACAAAATTCTCATAAACAAAATAAAATAATAAAAATAAAATGAAGAAAATTATTTATAGTATTAGGCATAGTATAAATATTGGCTAAAACATAGTATAAATATCTAAATGAAATAAATATTTTTCAATAAGTCAATTACTTGCATTTATCAAATTCCAAATGCATGTTATACAATTTTAAACTCAAGATGAATATCAAACACATAGTATAATTTTACTTTAGAAAATATTGAAATGTGATAAATTTTAAAGTACATAACATAACTAAAAGAAAATCTTTTCTCTGTGTTTTCTATGTGAATTCCTAATTCTCTTAATAAGAAAAAAAGCATATTTATTTATACTTATTTATAACATACTTTTGTTAATTTATTATCGTATTGAAAAATTACCGGTGTCTTTCTTAATTGATCTACTTAAATATATTAATCACTAATATAAAATTACAAGAAAATTACATTGTTAAAATAAAATTTATGATTACTAATAACCTATTACTAATAACCTAGAAATTTTTCTTTCTTACATTAAAACTCAATACTTTTATATTATCTGGGTTTCACACTGAGCCTTGGAAACTCTTACTATTTGGAGTTAATGCAGGAAAAGTGAATGACTTTTCAAAATTTTTAGTTTCTTTTGAAATTTGTTATATAATGCACCAAAAACACTTTAAAAAAATTTGGAATTTCACAAGATTATAATATCAAGCATGCTTATATTAAGTTATTGAGAAATGTTACTATAAAAATTAGAAGTTGTACAAGTTGTATACAAGCTGTAACAAGAGTTTGATTGAGAAACAAAAAATATATAGATTTTAATTAGAATAATTTAATCTAATTCCGATTATGATTCATATTTTAAAATCATATAGTTTATGATGCTGTCAAATTAATCTGAAAATATAAAAGCATCCCCTTTAGCTTCTTAAATATGATGGTTTATTAATTACAATATCTATGATGAATATACTAAAAAAAATTAAGCAAATGAAAAATTTTATATTGTTTAAAATATTTTCTCTTAAAAATGTGTATCCTACTCTTTAGATATTGAAAAGGACAAAATTCATTGATTTTGAAATCCATTTCTAACCGTTTTTTTATTAATTTTTTCTTGTCTATGATGACTATTGAAGAATTGATTTGAGTTAATAAATATCAGTAAAAAAGATTATTTAAAGTAAATATATCTCTAAAAAGTGCAAAAATAGCAATGAGAGTTTGAAACATAATCCATCCACATCCTTGCCACATCAATTTCTAGTTTTATTTTTTAAGAGTATTATTTAATGAAAATTGTTAAATAAAGACATCAAATTTGATTTTTCAAATTGACTTTTCATAAAAAATTGGGATTAATGCATTATAATTTCAGTGGATTTTGGTTTGCTTGTCACACTATATTATTGTTTTGCATATATAAGTTAATTAGACCATTACTTACAATTTAAAGTAGATTTTTAACTTCTACAAAGATTTGTAAATAACAGCCAATCAGACCTATGAATTGTTGAATCAGAGTTTTAACCATATAGCCACTTGGTCAAAGATTGTAATTTTAGAGTTTCCTTTAAAGAAAATTTTCCATGATAATAATAAAGGGCAATTTGCCCAAGATATTATAGTGTTTATTTTTATTTATTAATAAAAGTATTATACATTTTACATATTCTAATTATTAACAAATTTTAGCAATAGGATAATATAATTCTAATTGTTAAGCAATATATTCAATTTAACTGAAGTATAAAAATTGATAATAAGTTCAGAAATTAGTTTGAATATTGAAATTCTGCATAATAATGATAAATCATAGTATTCTGTACTGGAATGATTTTTCAAATTTTAAAATCATTTTTTTTTTGCTAAAAGCATTAATAATGAGTAAGATTTTTTTTTATAATAGTCAAATGAACCACTGATTATCATTTACTGAATTAATAAGGAAGCTCTTCATTAATTTGTTTATGTATCCAAATACTTATGAAAAAATTCTCTTATATATATGTGCTTTAGCTTCTTAAATAGGATTATTGATTGTGTCTAATTTTTTTATTGATATCACATCTGAAATCAAAGATCTACTTAATTGTGCTGCCAGATCTATTCAATAATATTAATTATATTAAGCTGAATGAAAATAGAAAAGATAACTTATAATATTAGGTTGGGGAAAAAGAAATCCATTATTTTTACGTGAACTTTATGTAACTTCTTTTGGATTCGCTTTGTAAAAAGGTTTAAAACAGCTTTCATGTAGATTTTTAGGTCTAGCGAGTTACGACTGCTGACATGCGGTTAACTTCGATCATTTTTGATATTTTATAGACATTTTCGACGATGCTGTATCCAAATGAGAGGTGCATCTCTAACATCAAAAATAAACGAACGGAATCGACGAAAACAAAATTGTGCGTAACTGGTTGTTACAATCATATATAGGACGATAAACACCTTTCACAATTTTAGCCACCTGGTTAGCATTTTCGCCATTATAAGAGAAAAACTAAAATGTATCGAATTTTCTGTTTGTTGTCTTCCATTTATAAAACCTTGTACTCGTAACTGAATTAATCAAACAAAAAACCGCAAAAGCATATTTTTGTGTCAAATGTCAGCTTTCCAACGAGCATAAATCCGATATTGTTTGATATATACCTCACGAGATATCGATCACTACAGACGTCTACCGAAAAAACAATGGATTACTTTTTCCCCAACCTAATAAATTAAAAAAAAAACTCAAAGCTCTGTTTATTTCAATTGATGAACATAAGATTAAAAAAAAAGTTCAGTGTATGATATAAGTTAACTTGAAAAATCTATGATACATTATGGCAAGTTACTTTCATTACAAAGATAAACATGCATCATTTTTAAATTTCAAAAAAAATTTATTTCAATGATATTCTAAAATGTAGCAGTTTATTAAATTAATGGAGGAACATGTAAGTCTTGAATATGCACATGTAATAACAAAGTAATTAAAATAAATTATTGAATCGTTATGTTTAATCATGAAAAGAAATAATTTAAATTGTTTTATTTTTATGTATGCATTTGTTTTGTTTATGTATTCATATTTTAACAGAAAAACTTTAATTATACATCTTAATAATAAATTATCAAAAATAAATCCTGTTATTAAGTTCAAAAATTGCTTAAAAATAGATAATATAATTTTTATTACTATTGATAATTTAACTAAATAATTTTAAAAATTTTAATACAGTTAAATAAAACCATTCTTATTATAGACCCATTTAATACCTTTAAAATAATCATTAAATTTATATTTAATTTAAAACAAGAATATTACAGGGCTCGGAGTTGTCCTGATATTCCTGAAATTCCTGATTTTTTAAAAAACGTCCTGAAATGTCCTTATTTTTCAAAATAAATCCTGGAATTCCTTAATTTTTTATTACATTCCTTTGAAAGTTTAATTTCAATTAATAATTTTATATTTTTCAGTTGTAAATTTTTCTTTCAGTGGAATATATTTTTTCTTTCAACTGCTTTCTATGCAAAAAGAAAGAGAAAAATTTCCCCCTTTTTTGTTCTCTTTCAAACCGGAAATAGGGTTGCCATACATTCGTCTGCGCCTCGTTTTCAGCCATTGCTCACGCATGTCTGAAGTCAAAAAAATTTAGGTTTGGGTTTACCATTAAATTCTATTTGGTGCCTTTACAGACAAAGATTCTGATTTTAGTAGTGCACAACTATTTACAATGATATCGAAATTGTGAGAATTATTGGCCTACGTTTATGCGCATGCTTGAAATGCTTATCGCGCTGTTTTGGAAGATTTTGATGAGTGTTTTGAAAAATTTTTATTAGCAAGCTCAGAATTTTCTTTTTGGAAAACATTTTTTTTTTTAAAAATGCCAAGGATAACGAAATTTTCCGACAAATGGTTGGAACTGGAAGATGGGAATAAATGCCTAATCAAGACATGGTGCCGAAGTGTTGACGATGTTCATTCTGTGGAGGGCTTCGTATGCAAAAGCAGATTCAGTGTTTCAAATATGGGTTTTAGACAAGTGCTTGCGCATGCAGATGGATTAAAACACAAAAAAGCTGTGAACTGTTACAAGAATCAAACACTATTTACTATCAAGTCATCAACTTCATCTGAATCCTCGACATCGACTGTAGTAGTGAATAACAAATCATGGCTCCCCAAAACGACATCAGAGAAAACCATTAAAGCTGAAACCATTTTAGTTTTAGTGGCAATAAAAAATAATTATTCTTTTTCATCTATGAATGATTTAGCTAACATTTACGGAGAAATTTTTGATTCCTCCATAGCAAAAAATCTCAAATTATCTGACAAAAAAGTAAGGTATATGATTAATTTTGAATTAGGTCCGTATTTCAAAACTCTTTTGTTTCGGGATATCGGCACTTCATATTTTGTTTTACTTTTCGATGAAACTACTACAAAACAAATAAAGAAACAGTTGGATATTTACATCTCATATTGGTCTGATAAACAAGGTAAAAATGTCATTTGTTACCTCGAATCACATTTTTAGGGCATGCTGAAGCCAATAAAATTGTAAAAATTTTATTAAGTTTTATTCAAAATAATGTTTGGAATTTAGAAAAATTAATGCAGTTGTCAATGGATGGACCAAGAATTAATTTAGCTGTTTAAAAGCAAATAAATAGTGAACTGAGTAAGCAAAGTTTACCAGTACTAATTGATTTGGGTACATGTTGCTTACACATAATCCATGGAGCACTGTGTAAGGGTATTGATAAAATTGATTGTAATATTGATGGATTTGCTATAGATATTCATCAATTTTTCAAGCTATCTCCTGCAAGAAGGGAAGATTATCATTCCTTACAGTTAGAAATACTGGAAGAAACTTTAGCTAGACATAGTTTCTAGACATGTTGAGAGCCGTTGGTTAACTTTGGGCTCAGTTTGTGAGAGAATTGTTGAGCAATATGATGTTCTAAAGGAATATTTCATTGTTAAAATACCTAAAGAGTCGAAATCTCCTCTTTCTGATAGATATCTTCGGATTATAAAACATTTGAAAGACCCTAAGACTCTGGCATATCTGAATTTTGTTTCATTTTTTTGTAAAACTTTTGAACCTTATTTACTTCTAATGCAAAAAGTCGAACCTTTAGTACATGTGATGTACAGTAAGTTAAATGAACTTGTTCGCAGTATTATGTTTAAATTTTTAAACCCAGAAGAAATCAGTGAAAAAAATGGAGTAAAGTTGCTACAAATTAATGTTGATTCAGGAAAAAATTGGTTAAATTTAAACAATATTGAAGTAGGTCATGGTGCAAAAGCAATGCTGGAAGAACTTACTGATAAAACAACATTTCTACAAAGTATTAGAAGCTGCTACATAGCAACTTCAAAGCATTTGCTTCAAAAACTTCCTATAACAAATCCTTTACTCAAAGATCTCCAGTGTTTGTCTCCTTATAATAGAAAAAAGGAAGAGTCTAGGAGTTCATGTAGCAGATTAATTCAACATATTCCTCATGTGAATAAAACTTCTTCAGATTTTGATAAGATGAATGAAGAGTATTCTTTACACGTGTGAAGATGTGACTTTGATTTTGAATTATTATGATAATGATCAAAATATCTGTAAATATTGGAATGCGGTTTTCAATATAAAAGATGCTGGTGGTTATATAAAATATCCTACTCTTTCTAGAGTGGTTAAAGCATGTTTGTCGTTATTGAATGTAAATTCCCAACCAGAAAGAGGGTTTTCAACTAACAATTATGTTGTGACAAAGGAGAGAGCTTCTTTATCGGAATTAACCGTTCAAAGTTTACGGATTTGTCATGATGTTATTCTAATGCATGGCAATTCTGTTTCCTCCATTCCATATACCAAAGAAATGATGCATTATATTCAGAAATCTCATGCAGAATATGCATCATATATGGAAAAATCAAAAGATGTAACAGAATTAGAGAAGAAAAGAAAGGACGAGGAAGATGTAGAAGCTACTAGTGAAAAAAAGTTTAAACAATCGCACCTATTAGAAAAAATTAATGAACTTTAGGAAGAAAAGAAAAATTTGCTTGATAATCAGTGTGTAGCTCAAAAACTTTTGGATGATGCAACTAAAAAAATAGCATGTGCTATCAGTGATGATAATATGAGTGATGTGAAAGTTGGACAAATGATGCTGTCTGTTGCTAATGCAGAGATTGCATCTGTGAATGATAAATTAAAAAAAAAGCAGTATTAAGTTATTGGAATTAAATGCTAATGCATCCAGTTCAAAATGAACATTATTCAATTATACATAAATTAACTGTTAATTTAAAGCATTTATCATGTAACTTTTTAATTTTCAGAAAATGTTCAGTATAAAAAGTTTAAATTTCTGTATTATTTTTCATATTGTTGTATTAAAAATTAAAAAACTCAGAATTTATTAAATAGTTTATTCCTTTCTAAAATGTGTTTTATGCATAAAACAGAAATTAATATGTAAAAGTGTGAGAATCGAAAGCACTTAGACACAACATCCGGCCATACCTTCCTCCCCTCCTCTTCGAGACCAAAAGAAAAGGTTGGCGGAATGATTACAGAGAGGGGTATGAAACAGAGTGTACATGTCTCTGGAACTTGCAGCTTCTGTTTTGGGTGTCCTAAGCCATCGGGGATCGTTATGATTTGGAGACGTCAGTCTCATAATAATCTATTTGTTTAGGCTTCTTAAGCCATCTTATATAAGGGATATATTATTGGAGACATCAGTCTCATTATTTACGAATAGTTAATTGTTTGGGCTTCTTTAGCTAGCTTCATTAGTTAATTATGTGTGTAAGAGACGCCAGTCTCAAAAATATATCTATCGGCTTCTCAAGCCATGTGATTGATTTCAAATGCTTGTTTTGTGTTGTGATGCTCTAGAAAAATAAATTAAAATTAGCATCTGTAATTTTCTTCGCAATTATTTCACCCGAACCTATGCACACTGATTTACCATTATCGGATTACCAATTCAAAATAGAACGTTGGGAACTTTACTAAAAGTAACATTGGTTTTCTTTAATTATTGAAATATGTCCTGAAAAATGTCCTGATATTTCTTGAAAATAGTGTCCTGAAAAAAAAAATTCTGTACTCCGACCCCTGATATTAGTTTTTACAAATATTTATTGATATCGTCATTCAAAAATAGAATTGAAAAATATTATGTATAGTATTATTATATTTAGACTCAAGTAACAGATAGAGTTATATGTATTCAATATGTAAATCTGGCACACCTAAGAAAAATTTTGTGTGACTGGAAAATTATTTAAAATTCCTGGCATTTTTTTGTTTCTTAATTTGTATGAAACATGCAATTCTTGCTAATTTTGTAACTTTTAAGTGTGGTCATTAAACAAATAAAAAATATGTAGGAGGAATACTGTAACAATCTGTCTATTCTAATATGTAATTCTATAAGATTTTCCTTAATTTCTTTTCAAAAACTATTTTATGTAAAAATTGTGTTATTTTTTTCTTTTAAGTAATTAATTCAACATAGATTTAATAAGAACTTACTCACATCCATCTCATCGTAAACTATACAATTTAGCCAAGACTGTTAAACATTACACTAAACAATACCTGGAGCATATTTATCACATTTTATAAAAAAAAATAGTATTAACAATAGTATTAAAAAAACATGAAATACTTTTCAAATTTTTACAACCAAACAATTATTTTTATAGTAATCAATTCTAAATTTTGAATGTAATTCATGGAATTTTATTTCCTGTGTCAAGAGTTTATTAATTTGCTTTGTTCCTGCATATGTTTTACTTAAGAACAATAAATCAAGAAATTTTCCTTGTAAAATCTGTATTATATATTGTACAATTCTATATTCGAAATTTATCTTTATTTTCCCCATAACAAAATGATTTACTTTCTACTCTCTATCTATTGAAAAATATACTTTATGTAGGCTTTTTTAACTACTACAATTTTTATTTATTTATTTGACTTTAAAAGTGTGAAAGTAGTGATCATAAATAAGAAGCAAATGGAGGATGCATATTATTTTTCCTTAAAATTTGAATTTTTTAAAATGTAGTAAATATTTACTCTTTAAATTTAGTAAATAAAAAATTTGATAAATAGTTTACCAAAAAATGTTTTGAGTCTTTAATATATTATGTATTTGTAGTACATCGAATTGGTAGAACTGGAAGATCTGGTAAAAAAGGAATAGCTACAACATTTATTAATAAAGCCTGTGGTAAGTTTTATTTATGTAGCTTTTAAAAATTTCCAAAATGAAATATTTTTTAAGATGAATGCATAATTTGCAAATTGTTAATTTTGTGTTTAATGGTACATTTTTGTTTGATTACGCATACAAACTTTTAAATGTATTTGAAAATATTTCATTATTCATCATTTAATATTTTAGCCATTTTAATCTTTTACGTAAATTTTTAATACCTTCCATCTTATACATTTGACAAACATTTTATTACTGAGTTTCTAGTTTTGAACATTGTATGGTGCAGAAATGTATTGGACCTTGAATTAGTAAACCACAAAAAAATAAACAAGCATAATTTAATATAAAGAATTGTGTTAAAAATAAATATTTAATTCCTTATATATTTTCCTAGATGAATCTGTATTATTGGATATGAAGCATCTATTAATAGAAGCAAAACAAAAGGTGCCACCATTCCTAGCTGCTTTGCAGTCAGAAAATGAAAAATATTTAGATCTGGGAGGTAAGATAAGTATATATTTATTATTTTTCACATTTTGTTGAAAATTAAAACTATTGATATAAAAAATTTTATTTTTCAAGTATTAGATTTTTACAATTTCTTAATGAAAAAATGAATTATAGCAATACATATAGAATGAACTTTCAATTAATAAACTCTAATTTAGTTAATCAAAAAGATTATTATTTCAGTAGTTTTCTCTTCTTATGGAAATCTAGTTTTCTTGATGATTCTTATGAATAAATACTCAATTTTTTTTAACCATATGGTTAATTTAACATAAATAGGGAAAAAATTAATAAAGCAATTAATGTATTCAAATTTTTACAACTGTCCTTACATATCAGTTGCAGGAACGCTTCTCCCATTTCTCTTATTTTTATTTTTACTTCAGAAGTAAGTGAGCAACATGCCCTCTGGGGAAAATGTCTGAACACTACAATTTCTAAAAATTAAAAAACCTAGTTAAATTAATTAAGATAAAAGTAAAAATAATTAGATTGCTTTATAATTTAAATAAAAATTAATATATCTTAAATCAATTTATTTTTCTTTAAAAAAATATTAAACTTTTTTATTTAGTATTAAATTTTATGCTCACTCATTGTCCATCTTAGTTGACTACTGAAGATTCCTTGTGTGTTGTCAAATTTTAAATATGAATTACTTACTTATTTTAAACATATTCAATATAGTATATTTTCAAAAATTAAGTTACAGGTTTATTAATTTTTTATGTTAAATTTCAATTATGAGGAATATCTACATTTAAGTTGATTTATTATTTGATTTGATAGCATGAAGGTTTTGCTGGATATTCGAAAAATGGATGTAACATAATTGTTGACTAAATAATAATTACATTGATGAGTAAAATTTAATGAGATTGATGAATAAATTAGGAAAATAAAAATACTGGATAGCAAAAAGTAAGGAAAAAATATCAAATATCGCTGTAACTCTCCCAAAAATAAGCCATTCTTAATGAATTTGAATCTGTTGGTTAGTAATAGAAGCTGAACAGTATTGCATTATGCAAAATAGTGGCATGGCTGTTAGAATTTGTCATTTATGAGGAGCATAAAAATGTAAGTCTCAAAGCAAAGTGGCAATTATTGCTGCTTGTCTTAGATTAGATATTAAGTATAATGAATTTATTACAATGGCCTCCAAGCATCATTTAACTGAACAATTTCAATGCTGAGCTATTGGAAGACTAGAGACAAGACAGAGTCAGATAGAAATAACTGTGACTCGTTGACTTTAGCAACAATTTCTAACCACAGATTTGACATCCAGGAGATTTAACCAAAGACAGCCATATGCTACCTTGAGTGCCAAGGACTATTATTTGCCATTATGTGCCTGAACGAATAAAATCGCAACTCTTAATAATAAAATCATACTCAAATACTCCCTTGCTACAAGCTCCAGAAGGTTGGTACCCAGATAAATCATGCATTGAATGCTTAATTAACGTGATCTTTATGTGAGGCAACCAATCATTGTTATCTCACATCACACTATAGACAGGAACGTTTGCTACGGGCACATCAACATGTCCACTGCACATGTGATCAATGGAGGACTATTCTCTTTATGAAAGAATCCAGTCTTATTCTAAAAGCGATTATTGGCTTATTTTCATTTGGAGAGAATGTGGAACTTGTTTTCATCCATTAACCATCTATGAAAGAGATGTATACAGATCAGTCAGCATCTGTGTTTGGGATGGTTTTTTTTTTTGAGTGGACCCACAGACCTCCATGTGTTTTTCCATGGAAACATCAATGTTAAGGCTCACACCTATAGAGATGCTGTCTTGGATATTTTTATGCCAAGGCAATAAATGATGCGCTAGTACTACCGAATGATAATGTGATACTGCACGGGGCTTGCATCCTGGATTCTTATTTTGAGCAAGAAATATTTGAAAGCATGCTGTGGCCCTCTCTATCTCCAGAACTTAAACCAATTGAATCTGTTTGGGATGCTCTAGGATGACGTGGGCGCAGCTTGTCCTCTTTGGACCTTGCATAATAAGAACATAAATTGAAAATAATTTGAATAAGAACATAATAAATTGAAATATGAACATAAATTTAGTTAAAGCTGAGGAAGATACATTTTTAAGGATAATGCATATCAAAAATATAAAATATTAAAAATCATAAAAAGGACAAAGAAATATTGAAAGTTAATAAAATTCAATTGTAGTAACTGTTAATTTGGCTGAATATGGCATTGCTTGATGGGCTATTTTGATTTTCATATGAAAATATCTTAAATTCTTCATGAAAAATTGATAATTGGGAATTTGATTTGAACTTATTTTAATTTTGACTTCTTGTTTTCAGAGGAAAGAGGTTGTTCTTATTGTGGTGGTCTTGGTCACAGAATCACAGATTGTCCCAAACTAGAAGCTATGCAAAACAAACAAGCATCCAATATTGGACGAAGAGATTACTTAGCTAATAATAGTGCTGATTGGTGAAGAGTGACAATGTAAAAATTTTGTATCATAATGTACATAAATATAGTTTTTTAAACAAATTGCATTTTACTGATATATTTTCTTACAGCTGTTTCTGTTTTATTGTGATATTATCTAGTATTAAATATGTTACAGTTATTAAAATTATTTGTACACTCCTTTTGTGGAGCATAGTTTTTTAACCATGTTAGACATACATATATTAATATTTAAGTAATAATAGTTTAGGGCAAGCATGCCAAAGATATTGTCCAATTCTTGACTTACATGTTATAAACTATCATTAATGCATCTGTTCAATTTTTGAATGTTCTTGAAGATTTTACTTGCTGCTTGAAATAATATTTGATAATACTTGAATTTCTTACTATTTTTTTATACATCAATCTAGATGTATAAAAATATCATATCAATCTAGACTTAATGCAAAACATTTTTTGTTGTACATTTTGTTAGAAAGTCATAACCAGTTTAAAATTATCTAAGGGTAAACTGTAAAAACACAGAAAATTCTTTTATGGTGTAATATAAAAATTTATATTAAAAGTTACAAATTTTTTTATTTATTGAGATGTTAAAACCTTATTTACATATTTCTAATATTGATTTAAAATAATGAAGCAAAATTATTCTGTGTATTATATTTATTAACTGAGTCAGTATTTTTCTGTACTTATACTGTGCTTAATTGTTCTTATGAATTTGCTACAAAAAAAGGCTTATTAGGCTACTAATTAACAGTTCAAAATTTCATAAAGCATAAAATATTTTGTGCCTTTAAATGTTCATATAGATAATAAATAAGAATCATTATTTATCTGATATCATTTTGATACATAGTTCCTGTAATAAAATGAACTAATAAAAATTTATGCATGAAAATTTTGAAAAGATGGTGACACAATCATTTTAGCAATACATATTTAGCATAAAAAATTCTTGATTTGAAAATTTTGTTGACCAATGTCAATTGAAATTGCAAAAAGTATTCTAATGAAAAAAAAAAAGTATTGGTTATATACAAGTGCAATTTAAAAAAATTAAGTATGTATAGAATAATTGCGAATAATTAATATATTTATTTAAAATAAATTTCTTGAAGTTTTAATTAGGAAACCAAGTTAAAAGGAAGATGTGACTCCATATTTTTTTTAAAATTTCTTTTATTGTCAATAATGTTATCATTAAATGCTTTAATTTTTTTTTAAAAAAAAAAAAATTATGAATGACTTGCAGTGGTGTTGTGCTAATTTTTTTTTTACCGGAACGCGTATATATAATTATATAGACAGGGTCGATCCTAGGTAGGCGGCCGCTCTGTGCGGTCTCATGTCCCAAATTTAACGACGAGGGGGGAGGTGATTTTCCCAAATAAATACTGGAAAGTATATTTTATTAACTAATTTCCTTTTAATAAATGTTACATAAATATCAAACTTAATCTCAGTTATAATTTTACACCAAACAATAAATTCATCCATTTAGCATATTTAGCTATTTTTTATTTAGAAAAAATTCCAGTTTGTGCGTGTATTTGACTCCATTTTAGCCATGGACATGTGTTAATCATATTACAATACTAATAAATTGGATTGAAAAAAATGTGCCTTTGTTTTTATAGCACAGGGAAAAACATTCAATAGAAATCGGCTGAGTTTTGAAATAATAATCCCAAATTTTTTAAGTTTTATATCGCTCCTATTGAGAATATTTCAAATGCGAGACACCAAACTTTAAATATTTAATAAAAACGTCAATGCTTTAGCCACATAGTTCTCAAGCAATCACAGAAACGAAAAAATACCCGCTCAGATGTATTGCGCATGCATGAGATCTTCTTGCCGTCGCTTCAGTATGTGGTACTTTTCAACATGTCTCTCGCGCCCAGCAACGCCGGGAAGCGATAGGTGCGCGTTGGAGGCATGCTGCCTCAATGTGCGGCCTGCCTAACACTTTTTAATCGACACTTTGACTTAGGTAGCGTGCATAGAATATTTTGCTAACAGTAATACTTATTAATCTTATTATTACATTGTATTGGTTCGGGTTCGGTTCAAACTCTTGTTTATAATACATATAAAAATTCGTCAAAAATTAGAAAAAAAAATCAGCAATTCTTTTTAATTTTTTTTTTTTTTTTTTCAATACGTCAGCCAATTCTCATTATCAGAAATCATTTTTAGTGCCGGAACGCGTTCCTGTCCAAAAAGGAAGTACCGGAACGACGTTCTAGAGCGTTCCGGCTCGACAACACCACTGATGACTTGTGAATAAAAAAGTTTGCAAATAATATTTTCAAATTATTCATTTTTCAGGAATATTTGTTGTCAGCACAATAAGCCATTACACAATATTTAAAGAATTAATTCAGTAATAGGAGAGATGCATATTAGGGAAATAATTCAATTAAACATGAAGAAATCTGATCTTTTTCTGTCACACAATCTGATTTTTTTGTTACATCTGAGCTTTATAAATATTTATTCAACTATCAGAGTACTCATTGGCTAATCTATGTTAATTATATTTCATCAGCTTATTTCAGTAGAAGTTTATTATTTGATGAAGTTAAAAATTTCCATCCTAATCTTTGTGAATGCAAATTCAAACAAATAGTCACATCAATCAATTTGCAATTTTCATTGTCTGAAAATTTTCAGTTTCTATTGTTTTATAATTCGAAAATTATAATTTTCAATTTAGATTTTTATTTAAAAATAATTACATAAATCTCAAAAAGTGAAAAAATCAAATTAAAATTCTTTCAACCTCTGATTTAATATTCATTTAGTACATGGTTAAAAATTAATCTCATTAAGTTGTTCTATGTAACTAGGATAATTTTGAGCCTAAAATAATTAAATAATGATCTAAAATAAATTTATGCAACCTTCTACATTACTGCACTTTTGAAAATCATTTATATTTTCTCAATATTTACTTTCGAGGAAACAATCACATATATTTTATATTATCGTTTAATAATGATTAAAAACATTTTTTATCATTTTTAGAAAAAAAATTAAAAGAATTGTATTCTTACACTTGAAAAGTTTTCTGTAATAAATAGACTTCTCTCTCATTGTATTCTTGTTCTCAAATTATATTTCATTTTATCATTTATATAATAAGTATATAATATAAAAAGATAATTTATACTCCTTGAAAAAAAATTTTAAGCAGAATAATTTAGTACAAGATTGAGTGAATGCTAATTACCTAATATTTCCTATTTATAAATAAATAATTAAAATATAAATATTATAAAAGTTTTAAATACATTTATAATTCAACATACAAAAAACATTGTTTCTGAGGACTTTTTAATGATATATTTTCTTTCACTAATGTACTAATTCTGTAAAAATAAATCAAAACGAATGAGAAGAGATCAAAATGTTTTAATTTTGATTTAATGTTTGGTACCTTACGAGTATGACGATGAGTTTTTGATGTTGCCGCACTAAGTGAAAGAAAGATTGCTGGGAAGTGCATTCCATGTATCTTACTTGCTCACCTTGCGAACAAATGGTGCTTATAGAGTAAGATTGTGGAAAAAATGAAAATTTTTTACCTAAATGGAAAAAATGTTGCAGAGGCATTGTATATGTATCACAAAATTCACAGACAACTGTGATGTTCATATACTCACACAACAATAAGGAGGGGTCCTGGTCTATACCTAAATGTTATCATAGCCCCTTTATGTTATCTAAGTCCCTTCTTCAAATCCATTGGAAAGACATAGCTCACAGGGTTGTAGGGCGCCCTCTGAGAATCGCGATCATTTCCCTTCCACCAGGTCACTTCCGATCAACACTACCTAGCCTCTCGTTTATTTGACATAATCACAATACAGCGATGGGGCTTGTAAGCCTATAATGGTTTAAGTAATAGACCATTGTATCACTGTTCAGTTACAGGTGTTGAGTTTATCTAGAATAATATTGAATACTTAAAATGGTTAAAACAATGAAGTAAATAATAAAGTTATAACTAACAAGTAGAAGTACAAAATGAAAGTAAATATAACAAAGGGGGAAATCACAATGAGTTTTTTTATTAAAAAATACTTCTTGAATGTCTATATGGGTTTCATTAAATTATTATATTCAGAAATGTCTGATGGTAAATAAATCTATTTTAACCACTTATTTCGATAACTGTTAAAATTTTGGGACAGGAGGAGTCTTCCGAGTCCAATGTATCTGTCTCATAATCTGAAGAATCTGCTTGTTAAATTGCTTACAAAATTCTAGTCCTTTCTCAATGAGGAAAGCCATTAGTTGTGTTACTCTGTGTTTTCTATAGGAATTTTGTGACCAGAATTTAAGTAATTGAAAGTCTGTTTGAGTGGACGTCTTTTGAAAATAGAAGGCATTCGTGAGAAGACAACTTGTAATATAGTGTATTAAAGTACCATTTTGGCCATAGATGCAAAATTTGTGTGTGTAATGACTTGGATTTGCTAATTTTATAGAAGTAACTAAGATATAGAGCATGATTTGTAAGAAGATTGTTGAGATATGGATTTGAGGATAACAGATCAATAGACACTTTTGGAATTATTTTCTTCATATGGAGACCATGAATTGAGTTATCCTATAAAGACTGCCAATTTTGTAATAAAAGATTTTTGATTTTAATTTTTCTCTTGATTGCTTAATTGGAGTAATTTGTAGGGATTGTGGTTGCTTGAGTTGCGACTAGGTCTGCAATTTTATTGCACGTATTTCTTGCATGAGCTTTGATTTAGCTTAATTGGATATTGTAAAAATCTAAAGCACCTTGAGACAACACCGGCTGTTTTTTTCCTCTACTCCTCTTGGGGAGTCAAGAAAAAGGATAGCGGGATATACGGGTAGAGCTCGCGGTGTGTGGTACAGAGAGAACATCGCTCGGTAACTACAACTTCTGTTTTAGCTTCCTAAACCATATTTTATAACATCATAATGATTAGGAAACGTCAGTCTCATCATAATTAATTAAATAATTATTTAGGCTTAAGCCATCTTATGTATAAGTATTTTAGTATTGGAGACTTCAGTCTCAACAACATTAATAATTAGTTAACTGTTTGAGCTACTTTAGCCAGCTTTACTTATTAATTATGAGTGTAAGAGACGCCAGTCTCATAAATGTATTTATCGGTTTCTCAACGAACCATATTTGACTTCAAATTTTTGTATTGTTTAGTGATGCTTTGAAAATTAAATTAAAATTAGCACCTGTAGTTTTGTTTGTGATTATTTCTCCTGAACTTGAGCAAATTGATTTACCATTTCGAAACAGAAGGAGAAAAGTTTAGTGATATGCTGTATATCATTTTGTTATAATGGTTTGTATACTTTTATTTATTCGAGATGTATGCAGCGGGTTATTAATTGCCCATAATAATGATCAGCTATTTACCTAAATGGTTACTTTTTCAGTATGATTATTGATTGAATTAATCATGGCTTCTTTCATTGCCAGAGTCTTTGCGTGGAAGACTGAATTTTCTTTATGCAATTTAATTTAATGTTGGTATGTTAATTGGAGATCTATGTAGACTCAAAAGCAGCTCCTGTGTATTCATCAAATTGGAAATCATCTGTAAAAATATTTACTTTTATTGACGAAAAAATGATTGGATACAGAATTTGGAGTATTATGAAATTAGATCTGATGACAACAAACAATTGGGTGTCTATAATCCTTGTTAAATGGATGTTCGTAATTAGAATGTTGCCGAACTGTGCCGCCTGTTAGTATGATATTTTGATGTAATTGAAGAACTTTTGTTTTGATTGTTGCTTTCAGGGAGAAGTAAAGTAGAGGAATGTCTGCAAAAACATTGGCCGCTACTGTAGAGGTGGTCTTAAAGGAATGAAGTGAAATGTCTTTGTAGTGAAGATAACTGACCCGTTTTCCTGGGTGTTAATGGGAGGGTCCAAGCTGATGCACCATAAGAAATAATTCTTTTGATTATTGCATTATGCATTATTTTTAAGATTTTACTCTTTTGGCATTAGTTTCGGCCAATCATTAAGGGGAAATTTGTGTTATTGGTATTACTTTTAGTTTTAAAGAACGTATGAGGATCAGAAAGTTATTTTTTTGATTGATTTGAATACCTAGATAGAGATTTTGTATGTTTTAGACTTTTCCTTGAAGTGTTAATTTGGGATTGCAACGTAGTGTTTTATTTTGTTTACCGATAATCATGGCTCGACTTTTCGGAATAGATATTTCTAATTTCAACTCTTTACATAGTTTTGAAAACAATTCTAATAATTCCTTGCAGTTTCGTTTGATATTTTCTTTGATAGAAACATTTATTATGATGAGTGTGTCATCTGCAAATGCGATAACTGTGGAATGATTTTGCCAGTTGTGTTTAAGAATGGTGTTGAAGTAAATGTTCCAAAGCAATGGTCCACATACTGATCCTTGTAGGCATTCTCCTGATTGCTAGAAGGCAATTTGTCCTCCATCATAGTTTGCGATCCTTCATGAAACTTAAAATTATTTTGTTAGGTTTCTCGGGCCCTTAAATTCTGCCAGAGATTTCTTCAGGCCCGGCCATTACATGGAATCGAAAGATTAGGAAATGTCTAAGCTAAGGCTAGGAAGTAGGAAGGAAGTATATAAATTTTGTTCCTTGTTATGTTGGAAGATGTTCATTGTAGTTTGAAGAGCATACTCTGTTGACTTATTATTAAGTAAAACCAAATTGATTTGGATGGATAAATTTGGTAGTAATGAGGTGGCGTTTTAGTCTAATAACAAGATTTTCTAGGACTTTCCTAAGAGCTGATAGTAAACTTATTAATTTGCATGATAGAATGACAATATATTATCATCATTAATATATGCTGGGGCATTAAATAAAATGATTTTCTTTTTTTTATGATTGGCTCCAGTATGTTAAAGTTATTTTCTGATAGATGAGATTTTAGCTTTTCCTTTGACTATATGGAACGACTTTGTACTTTGTTTCTTTCTCAGAAAATTCTTCTTGGGAAAATTTCACAATTTAATTTCTAAAGATTAGATTTTAGAGAGTCTAGTTATCCCTTTTCCACTGGCAATATTGTGAAGGAGGTTTCTAAGTCTTTTTCCTTTCTTCTTTTTATTATTTCACTATACGTGAGTTTTTCTAATCAGTTGATCTGGTGAACATGATTTTTCGATTATTCTTCAGGCTTTTTTTTGGATTTGCTTGAGATGCTCAATTTTATTTTCGATGATTTGCAACTGGTTTTGGAATTTGTTGCACTATCTTCTCTAGAGTGGTGGTCCTTGGGGACATACTATTGTGGCGATTTCTTAAAAAGCTGAGGTGTTGGATTAAGACTTCTGCTTTATTCCTTTTCTCTTTTGTCTGATAAAACTTGTTCGCTCTTGGAGAGGATGATTTCTTCGAGGGAGTTGAGAATTTCAGCGGGCGATATTAATGATTTTTCTGGGGCAATCGAGCTGTGGAATTCTATACCTCCTTACACAGCCATTGCGCCAGTATTTGTTTCTGGGTGGGGGGTGAGGCCTGTGTTAGAAACCCGAAAGTCCTGGTATGACTGTTGTTGTTTGTGTTAACTCTTTCATGGTTGTGTGGAAAATCTAATGGATTTGTTGTAGTAGCTGTGGGAGGTTCTGGAATGCTTGGTGGGAAATAACAAAACAATGGAAGTGGCCCAGACACAACAAATATATCGCTTCATGAATCATTTTGTAATCAATTTTTGTGGGAGATGCAGGGGAATGTCCCTGTGTTATAATAAAAAAAATCGATGGTGACTATTTTGATTCATGGCCCGATTGAAATATTGCCGATATATTGTAATCGCAAAAGATTTAATTGATAAACTTGAAGAAATTGATTGTACAAGCAATCAAACTTAACCTGGATAACCTTCTATTCATATCGAAACAGTTGCAAAATTCCATCAGATACTCAACTACTTGTAAGTTTTGGATAGTAACTAAATTTTGTAAATGCATTTCTTTTATCTTGTATAAGAATAACAATTGGTCTTAATGTGTTCTGTTAATGTGCAACAGTCATCCTTTGTTAACTGGTAATATAAGTTCAAAGAACTGCATATACTTAGTAAATAAAACCCCTTGTATTTGAACCCTTGATATGGTTCAAAATGGCTATTTGGTGCAGTATGACATGCAACTTCATTCTTGGCACATTTTATTTCAAGAGATTGTTGCCTTAGGTTTACTACAAAAGTTTACGGTAATAAGAGCTACCTATCAAGAAACGTTGACCAATTATATAATTCTTAAGCTGCAGCAGCAAAATGTTTTATAGGACCACCTATAGATTAAAATATGCGCTCTGCTACATGTATGGTCTTCTGTTTAACGTTTTTTAGCACAAGAGCTTAGTGATATAGTTATTTTTCCTATCATTTTGGCCACTGAAGTCCACTAACAGTTATCCATTAGAGTGAGAAGTTTATCTCACTCTAATAGATTACTATTTGTTGAGCTTTAAATTTTAAACATTTGATTTGCAAATTACGTCTGATTTTAAGAATATCATAAGATGTGAGGTCCAACATGTTTTTCTAGACATGGTGTGTTTTGGTGTTATCCACCATTTGCATGCTAGGTATCTTCATGGTTGAAGGAAGTCATATGCAAAATTTCTGAGAAATAATAAATTTCATTGTTTCGCTGTTAATATTGGTTGTTTACACTTTTCTTATTCTCTCTTGTGCCACTTATTTTCATTAATTCCATTCTACACTTTTTATAGTTTTCCGTGTTGAGGTGACATTCTTATAGAAAAGTAGGTCACGCATTAACATTTTTAAATCTTGCCGATGTAACGATAATTATTGAAGTAAAATAGTCCCTTTTCATATGATTTTGAAATGCATTCCTCTATAAATAATATTAAAATTTCAGCTGTAAAAGGTGGTGGTAAAAGGCGAAATAAATGCATATCAATGAACACAATTTTTATATGAGTACATGTTAAAATGAAGATGAGTTTTATATTACGTGCCAAAATGGTATAAACTTAAATTTTAAATAATTAATAAATATTTTTAAATATGAAGAAAGTTCAATATTGTGGCTTATTAATGCAGCGGGGTTGCGTGCGGGTTTCATGTTGTGACTTGTGGAAACTTGTATAAACTGCAATTTACTACGTTGGGTTTTGGAACAGTGGCTGTCAGATTAAATAAATAAGTATGATGTTTAATTTCATTAATTTTATGAGTGTAAATTAAACATTACATTGAAATGCTATTTGTTAATGTTATTTCTTAATGTGTGTGTGTGGGTTTTTTTTTTTTTTTTTTTTTTTTTTTTTTTTTTTTTTTTTTTTTTTTGCCTGTTTGCTACCTTAGTGGTATAAAAAAATACAAACGCTTTCCACCTGCTTTGACATCTCTCTATGCCCCGCTGGTTGGGAACTCCTGTTTTAAATTATTATTTATTAATTAAAACTGAAGTTTATAATTTAGTTTCTTAATTTAATTAAAAATTAGATTCTGAATTTATGTATTCTTAATTTAGACTTAAATGTTTTCTGTAATATCTTTTACCAATACAGTCTGTAATATCTTTGACATCAGTCTCAATTTAGTAGCATTCCTCTATCTCTATTTTTTTAGCATTTTATTTTTATTTTTCCTTACTTATTTTGTAAAAAAAATATCTTATTAAATTCTCTTAATATAGATTTTTAGTGTATATATATGCAGCAATCAATCATATATACAAGCTTTGACAGTCGCAATTATTTTTATATCTTTGTAATAAATAACTACTTACTGAATTTTTCAATTTAGAAAAGTAAATGTAATAATAATTTTTACTTTTTTAAAAAAATAATGTAACAAGAGCTTTACTTATTTAAATAATTGAAATATTAATCAATTACTTTTCTGCTAAGGAAAGTTTTCCAGCTGTGTTCGGATCCATGTTTATATATGGGGAGAGTGACTAAATTAGTATTTTTTATATTTTGCACTCATTTAAAAATATTAGAAATACATTTAGCAAAGTAAATAATCTTACAAGACAAAAAATTCAAACTGTTCTTTATAAGCAGTTTATTTTCAAATTACAGTAAATAGTAGATATAGAAAATACAATTTATAGTTAAAGAAACTTTGTATGAAAGGATTAAAAATTGGTTGTCAATTTGCAAGTTTTATACATAAAAATTATGCATACTTACAATTTTCAGCAAATATCTAAGTATTCTTTGATTAAAATACATTTTTCCTAAAACTGCAGATTTGGATCTATAAATTTCAGACAAAATATTACTTTCAAATAAGAAAAAATTACAGACATAATTTTTTTCTCATTTTACAGTAAAGATTTAAAGACTGGATACACACATACTCATTTTCTTATCATTTACTGTTGAGTAAAATATTGTAATCTAAATTAAATGTTTTCATAATTATACTGATTTCATTCTTCTAAATAATTTTATTACTAACATAGATGTGTTAGTATTATGCTCAAATATTATTAAATTCTGAGAAAAAAAAACTTAAAATTGAATTATATTTTTAACCCTTAATATCATAGTAAGATATTTTTTTTATTTTTGTATGACAGTGATATATGTATATATTTAAAGTACTATACAACACACTATAATATTAATATGTTGGTAATGTAGTATCAAATAAAAATATATTTTCCCTTCTCTTTGATAAATATTGCTACAATACGAAAATATTTGTTATAGGATGAATAAAAATTCTTAATTAAATAGTTGGCAAGCTACATTTTTTTCTAATAAGTTTTACAGGATTCACTTATCAGGATGATTAAACCGAACTAATAAGGTTCAGTTTAATGGTAATTTTGTTCTGATCTTAATAAAGGTTATGAAATTCCTAAAAAAACTTTTGTTGCAGATTTATCTTTTAATGAAAAAAAGAGGTACATATGGGGAATCATATAAAACCACTTGAGTATCTTGTGAATTCAGATAACTGGAATGTTGTCTTATGCTTTTAGAAAAAGTTCAGGAATCTCTGCTTTTGAAATGTTTGTTGTAGCATCTTTCCTTGTTTGTGTAGATTTTTCCCTGTAAAAGTCAAATAATTTTGATTGTACATTTGTGCATACTTATTGTTTTGATATTTGAAACATGGAAAGAAAATATTTGAGCTATTTAGATATTATATATCACACAAATATTTGGCGTTATATTTATAGACTATCTATCTATCTATCTATCTATCTATCTATCTATATATATATATATATATATATATATACCATTTTCCCAATTCATCTAATTGATTCGGGGTAACATAAATTTAAATTCCTTCTTTATAATTTTATGTTCTAATTTATATTTATAATAGTAAAATTATCTAGTTATACTTAAAGTTATTTTAATATAATTTAAATTTTTGGTGTAACTTAAATAAAGTATTTCACTATTAATACAAACATTTAAATCATTATTTTTAAATAATTAAATTGTATTTCACTTGTTACATTATAATTAGTAAACATTTTGCATAAAATAGCATTTTATATAAAATAAAACTTAAAATAAAATTTATGAAGATATTATTCTTTCCCTCACAAGACATATGTGAAATAAATGTATCTAAATTTTATATGTAATTCACAAAAATTTAATTCTTAAATTGATGTCCTGAAATTTTTTGAGACTATACAATTATTGAAAATTAGAAAGGAATAAATTTTTTTATTAGAACTTGTAACATATTTCAATAAATATCTATATTGATTGGTATTTTTCAAATTCCATTTTAAATTTTGTGATACTGAGAAAATGTATTTATAAAATGCCAATAAATATATTGGCTTAAAAATAAATATGAAAAAAAAACTTTTGTAATATATTCAACTGTTTTTAATTTGTTTTCAATGAATTATAAAATAAAAACATTTATATTGCTTCTGAAATTTGAGTGTTTCTTTAATATTACATATAACTAATGAGTACTATTTATGAAAGAATCAGATTATACAAGTTTTTACCTTATATTGCGAAAATCTATAATAATAAAAGCAAGTGTAATGTGTCTGTCCGTTTGTCTGACCGAGCTCTCCAGCCAAATCTATCGCACGCAGGGACCTGGAATTTTTTACACGGAAGCACAAGGGGGCTGGCCACCAGACCTCGAAGCCCGATTTTCGATTTTTGAATTAGAAAAATTTTAAAAAAATTATTTATAAAACTTCTTCTCGAGATCGCTGCTCGCCGATAGCTGATTCCGGGGTTATAGATAGATAATAAAAGCAAGTGTAATGTGTCTGTCTGTCTGTCCATTTGAAATTTGTTCGTTACCAATGTCAAATTATGGTAAAACTATACTTTAAGGTGGCCCCTTGGCAAACATGGCGATTTTTGTTTGGCTATCGTTTTTATTGGCGATTTTTGTTGGCACAGACAATGAATTCCCCTGTTGCTATCGGAATATGATTGGGGTTTGCTCGGCTTGGCGATCAATCGCGATTACAACTTTGCGAGAATCAAAGAGGCACCATAAAGTATATTCCTAATTTGAATGTTGTTAGCTTGGTTGTTTAAAAATGCCGCCATTTCCCCTATTTTTACATGATTGTTATTAACTGGAAAAAAAGAAATAAAAGTTTCATTCATTTAATGTCGCTGAATTCGGATAACTATTCCCTTTTTGACTAAAAATTTAGTCAAAGGCAACCTCTATGATTATAATGATTTCTTTTACTGAAATTCGGAAAGTTTTCATCATTCGCACTTACAATATGAAATAACTTTAATTTGAATCGAAGTTGATCTATAACGTAGTAAGTTTCATTGAATATAAATTAATGTTTTGATTGCTATCAATATTAAATCCGACATCAATTTTGAAACATGGAATATTATTGTATTAGTCTGCAATAATATAAACATGTAAGAAGTACAACAGCGGTAAGTTATGATAGGAACCATTTTCCTATTAACTGAGAAACTAGCGCCCTCTATTCCAAACTTTACAGAAATTTCTAGACGTTTCCAGAAGTAAAAATTGTTACAGTTATTTAAAACTGTAAAGGCTGGTTTGAACATCCACGTGAGAAGGTGCTACGTGGATATGATACGCGAGTGAAGTGAGACAATTTGCAGAATTTCACATTCTAATTTTGATTTGATAAGCTGCGTTACTGCATAGTTTACTTAAAGCAAAAAATTCATCACATATTTTCATTTGAGTATTTAATTCCCGTGGGAGAAGAAATGGATCCTAAAAAGCCTGAAGAAAAACCTGGTAAGAAAAAACCCGGACAGCCTGATGATAAAGGAGGAAAACCAGGAGAAAAGAAACCTGGGGAAGAAAAAACTCCACCTACAAAGTAGAGGATCAGCTTTTATGGAAGAATAAAAAAAAAAATGAAGCCAAAATTATGAGTGAGTGATAAAATGTTATTATTTATGTTTTAGAGAATAACTTATAATAATCAAGATGAAATCTTAATTTTGCATTTTAAAATTTGGACTTTACTTACCCTTATAATTTTTTCCGCCTTTAATAATTTCGGTTAATGAACGGTACGCTCCTTATACGGTACGCATATATACAACGGTAATCTATAATAATAAAAGCAAGTGTAATGTGTCTGTCTGTCCATTTGTCTGACCGAGCTCTCCAGCCAAATCTATCGCACACAGGGACCTGGAATTTTTTACACGGAAGCACTAAGGGGCTGGCCACCAGACCTCGAAGCCCGATTTTCGATTTTTGAATTAGAAAAATTTTTAAAAAATTATTTATAAAACTTCTTCTCGAGATCGCTGCTCGCCGATAGCTGATTCCGGGGTTATAGATAGATAATAAAAGCAAGTGTAATGTGTCTGTGTAATGTGCAAGTGTAATGTGTCCGGATTATTATAGTTATAGATCTATAATAATAAAAGCAAGTGTAATGTGTCTGTCTGTCTGTCTGCCTGTCTGTCCATTTGTCTGACCGAGCTCTCCAGCCAAATCTATCGCACGCAGGGACCTGGAATTTTTTACACGGAAGCACAAAGGGGCTGGCCACCAGACCTCGAAGCCCGATTTTCAATTTTTGAATTAGAAAAATTTTAAAAAAATTATTTATAAAACTTCTCGAGATCGCTGCTCGCCGATAGCTGATTCCTGGGTTGTACCAGCTCCTTTTGAGAAACAATTCTGGCGACCATCTTTTGGAAAATTTTCCGTTTAAAATATTTAGGATATATTGTTCCTTTTTATCGACGGGGAATGTTGTGTGTGGGGGGGGGGGAAGAGAGAGAGACAGTCTACGTGTCCTACACTACTATTCCTGCGCTATTCACTTATCTGCATTTTCTAAATGCACGGGCAACGCCGGCGGGTACAGCTAGTAAATAATATAAGGAAAAAATTAAAACAAAGTCATATATAGAAAAAAATGTGTTTTGATATTAGCATTTGAATACCTAATCTAATGAATTTGCAACTAAAAAACACAAATCATCTGTTTATAAATTAATATTTTGTAACTATATCAACTGTGGAGTTAGAAGAATTCGGAGATAATCTTCCGTTTACTTAGCGTTCTATAGATGGAGGCTATTTTCTCCTTAACTCAATCAAAGGAATGAAATTTTCTTTGTCATGCAGTTTTTATGTGTATTAAGATTATGAAACGAAAATAGTATCTCATCTACGATAATTCAGAGTGAAAATATTTCTAATAGTTAAATTTATAAACTGTTGATGATAAACTCTTAATAAGTCGATTTTTTGTTCAATTTTTGTACAATGATAATTAATATATACATAAAAATAGATTACTTTGGCAAATATACTTGGCTGTAATTCTCCCTACGGAAATGACTAAGATCAGTTTGGGTTGAATGCGTTTTTTTGTTTAAAAGATCAACCTAAAATTAAAAATTAGAAAAATAAAATCAATTTAACAAATACAATACTTATAAATGCAGCCAAATAGATTTTGGAAAACTGTGGAAGTAGTTATAACTATAAAAATAAAATAATTAACAAAAAATTTGGTCATATTTTAATGAAACGATTCTTAGAAAATATGATAGTAGAGAGCATAAAAATATTTCTATTCATGTCGTTTATTTTTTAGATATAACTACATAAAAATATTGATAAGAAGTTGAGCAATTTGATTTTAACTGCTAAAGATTCTACAAAGCATGAATAGAATTTAATTTAAAGAGTTGTAAATCCAAATTTAATCTCACATATTGCAATGCTTTCTTTCTCAAACTCCACTGATTCCAGTTATATGTGTAATCAAAATTTTTTTCAGTAGGATGGAGAACAGTTTGAGCGCTACTGTCTGCTATGAAGATAGGCGGCACATGGGTGGTCTTGAAGATATTCTGAAATATATAAAACTTATCAGAATAAATGTCCTTCATGCATTTATTCTAAAATATATTAAGGACATATCAGGGCATGTTAAAATAAAATATGGAAAATGAATGTAGGCTTAAAGTAATCAAATTTTATTTATATTAAAATTTCAATTTAACCAAATTTATAATTAGTTTTAATTGAAAATGAAAGTAGAAAGGATGAATTATTTTGTGAAAACAATATATAAAACAAAATCTTTTTGTAAGTAATGTATATTAAAAAAAAACTTACTTTAAATAATTTGCAGTATTGTTAAATGTTATATAAAATATTTCTCAAAATTCAAGCCTTTTAAAGTTATTTGAAAAATCTTGTTTTATTGATAATTAAAACAGAGTTCTGTCAATGCTGCATTAATAACCAAGCACTTTGATAACAAAAAAATATGTTCCTGCCTTTGGAAAATAAATCTATCTGAATTAGATTTTGCTTTCTTTCTTTTTAAAATTTACATTATTTCAAGGATTTTAAATTAAAGTAAAATAAATAAAAAAAAACTTCTCCAATGTCTTTATTCTGTTAATTATTATACATTTCGTACCCATTTTCCATCATGCTATTAGTTAAAATGTTAAAATTGTAAAAATTCTAAAAAGAACTTTTCTATACTAGAAAGTTGCAGATTCACGTTGCAGAAGTATATTGACTGATGTTATAAACGTACATTTTAATTTAAAATGGAAAAATAAGAGCGTATAAATCTAGAGAAGAGTTATTATTCTTTGAAGTATAAAGAATAAGAGAAATTCATATTATTCAAAATGTTATTGGTTGTAATACTAATTAAAACTTGGAGAGAACCTCGCTTTGATATAGCACGGCATGGAAGTTTTAATCCTTAAACAAGCTATTTCAAATCTTTTAATCTAATGGGTTTAATCTGCTGAATAGCTTTTTTTTTTTCGAAGTTTCCACAATGATTTATAATTATCAAAAAAGTCTAGTAATGTACTCAGGAGCAATATAAACTCTCGATCTTTCAGAAATAATGTTATCCCGTTTAATATGTAAGCGCAAGTGAACACGAGTTACACCTTTCAAAGGAAGTTTTGCAAATTAAATTATTGTTCGGAAATAAACGATTGTACTTAATCATTTTTTACTACATATATTATTACTTTTAATAATCAAAACATTACCCTGTATCTATTGATATTTAGTAACTCCTTGCAAAGTCATTTCTTTATATATACAGAGTTAAAGCATGAAAATGATTTGAAATTTTCGTGCACGAGATACCATAATATCATAAGTAGTATTGGTCTGCCAAGTATATCAAGTAATGCAATGAGGTCAAGCAAGGAAATACATCAATTTGTCGTTAAGTTTTATATACTAAATTTGTTTGCAATAATCTGCTGTAATTTTATAGATCATAACGTATCGGATACATCTTTTGCAATTTTTCGATAGCGTAAAATGGTATGTTTATGGTGATAGCCCAGTAATATCATTTAAAAAGACTGTTACAGTGGTCCTGGAGTTATTTTGGGAGCATTATACTAAACAAGAGAATTGAGTTTCATGTTTATGACATCTGTTCTATAACCAGAGATCGCTATTGTAAGAAGGTAATTTTTCCCATGTGTGTCTATTCTAAGGTGCCATTGAAACGGACTTCGTTTTTATGGATGACAATACACGGTCACACCGAACTCCTGCTACTCAGCAGCTATTTTAAAGGGAAAATATCACTCGAATAGTGTGGCTCTCGTATCCCCCTGATTTAAAATTCATAGAATATTTAAATCCAAAGCATCAGACACTGAAAATGGATGTTTTAGGAAGACGATTCACGGTACGATTAAATCTTTCGTGGAATGCTCAACAATTGAAACATGCTTATTGAGGAATGTGGGCACTCTTATCTCAAGAATTGTTGACCAGTCAGGCGCTGAGTATGGAGAGACAGCACGAAGCAATTACTGCAATAAGAGGAAGGCGTATCTCATATTGTACTGAATCATGTGTAATGATACTGAGCTTTATAAAAGGCCTTTTTTTTTATTTATTTCCATACTGTATGCATTGCATTCACTTTTGCAAAACTGTACCTTCGTCATGGTTTAAATACTAATTGCTGTCTTTCGTCTTTAAGTTTCATGTGTCTCAGGTTGATTTTCGTGGAGTTATAGCAATAAATAAATAAAATAATGCATAAATTTTGCACATTAGTATAGATACAGACAAAGAAAGAAACAAGTTCTTTGACGCATTTTTATTATAAAAAAATTTCACTTTATTTGTTTTTTACGTGACGCTGTTATGTCAGTCTGTCAGATCCTACATATGAAAAGTCTGAGTATCATGGTAATAAATGTATGCTGACTGTTCAGCCGTCTCTCTTGTGTCAAAAGGTCACCCGTTATGCAGATCGTTTTTATACGTTTGAGCACCTTTTCACTTCGAATATATAAACATTGTTGTTGTTCCGATAAACAAGTGTTCTGTGACTTTTGCCATCGTAGTTCCACTAGTAAAAACAACATATTTTGATTAGTTATATTTATTACCTGTTTTAAACTATGTATATAAGTATAGTACAAAACACTTTCCCCGCAGGTATAAAGGCCAGTTCACCAAATGTGAATCCAATGTCATATTCATAAAGACATTTTCCTTTTAAAAATATATCAAGATGATTCTACTGTACGGTGAATCTAGTACAATGCCAGACAAGTCCTAAGACTATAATTGGGAATTTTTTTTTTTTACTTGATTACATCACTTATAGATGACGATCTTCTGAAGTGTGATGAAATATTCAGAAAGACAAGTCATGTTACCGGGCAATCACTATCATCTCTGGTAGGCCAGCAATTGTCGGATAAGGCGTTCAACCGAAGAAGTCCTTGTAAACATTTTCATTAATTTGTAATGCAGCACAAGAGTAATGATGGCTGGAAGTGATCTCAAAAATCCGTATGTGACAATTCCTACAGCAAGCAATACTCATCCACCAACATCGTTGCAAGCATTATAGCTAAAGGATTCTTCTCGGTATTAAGATTACTGTAACTGCAGGAGGAATCAATTAGATATCTAGTTAATGTTTATTGCTCATATTATTTGGATAGATCAAACATTGCTTAACCATATAGATTTCTATAATAGGTAGAAAAACCATTTGATGTACACTAAAAATATTGCAAAAGATAATAGTGAAATGAGGTAGTCTATAAATATTTTGTGTGTATTCTCAAGGACATCCTATTTTAACTTTTATTGTACGAAGATATATTAATGAACTCCCAAAACTTATAGTTAAACACAAACGTTGCACTGCTACATCACTCAGCAAACAACCAATAGAATATTTCCGATACACTCGTGCAACGCATCATCAGCTATGATAATTGAGACAGATAAGCTTCATGATAGAACTTATCGTGTCCTAGTGACAGCATCGTGTTCCTCTGAATAAAAAATCTCGACTTCAATTCTTATCTTTATAAAAACAATGGCCTTGTGCTTCCGATGTTCTTTATGTCGTCAAACATTTTGTAGGAGTAGGTGCTTAAAATTTTCTAGGATTCTTATCTTGTGATATTTGTGAATACCGTCCATATTTAATAAACCTTCGGTAAGCAATAAAGAATAGATATTCAAATATCCTAAAATAGCTTTCAAATGTTAGGTTATCCCAAAATGATCATAACGATCACTCTGATCTTACCTAATTAGACATATCATTATCTCAAAGGGTATGTATTTCAGACCCCTCAGTCAGCATTTGTTTATTTTCGACACCATATAATGGATGTTTTTGTTCTATCTTTATCATCTGACACATGATGTGAAATCTGCAGTTTGGGATTCACTTTAGAGTCTATATGTGTATTATGCTTGAGAGGGTTGTAGATTGAGCATCAATAGTAAATGTGCTTAATGATAACTACTTGCATATTTCTATAGGTTTCGTGATATAATTGCTTCGCCGCAATACTGAGCTTAAGGTATCGTCAAGTATTAAATAACAAATGCTATACACTTTTGTCACATCCACTTTTTCCTCACTTTATTTAGATTTTGAGATAGAGCCGCTAACTTTTGAATCTTACCACCAAAATATGTCTTGTAAAGCGCTACAATTTCAATTAAACCAACAAAGTCAAAAATTAAAAAGTCAATCAACCTATTTGTCATGACCAGTATTTCATAGTTAAAAGTTAATAAAAGATTATATTAGTTTGGGGAAAAAGAAATCCATTATTTTTACGTGAACTTTATGTAACTTCTTTTGGATTCGCTTTGTAAAAAGGTTTAAAACAGCTTTCATGTAGATTTTTAGTTCTTCGCGTTACAACTGCTGACATGCGGTTAACTTCGATCATTTTCGATATTTTATAGACATTTTCGACGATGCTGTATCCACATGCGAGGTGCATCTCTAACTTCAAAAAAACCCGAACGAAATCGACGAAACAAAAATTGTACGTAACTGGTTGTTACAGTCTTATATAGGACGATAAACACCTTTCACAATTTTAGCCACCCGGCTATCTTTTTCACCGTTACAAAAGAAAAACGAAAATGTATCGAATTTTCTGTTTGTTGTCTTCCATTTTTAAAACCTTGTACTCGTAACTGAATTAATCAAACAAAAAACCGCAAGAGGATATTTTAGTGTCAAATGTCACCTTTCCAACGAGCATAAATCTGAAATTGTTTGATAGATATCTCACGAGATATCGATCAATACAGACGTCTACCGAAAAAATAATGGATTACTTTTTCCCCAACCTAATATTAGAGGCTATTCTGTATAAAAATACAATTAATAATTGATACTTAAGTGCTGACAAATATTGTCTGATATTATGCTTGTCGAAAATGAAATTTACCAAATATCTATAAATATTAGAAAATTGAGATTTTATGAGCTTATGAACTTCATTAAAAAAAGACTACACGAGAATTTGGAGAAAATTACAAAATTACTATTTATATATAAAATAAAATAAAAGATGGAAATTTAACAGAATATATATCTTTTACAAATTATATAAATTTTATATATAGAAGATATTTTGAAGGAAGTTAAACTTACAGCAATTGGGAAATTAAAATAAGTTTCCATTTGAAGAGTCATAATTAATTCTGGCATTACTAAGATCTGTTGTTGTATATCAGCTATACATTTCTTTGGTTGATTTCTGAAACATTCCATTGCTTCCAAACTTGAAAATCCGTAACACAAGTTCTTATACAATACAATGCCCAAATTTCTATCACATGGTATTAGAATACCCATGCTACAGTAAAAAGTGCAAAATTCCTAAAATATAATGCATATATTAACAAAAAAAATTCCTGAAAATTATGTATTGTTAAAAGGAAAATGATATGATAGTAGGAATGGATAATTGAATATTAAATCCCATAGTCTGTTGAAATTAACTGCTGAACTTTAGACATAGTAATTTCCTAATTTAAATAAAAAATGCTTAGTTTAGAAAAATATGAACGAAGAAATTTCTATACCATAATTATCACCATTATCTAAGAATTTCCCATTTGTAAAATCTTATGATCCACAAACTTTCCTTAATAACAAATTAGTAAATAGCTATATATATAATTCGTAATAAAAAATTCTTTACAAAAATCTATACTCATTATTTAATAACAGCAACTCTTTTTGTCACTATAATCATTAGAGTACAAAAATATAAAAAATTATTACAAACGAAACACTTTTTTTTTGCAAAAGTCAAATGCTATATAATTAAACAAAACCTATAATTTTAGAGTAAAAATAATCAGATATTTAATTTATTTTAAAGACAAATTTGCAAAAACGCATTAAAAATGTCACTTTATTTACAAAATTTTGTGTGTGTGTGTTTCGATTTACTTCACTTTTTTAAATAAACTATTTATTTTTACTTAATGAATAACATTCAAATCATTTACTTAAATGAATTTTATAAGAATATTATAAAGAATAAATTATATACTTAGTACTAATATTAAATTAAATTCATGACACTTTTTTACTATGCATTGTATATAGTTTAAAATGTTAAAGAAATGTAAGAAGAAACATGGTAAAATTTAGAAAAAATATCCTGCTTAGTTGTCACTGATTAATTGTAAATTTTCAATTTCAATAAGCTCTATTAAAATACATAACTAGATTTTTCAATTATATATATTTATTTACCAAATTTTTATTCAGTAAATAAATTTTTTTATAAACAATTTTGAGACATACTTGGTATTCTAAAGTAATTGCATCAAAATTTTTCACTTGTTCTGGTAATATAATTGTCGTTTTTTCTGAGTTTTCTTCAAATTGTGAAGTTTCATTCAATCCGGTATGAACAACTTCAATTGCTTGAGTAGATTGTCTTTGGATTTTCTGTTTCAATGAAATTAAGTGGAAAAATCACATGATAAATCATAATTCAATATTTGTATAGTAATCAAATATTTGTATTATTAATTTTGATAATTCGAATTGAAATAAACTAAAAAAGAAAAATATGATGAATTTATGACTGATTCTTTCAATTAAATCTATTTTTTATACTATAAACTAGGTTGCATTATTTATAATAAATCATTTGAGACTTACATCTGATAATATCTTCAATTCTAAAAATAAATTTGCATAAAAATTCAAAAGATGACCTTCTAGTTGTATACTTTTCCATGTGCGAGCAATTTCTTTATAACAGGGCTGCAATGTGTGAATGAGTATAAGAATTTCATAAAAATCATGTAACTTTAATAAGTGCATAAATTTAATTATTAAAGTATTATAAAGTACCGATTATCTGTGAATTGACTAATGTAGTTATTGTGCGGATAAACTGATTTCAAGTATAATCCACAAAATTATGGTAAAGGGGAACAATTCAACACAAATACCCATTAGAACCATTTATGTAAACAATAGATAATATAAGCACATTTATCATTAGATCGAATAATAAAGTTTTTCACTTCTTACAAATAAATTTATTTCTTTAGAAATTAATTAAAAATTTGTGATTTCTTTGCATCGATACACTTTTTTTTATTAAGGATTAAAAAATTTTTCGAATTTAGACATAGTGACTAATTTTATAAAGTCGAGAGTTTACTGAACATTTAACATAAAACAATCATGTTTGTCAAATATTACTTATAGAACTCTAATATAATTTAATTTATTTTAATAAATATGTATTCATTAAAAATACCAGATCATAAATTCTTAAACAAAAATAGAAACTACAAGACTTACATAAACTGAATCTGTTTTAGATAAGTGTCCAGCTTTCAGTATTGAATCTAAATCCCTTATCTGCATAGTAAAAGTATAATCTAATTTATATGTCTCCACAGCAACTTCTTGCACACTTTCCTAGTTATAAATGAAAAGTATTTAACATTTCTGATTATTATTACAGTTATTAATTTGTGCGAAGTTATTGCAGTGGGATATATTTAACTTCCATTTTTCTAACTTCAAAGCAAAAATATTCATTGTTTCAATATTTTTCAAAATAGTAATGTATATGTATATGTGAAATTTCAACTGCATTATAAAATGTGTAAAACTATTTCTTTTCAATGTTAGAAATTTTAAAAATTTGCTGTATAAAGAATTTATAAATATAAGATGTTGTAAGAAACTGAAAAATAAAGCAAGCAAAGAGTGCTTCTATTTGCTAAATTCATTTCTCTTAAATTAAGAAAAATCTTAAAAATTTATTATTTAAATAAAATACAATTTTTGCATAAATGTAAACTTTACTAGGAATTAGAAAAAAAAATATAAAAATTTGAAAGAGAAAAAATTTATTTATCAACGATTTTAATTTCTGCAATTTTTTTTATAATAAAATAAGTTTATATTACATGATCGATTTTCTAACTTTTTAATATTATATTTAATATACATACGAGTATAATAAATATACTGTTGAATTAAATTAATCAAATAATAATAATAATTTAATAATGAAACTATAAATTATGAATACTATTTTTTTTTCTTTTATGAGTATTGCAAAATTCATTTAAATATTTATTTGTATATTATTAATTATTATTTCCAAGCTGAATTTTACAGATGAATTTGACTTCTACGTTTAAATTAATTAAAATTAAAAAATATTATTATTTTTGATAAGTTAAATTTAATTATTTATCATCATTATAATAGCTTTTTAAGTTTTAAAAAAATCCCTTTGAATATGAAATTCAATTTTTTTATAATTTGGGCAAAATATATCTCATTAAATAAGTACGTATACGAGGGTTACTCTGAAATTTTTGAAATACAACTAGGTTTTTAAAGTTATACTTACAAAATTTTAGGTGTGTTCAAAGTAGTCTTCTCCAGCATCAATGTACTTTTCTAGACGAATTTTCCACAGATTAAATACCTCAAGCCATTCATTTCTTTGAATAGATGATAAAAATGCATTTATAGCCACTTCAATCTCTTTTTCTGAATGAAAACGACGTCCACGTAAGTTCTTTTTTAGATTAAAGAATAACCAAAAGTCGCACGTAGCTAGATCAGGTGAATGCGGTGGATGTTCGATCACTTTAATTTGTTTTTGTTTAAGAAATTCAACCGTTAATCCGGCTGTATGTGAAAATGCATTGTCATGGTGAAGCCTTAATCCCCTAACATTCAGTTCTTGTAGAATTTCTGGAAGACATTTAGTGGCATACCAGTTTGCTGTTACTGTCTTCTGTCCTTCCAACTTGATGGCTTTGACCAATCCCGTACTTCTGAAGGAAATGGCATACATCACTTTTTTCAGTGCGCGTTGTTTTTTCACCATTGTCGGCGTGGGATCATCTTCAAAGACCCATACTTTGCTTTCTTAACGCGTTGAAACGTCGAAAAACGGTATGTAAGTTTCATCACCTGTTACAATTTTAGAAATGATGCTGTGGCCACCATCATTTAGCAATTTAAGAGTTTCTTTACTGATTCTGACACGCTCCTCTTTTTGGTGCTTAGTTAGATTATAAGGAATCCAACGGCAAACTATTTTTTTCATATGTAATTCTTCATGAATGATTTTGTGTATGGCTGCGGATCCAATGTTAAGTTCCTTCTGTATCATTTGATAGGTACAGCGATTATCATCCATTAACATTTTTCGTATGGCAGACACATTATCCGGGATTACTGCCGACGGCGGCCTTACTGTGTGTTCTTCATCCTGAAGAAAATTGCGACCTCTTCTAAATTCTCTAAACCTTCTGAATACAGTAGTACGAACTGGAGATTCATCACCAAATGCTATTTGCAACCGTTGAATGCATTTTTCTACATTTAGTCCTGCTTTAAAATCGTAGAAAATCATAGCGCGAAAATGTTCTCGCGTCAACTTTATTTTCTCTTCCATTTAAAATTTATTCTACGCTAAACAAGTTGAAGCAAGTCAGTAAAAAATCGTCTTCTGTTTTAAAATATTCTTTGTATTTTAAAATTAAACCGTTATTTTTATTTTGTAAATTCTTGTCTGCGCGTATGAAAAAATTCAGAGTAACCCTCGTATAACCTACTTCTAATGTTGTTATTTTTATACTTGAGTCGTAAAATAAGATCTTACAATGAATTTACTTTTATTTATTAATATCATTTACTCTTGTAGGACCCATTTTTTCTTGTAATTTAATTATTTTCACTGATCTAAAAACATTTTCACTTTCGTGCAAAAACTTTACTGCTTTTTTTTCCCTCATAGTAAGTCCTTACATGGATGGGGAGGACCTGGGTTCGAATCTCGGCTCGGGCATGGATGTACTTTCTCTTTCTCTCTCTCTCATTGTGTCTCTTGTCCTTTCCTCAGATGATGGATTAATGTGGCCCACCCTATAAACGGGTTTGTGGTGGTGTGGCGTGGGCGATGCTACTCGTATCTCCGAGACTTGGTTCACAGGTGCCCACCGGGTAACGATAAAAGGAGTAGCAATTTCTGGCCTTGTTGCGGCTAATGGGCTAATGTACTATACTTGCTCAAGGGTGCCCACCATTAGAAAAAAAAAGTCCTTACATTTAAAAATTTAATTTTTAAATTAAACATTTGATGTTTCAAATTAAAACTAATACCTTTCATAATATGAAGAAACTTTAGATTTCATCCTAGCCAACAACCTTTACATATTAAATAAATCAGATTCAATACCAACATTTATAACCAATCATCGACAGGGATGGCCTGATCTTACTATAGCTACCAGTGAATCACTGGCAAATTTAATTAAGTGGGATGTCCTTGATGATGAGACACTAAGCGACCATAGATATATCCTTATCTCATTCGATGCCATAACACAGTCCATATACCTGAAACGTTTTAAAACAAAATTCGGCAGTCACACTAAATTCTTGAATCTTCTCGCTCCAAATATATCTTATATACTAAATCTGATCAAAAATGCAGTTACTCCACAAGATTTGGACTCAGCCACAGAAACAATACAAAATATAATCTTAGACTGTTGTTCTCGATCATATAAAATAAAACAGCACCACTCCAATTGTACACCCACATGGTGGTCACAATCTTTGTCTACAGCTAGGAAAGAACTACGGGCACTCAGACGCCGTTGTCAAAGAGCATCTATTGAGGATAGAAACAAACTCTTGAGTATTTATAAGAAAAAGAGAGGTCAATATAATAAACAACTACGATCAGCAAAGAAAACTTCTTGGAGAAATTTCTGTAGCACGGCTTCCAACCCATATAGCACAGCATACAAAGCAACATTTAAAAATTCAGTCCCACCAAGTCATCTATTCATGCGATCTTCCATGCATCTTAGAGGCAATGATTTAGAGCAAGCCGAAGACATACTTGAACTTCTATTCCCCACACCTTCCTCTCAAAATTCAAGCTCTTATATCGACACCCCATCTTCAGACGACCTTCAATTCACCAAAGACGAAATCGCCAGAATTATCAATTATTTACATGATGGGAAAGCACCAGGCTACGACGGCTTAGACAACATCATAATCAAAACAATCAATTTGAGTTTTCCAGATTTTTTCTTTCAGCTATTCAACAAATGCCTTTCACTGTGTCACTTTCCAAAATGTTTAAAAGTTGGTGTCATCATACTCTTCCTAAAAGAGGGCAAGGACATACAAGACATCAATTCTTACCGTCCAATTTCGTTACTACCAACAATGGGAAAAGTTCTAGAAAAACTTACTACCAAGAGGCTGACTTTCTTTCTGGAAAATTCAAATTTTTTCAGCAAATATCAGTATGGCTTCCGTCAAGGAAAATCAACCGACGACGCTCTTATCAACCTAGTTAACATCATTCATTCACATAAATCATCTAAATTACATACGGCCCTAATAACAATAGATATTAAGGGTGCTTTTAATTCTATCCAACATCATAAGCTCAAGAAAATTCTTCTATCAACTAACTGCCCACAAAACATCAGAAACCTATTAATTAGCCATTTAGAAGACCGAACTGTCATCTTACCAACTAACAGTGGCATAGCAAGAAAGGAACAAAAAATTGGATGCCCTCAGGGCTCCTGCAGTGGTCCCATACTCTGGAATTTAGTAGCTGATATCCCCTTGAAATTCGATTGGTCCAGCATAGGAAAAGATCTGGATGCAGAAAGCTCAGTACACCTTCAAACTTTTGCAGACGACTTCACTTTCGTGGTGGCAGCACGAAGTGAAAAGAAGCTTGGGAAAGTAGCGAGTAAAGCTCTTGGTCTTTTCAAATCATGGGCAGATGATTTCAACCTCGAGATCTCGTACGAGAAGACCAAATTTCTCTTAATTGCTAAGCTACAGCGCGGGCCACAAATTCTATTAGGTGATCATCGATTGAAAAAAGCAGATACCATCAAATTGCTGGGCATTACGTTTGATAAAAAGTTAACTTTTAAAGTTCATATCATGACACAGGGAAATAAAGCCGTTAAACATTATGAAAAACTTAAAAAAATTGCTGGTAATCGGTGGGGATATTCAAAGAAATTCCGCACAGTGTTATATAAAACTGTAACGGAAAGAATGCTTCTTTATGGAGCTGCCATTTGGGGAACTCCACTCTCTGCCAAATTATCCTTGAAGCTAAATTCTATACAGCGAAAATTTCTCCTTAACATCACAGGAGCATTTCGAACAACTCCAACATCAGCACTTCAAGTAATAGCAGGAATCCCACCTCTTAACCTTACAATAGAAGCAGAAGCAAAATTTATTCGCCTTACACGTTACCAAATTCCCTCCCTTGATACTCCTCTCCCACAATCATCAGACATTGAAGTTGAAATTAAAGCAGATTCAATACATCCAGGCATTTTTCATCTAGAACCACAGATCTCAATTGATGAGGAAACTAAGGTTCCAATCTTTGAAGATGGCAAGATCAATATCTTCACTGACGGATCAAAAACAGGAAATCACGTTGGAGCTACCGTAGTCTCATTCGGTAAGGACGGTTATACAACAGTCTGGCAGGCCAAGCTCAGAGGTGAAAATTCAGTATTTCAAGCTGAAATTCTAGCTTTAAGAGAGGCCGTTAATAAAAGTAAGCAGCATCAATCTCCTGTCACTATTTGGTCTGACAGCCAAGTGTGTATTAAGTCAATTTTGAACCCTACCAGTAGAAGCCCTATAGTGCGATCCATCCAAAATGATCTTATCAGTTTTCTTCACATCACTATCAGTTGGGTCAAAGCCCATGTGGGAACTGCGGGTAACGAAAAAGCCGACCAAGCCGCTAAAAATGCTGCCATGTCAGATCACCAAAAAACAATTATACCTCTTCCGCGATGCTCAATAAAATCCACCCTCAGAAACTGAGTAATGAAGAACTGGCAGAAAGAATGGATTAATGGTAATACAGGCCGTTCCATATTCGGTTTAGAACCTTCTGTTTCTTTGCATCCCCGGTATTGGTCCAGAAATGAGATTCTTTTCCTCACTGGCCATGGTCCATTCCCTATTTATTTTAAACGATTCAATATAGCTGCAACCCATTACTGCACTTGTGGGGAAGAAGGAAGTCCACTTCACTACTTGACAGCATGTCCACTTACAATATCTTGGCATTTGGCAGCTCCAACAGCTCAATGGGAAACACTTTGGAAAAAGAAAGTTTTGGAAAATCGACATTCCAGATAAAAGCTCAATAGTCTAATGGACTTCCTAATTGATCATGAGCAACTTTTCTCTTGGATGAAAACAGAAGAAACTTAGAAGGCAGAAAGAACCTTACCAAACAAAAGAAATCGACTTTAACTAATTAAAGAAATGGTCAGAAAATCAGGCAAAAGACTTTTCCATGCATCTAGTAAACTGTGACTTTCTATGCCCTTAATGGAGCACCTGTTACTTTTAACCTTTATAGTTCATGTAAATATTTCTTTTACTTACTTTTCTTTTTGTTTATTCTTAGTTTAGAAGGGCTTAACAGCCCCTAGTTGTATTTCTATGAAAACTATAAAATAAATTATCCAGCAACCTCTACCTAAACTGGTAAAGCTCATCTCGAGCTAGGTACAGGGAGGTCTGCTGGCGTAAAACGTAAAACCTTTCATAATACAGTCATTTTAATTTTTAATATAAAAAGGTTTACTTACTTTAATTACTTTTATGAATTTGTGGTAATTTTGTAGGTAAATGAGATGTAATTTTTGATCATTTATTTCCTTAAAGCTTCTTATTCTTTCCAATGTACTATTCATAATTTTTTCTGAAAAAAATTGATAATCTATATTTTTACTTATACAACATTTCTTTTTAATGTTTTTATTTTAAAAAGGAATGTCGATAATAAATATTTAATCAGTTTCCGCACAAATATACTTTTAAAACTAAATCATATATAGAAGCAAAAATATTTCGGGATTATTTTAGAAATAGTTTCATATTGGAGATTATTACAAACTACTTTATGATGAAATAATTGTCTAGCGATAATTTATTTTTAAAACCAAATTCATGCTTATTTCTCTTTTTAATTTGTATGGAAATTAAAGCTAAAGATACTTAAATATCTTATCTTGTTACTTACTTTGAACTGCTTCAATCTGCTCATTTATGTTATTCAATTCTTCATAAAGATCTTCACTAATTTTAGGCAAAACATCTCTCATTATTTTCTGAACTAAAATTAAAATTGAATTTTTATGATATTCTTATACTTTTTTTATAAAATTTTTAAAATAATAAAAATAATAATGTACCATCAAACATGAATTTTCCTGCTTTATGACTATACCACGCATGAAGTCTTATTCCAGCAGCTATGGAAGAAATTTCGTTTATGAAAGACATTTTTGATTTTTGGTTGATTACAACAAATGTTGAGAATGATGATGGTGGAAAAATACAGTTTACGGCAGCTGAAAAAAAACGTATTGACTATAATATATTACTATTAATTCCTTTAAATTTACATTTTAAAATTTAGTCTGAGAAGAGTTATTTAATTAGTATATTAATTTTTACTTACTATTTATTTAAATTAATTGTATGAATTATAAAAATTTTCATAAATTAATTAATCATTTGAAGTTTTCAATACAAAACATGTAGTTAATAATAAATTCTGTTATTGATTTTTAGAAATATTTTTATTTTCTTAGATTTAATTAGTTTATGATGTCATTTTTTTAGTAGTGACAGTTTAATTTTCTTTTATATTTAATTTATACTTTGCTTTTTTATAAACAATGAATAAATAACAATATCAGCTCAAATATTTAAATTTTGCTTTGATATTTCATAAAACTCATAATAATAAAAAATATTAAGAGAGTGCACATTTCCCCCATATTGCATAAATAACGAAATATTTATTAATTTACTTATAGCTTATATATTTTAGTAAAGAGTACTTTTTAATAACTGCTATAAATAAGCACAGATTTCTTACTAAATTATTTGTATATTTAAAACAGGAATTTGAAATTTCTACAAATAGTAATCTTCATCAAAA
>JAPDSC010113660.1:9799-53942 GCA_026290005.1 Latrodectus geometricus
TATATATATATATATATATATATATATATATATATATATATAATATAATATAGAGTTAGCTTTTTCTAGTTCTAGGTTGAAGCTCAGTATGTTATATTACAATTGGTATACTTTACTTTTCCATGTTGGTTAATATTTACAAAGCCTTGATTTCAATAATACTGTGAAATATATCAATGTGAATATAAATTTAATGGAAATAATACATTTCTCATGTTAATGAGACTAGTTTCGAAAAAAAATTAATTCCTATTTATACTGAAGAAATAAGGAAAGCTATTAAGTCAAATATTATATCACAGTTTTTTTTTTAAATTAAATGCTTTGTATTGAGTAATTAGACCTTTTAAAAAACCAAACTAATTTTATTTTATTAATGTAATAGTTTCATCACTCAAAATTTCCTAACTATCAAAACTATAAAATACAATGATAAACTGCAAAGAAAAAAAATCATAATTTATCTACAATAGTTCTATCTTTTCCATGTGAAACATTTTGAAACTCATCAGTAATCGATTTCTGAAAATTATGTATATTAATAAGGGTTATTGTATATACTTTGGTCGCATGAATTTCTTAGAAATTACCTTATCTGTCATAAAATTTAAACAGCATACTTGGCTCTCTAGAAGGAAAAAAAGTAATAAATTAGCAATGAAATCGAAAAAGACTTTTTGTTTTGATAGTCGAGTGATTTTCTCTATTCATATTTCAGAAATATGAGAAAAAGAAATTAAACAAATTAATCCCGACAGACACAATGCACACATTGAAGAATTATTGTTCAAGCAAACATGTCTGAGAAATTGTTTATATTACGAAATGCAAATGTTATATTATTGGAATTGATTAAAAAATATCTTTTATTAACTAATATTAAATAATTTTTTGTGATTATAATAGAAAAACTCAGAAAATTCTATGACACTCACAACTATCTGATACAGGGAATCACAACATTTTTTTAGTCGTGACACACTTTTATAAATTTCAAAATATGACGGTACATAAAAATGCAAGTTTAGATGTTGCTTACTTACCTACAATGCACAATGTAAAGTAGTTTATGATAATAACTATCTCTTTGTATGTAATATAAAAATAATATAATACAAAAACAATAGTGCGTTTATTAAGAGATTCATTACAATGTAATAACAAGGATACTTTTAATAAAAAATCTGAACTTGATGATTTTTGATAATTTTATTTATATTTGGCCATAAAAATGACACACACAATACAAAGTTAATCTTATATCGTCTTCTAGTTTAAACAGTCACGAACGTTTTTTCGTTTTTAAGCTGATTAATACAGAAAATCTGTATGCACACAAATAAGATGTAGAAAATGGTAACTGTAGTTACTAGGAACACTAGAAATTTTTTCACGTGGGAAAGATATTTCACTTTATGAAAAGTCACAGTTATCGAAGATGAAATCAGTTTTTAACTATATGAAATATGCTACTTATCTGATTTAAATTAAGATTAGATTTAAATCAAGGAAAAGTACACTGTAAAGTTTTACTTTACAGTGTACTTTTCCTTGATTTAAACAAATTTTACTCATAATAAAAAAGATTATAACTTTCACTATATAGATTTCTAAAATTTGGCTGCACACAAAAGCGCCGCGCCACAGTGGTTGAGAGTTACTGCTCTAGTTGTTGGGTATCAGTGTGATGGGCTAATTCGCATTTCCCAGGATTAATAAACGCAGTCGGCTTCAATGGTCACGGAGCTGTTCTGAGCACCCAATTGCACTTGAGTCAGTTTAAAGTTGTTTTAGGGTTATTAGTTAGCATCGATCTAACACTAGGGTCATTCTCTCTTAAATTTTATCATTAAGAGCGAAGTTTTCTCTCCAGGATGGTTAAAATCTGCCAATAAGTTACCTGCAGTCTCTTATTCTGAGATATCTTTATCTCTTTCAGAGGCTTGTGTTCTCTTTTACTCAGCTTTGTCTTCCTCCAATTTTGTGTCTCGTGTATCGCAACATTAATTGAATTACTTTTCGGTAATATAGACGTGGATCACAAAAAATCTCTACCCAACTTTTGAGATTAATTGTTCTAAATGAGATATCCAAGACAATTTAATTTTATGGACGATTATTCACTAGGTTTGTTGAGGAAATTTATTAGCGATTATTTAATTAAGCGTAAACAATTTTTTTTATTCCTTTCTTAAAAATAAATAAAAACAAATGAAGTTAATACTAATAGATGAGGCGTTTATTTTATTTTTTTATTAAAAATGATGATTATGTTTTATAAATTTTCCTTATATATATATCTTAATTAATGGATGTTAATTATGGTAGTTAAATGAGAAAAAAATACTGATTTACTATAAGTTTTCGACAAAGGAAGAATAATAATGCTAAGTTAATTAGGCGGAGAATAATTAGTCGCATTAAAAGTTACATTTGAAAGAATGTTTTATCTCAAATTAATGTTAATAAAGATGAAAATTCAATTTCTTTAGAGGAATTTTTCGTATTATTTCTTCGTGTATGCTTTACATGTATACTGTTCAGTAATCAAATTACAGGAAACCCAATCCAATAAAGTATTTTTAAATAATTGTTGATAAAATATATTCCTCTTTTTAGTTGTAAGCAAAATTATTCTGGTGTAATATTATATATTCTTTGTGAATATGAACATTGTTATACTTTGAAATTAATTTTCAGTACAGTTGATGAATTAATTAAATATAACTATTAAATCAATATCTCATTTTAGAGTGAAAATACCTAGTTCAACCTTTCTTGTTTTTTAGACGATTTAACATGAACGATAAATTATCGATTTCGCAAGCGAATATCAATGTAGTCCACTTCTTTCCAAACCAATAACCCCAAACGATTTATTCTCTCGAGTAACACACTCACAAACCCATAAAACCCCAAACCACTTTTTTTTTTCGAAACCACAACTGGATACTTCACCGCACAATTTTTCCCCTCTCCAGCTGCTGCTTGTTGAAAAACGAATAGCTATTGGATGGAGATGTCAGAGACAGGAACGGGCAGCGAAACAATTCGGACGGACACGAATGTAAAAGAAAAAAAAATGATTGAAATAAAATCTGAAAATACATTGCTGGAGTGGTGGTGGTGGTATGAGGGAGAACGGGAGAGAGATGGAACGCTTAGCAGGTGGCAAGCGATGATGGAGTCGGATGATCTGAAGTGAAGAGGACTATGGAAAAACATCACGTGATGGATACTTATGTCGATGAAACGACAGCTTTCGATGCCAGTGACATTTTATCCTCGGATTCGGCTTTATATGTGGGGAGAATCCCATCAGGTACGATTAAGAGTTGACAAATATTGATTTGAGGGTTGACTAAAGCAAAAAGTAATGACTCAATCACATCTCTCTACAGAAATCAAATAATAGTTGAATAGGATCTCCATTGGATGAATTAAGGAGTGAGGTTTTGTGCATTAAGCATGATAAACTCATGATTTAACCTATTAAAGTCATTTAGCGTTTAATGTATGTGATTATGACGTCATTTAGCATTTTATGTATGTCATAATGTCAGGCTTTTAAATGAAAAACTTGCAAGCTGGCAACAGAGAATTTAAAATAAACTTGCATATATTTTTAAAGCAGGCTATACATAATTTTACCCAGACTATATAATAAACTCGCTAATATTTATACACAGCAAAAACTATACTCAATTTTAAGTGGATAATAAAATAGACTATCGCTAATATTTTTACACAGATTACAGACTATACACACAAATTTTACTCAGAATATTAATCTTTTATTTATTAGTAATTGTTTTATTTATTCGAATGCATTAACAAATTTATTCATTATAATGAACACAAATAATTAAAATTCAGGAATAAATTGGAATATTAAATGGCTTGGAATATTATAAAGGAATTTTAATACTAATTGGAATGTTTTAAAGGAATGTTAATGTGAGGCACAGACAGAAGAGCAGGTCGTCTAAGAATTTAAAGATAGAACTAGTTTAAGTAAAGTGATAAAAGATACTTTGTCTATTTTACTTTTTTATGAAGCTAGACTCTTATTTAGCAGTCAAGCATTCATAATTTCAAGCTTATTGGTCCTACTTAATCGAGTAATTTGGAAAATTCCAACCATCCATGTAGCTTGAAATTTTCCAAATTACTAGAGATTTGTAGCCTGGAAGGCTTAGTAGCATATGATTGAAAAGGATTATTTTAATTTATTCATCAAAACGAAATCGCTTATTTTAAAATTATCTTCCATTGAAAGTCACATTTATCAATGAACCTCAATCTTTTTTATTTATGTAATTTAAGTGTTTTCGCTTGTAATTTGAAGGAAAATGAACTTTGGTTTCTAATATGATTGTGAAAAGGGAAATTCAGCACTTGGTAAAATAATAATCTTAGTAGGTAAATAATAATCAAATTGGTAAAATAATAATCTTAGTTAAATTTCAAATGCAGATAAATTAATTAATGAATTAATTAATTGCGTAAATTGTCAGGTAAAAACTAGAATTCACAAAAAAATTATATTCTTAATAAAATGTAGCAAAACATGTGTATAAAAACCACAAGGTTTAAAAATGGAAATAAATAACGGAATAACTAAAAATATACATTTATTTAAGTAATATACACATAAGCAGAAAATAAAGGATAAACATATAAGAATTTTAGTCTGAATAATTATTTCTTAAAAACAATAAATTTAATGATAATTAGTAACAATTCTAAAAATGTAAACTGTTTTATTATTTAAAAATTTTATGCGTTTGAAATATCAAACATTGAAAAGCATAAAAAGAGAATGTGTATGTTAATAGTTCTAAGGTATCAATTTTCGAAATACAAATTCTTTGAAAATAGTTTATATTTAAAACGAAGATTTAATAAGGACGCTTAGAATCTTTTCATTTTTTTAAAACTTTCCAAAAAGTCCTCGCATTTTCAAATTTTCTTTATGAAATAATTTAAAGTGATTATTTTTCCCTATTCTAATACGTCAAATTATTTCGTTACTGATACCTTAGATACTCTAAAAAAACTATAAATGAGAACAAAAGATATTTCTTTTAAACTGTCAAAAAAAAAAAAAAAAAGAACTCAGATAAAGCTTCCCCTCAAAACAAAAATTAATAATGAGTTCGAGTCAGTCGTTAGCAATTTTTATCCGAATAGAAAATTCCGCAGAACTTTTTTTTTAATTTTATAACTTTCAATTCCAAGAATTTAAGATGAACAAAAAAATAATTTCAATTGAAAATATTTGGAGTTTATTATTACAGCTCAATCAGCTTTGCTGTTGTGTTTTTTTTATTATTATTCTTTCTATTCTTTTAAAGAATATAAACGAAGATATTCGAAAAACAAATAAGAAAAATGAATAAAGAGATAAACATCAAAATATCGCCCAGGAAGAAACGAGAAGCGGCGTGTGGTCGGTTTCGATTGCGGAGTTGGATTTTTTTTTTTCACTGACCTTTGAGACAAGTAGTTTCGCGAGATCTTTAATAAAAAACAAATAAGTAAGTTATGTGCCAAGGATATTTTTTCAGTTAGAGAAATTCGCAAGTCATTAAAAGAAAATTCGGAATAGCAGATGTTTGCATGTCTGATGTGTGACCTTCTTGTCTTCTGGTTGTTTCAATTTTTGGTGTGAGTTTGTCATTAAGATGTCAATGAAACAATAATTCATTTTCTAATTGCTATTGACAAAACTTCGAAAATGTTTTCGAAGATTAACGTTCAGTTGCAAAAAGATTGGATAAAAGGAAACATCGAAAATTGCTTCTTTTTAAAAATTGATATTTTATATGAGTAGTTAAAACTTTACATAAATGTTACTAAAAACCTGAATACAATGTGACTTTACGTGATTATTTTCTGAATTTCATGTATTCTTAATTGTTTTGGATTAGGACTGTTGTAATTACAATTAGAATTTTATGTGATTATAATATGGTTTGGTGTAGCTATAATTCGAATTTTATTTGATTGAATTGTGAATTTTACAAGACGGACTTAATGCGGTTATACTGGGAATTTTATGTGATTATTTGGTGATTATAATATGAATTTTTCCAGCGAGAAACCAGGGTTGTGATTGTGTGATTTCTAATTATTTTTAGTAATTTATACTTTCATTATACTATACTATATCATAACTAATAATAATGATAATATCTATCTATCTATCTATCTATCTATCTATCTATCTATATAATTAGAATAATTAACTTTGTAATTAGCATGTGGATATATTGTGATGGTGCTTAATTGAAAAATTCACGATGTATAACATGTTAATGTAATTAATGCCATCAATTACTAATAACATGTAATTTTTTCAAACAGCCATGCAAATAAAAATGACATATTCTATGAAATTTATAAACATTTTTGAAATTTTAACAAATTTTAATACATTTTATCAATATTTATATCTAAATTTATTGCCAAGTGTTGAAATTATCAGAAAATGATTACTAGATGTTATTTTATAGTACGATACATATTATATTGACTTAGAGACACACACATTCTAAATTAAATAAAAAAGATTTTACTTGGGTTGATTTTTCACTTTTAGTGAATTTTTACATACAAGGGCTAATTTAATTGAAACCTATAATTGAATGCATTTCCCGAAACATTTACTCAGAATTTGGGAGTCAAGCCCAACGACTGGTGAACTGAAATTTAGAGAAACCCTTTATTCTAGGAATAATAGAAAGTGCATATTTTAGAAATGCAGAAAATGCAATGATAATCATTTAGAAGGAATTGTCGTCCATATAATCAAACAATTAGTATTGATTGTCCGATATCTATTTAGTGTCAAATCTATTTAGTTGATTGGAAAATGAACCCATACTCATTTATTTTTATTGTGAGCAGTTTAAACTACTTTAATTTAAATTACTTTTTTTTATGGATTGGACACCAAGCAATGAAGAGACTAAGGCTATTGAAAGCACTTTAATATCTGACACTTAAATTGACTTTCGAGAAAAATTTCTCACAAACAATGAGTCTTAATCACACTCGTAAGCGTCGCAATGGAGGAAACCTGAAAAGCTCTTAAATACCCACCCCGAAATACATGATTGCAATTGCACAATATCCATCTTCCGTTGTTCAACAGTGAGTGGTGCTCAGCCCACAACTTTCCTCATCAAAGATCACTGCCTTACCGCTAAGCCCTGGTGTGTCAGGCAATTGCTGATTTCATTCAAATAAGGATTTGAAAGAGATGAATTAAAGGCAATGATTCGAAATTTTGAATCTCGAATCTTTTCATTAACTGCGGAGTTTAAAGTTTCATAGATTCGAGTTTATTTCCTATTGAAACGAATAGAAAGAACCAAGGAATAAAATAGCCCAAGAATGGAAATTTAATTCTACACATTATGATAGTCTTTTATAGTCGAAACTCGTACGTTCAAAAGCAAGGAAATGTTCAGCCAACTGTCCTTCTTTATTTACCTTACTGCCCTTCTGTTCTAACGTTAATAGAATGCTAGGCCCTGAAGAGGCATGGAGTCAAATAAAGTGAAAGAAAAGAACTTGCCCCTGGTGACTTGTAACTTCGGCCGAAATTTATTTATACTTCATTGCGCTTGACAATTTTTATGGGAAGGCAAAGACCGCGGGCAATTGTTTCAACTCTTAAAACAGTTACTTTTGCAAGTTCTGTTGAGATTTGTGAAATTGCTTCCACAGAAAAGACCATCGCAGAGAAAATTTAAGACTCGATTGGGATTCCGTACGGAGTTTAGGGAATGTTTTGTTACGGGGTTTTCTCATTTTACCTTGCAGATCAAGTCTTCTTTATCGAGTCTTGGAGGAAGAGTTTTATTTTTCCATAGACACTTTACGATGATCTCGAATCATTTGGGTTTGAGAAATAAGTCAAGCTTTCGTCTTCAAAATCATTGTAAATGCAGTATTAGTAAAAGAAAAAAAAATCTCAAAATTAAAAAGAATGATTATAAATTTTTGTAGTTTCATAATTTGGAATAAATTAATTCGAATGCTAATTTGCATATTTTTGGGTTTTTAGTTTTATATTATAATTGATGTAAAAGAAACAGAAAATAAGATCAATCTACAAAAACAAATGTCAGAAAAAATAAACCTTATTTTATCTAGATCAGTATTTGCTAACGTTTTTGATGTTTGCAAAATAACAATTTAGTAAGTTAAAAATCCTTTAATATTTCTACATATAACCGTATTAATATAGATAATTGATATAGAACATATTAATAGTTATATTTATATAAGCCCATTTGAAGATCAAAGGCCTACAGTGTCCATATCTGTTTTTATGACAGAGGCCTCTGAGATGCGAACTATAGGCCTCAGTTAGGGATATATATATATATATATATATATATATATAATAAAACCATGAATGTGATCATTGTGTGGTAGAAGATCTGCCCAACTGAAACAATTTTCAGAGACTTTAATCAAGTGTCAAAACGGAATACCATAATAATTCAAATCATCGTATTATCGATGATAGTTTAATAACAAATATTAATTTTAATGTGTTTGCTATATTGTCTTTTGTATTTCTAATGAAATTATCAATATTATTTTACATTTTTTTACTCCTTATGAGTGCCTTTGAGTTCGATTCTGATACTAAAACATCAACTACTGTTATAAGGAATTTATTTGATGACATTGAACACAAATTACATTGGGCACTTACTTATTATTCTGTCAACCATTTCCGTGAAAAAAAATGTCGCCAAATATTTCACTTTAACGCTAGATAATACAATGAAGTAATCGCATGCAATTGATTAAACTCGTAAATTCATGTTATTTTTTTTTGTTTTAGAGCTCTAATTAATTTTAAAGTTATTATTAGTTTCCTGTAAACGTGTCAATTTAAAAATTACAATATGAATTAAAAATGACTCTTAGCATTTGTTTCAATGAAGACACAACTAAATTGCTATTTTTTCTTCAAATTTGAAAAAATAATTAAAATTTAAGATCCGTTTACCATTATTCGTCGGGGTTACATAAAAGAAGCTAAAGATTTTTGGCACTAAGCCACAACATTTGGGGACATATTTGGAAACATTTGGCGACAGGATAACATGTAAGTACTCATTGAGATTATTTAGGGCCAAGCCATAAAAATACAGAAAAATTTATTGGTAGAACAATGGATATTGTGTTAAAAGCAGAAACTAAAATTCTTCGAAATTTAGCAAAAGCCAATTTAATTTTTGCCCTTTATTTCATTTTCAGTTGAAAGTATAAACTACATTACAAAAAATTAAAGTTGCTTTTAAAATAATATTACCATATTATTAATTTTATTTTGTAATTAACTGGTAAACCTGAAAAACCAGCAAATCAACTGAAAAGGGTAGAGAATAATTTATAATATGAATAATTCCGATGACTTTATAAATTGTAAAGTTTTTAGATTTTCAAAGACATACAGACCAAAAAGAAATAATTGAGGCTATTAGTTCTGCTAAGAGCTATTTAAATCAGAAAACGTTATTAATCATTCTTTTCAGAATAATGATTTTTTACTTACCGAGATTACATACATTCATATTTAACCAGTAACAGTATATATATATATATATATATTAATTTGTAAGCATTTTTTTTATTACAAGTTTTTCACATTTAGCGATAATTTTAACTTTCCATGCTTAACAAATTAATTCTTTTTAATGTCAAATCTGTTATTAATTGTCATGTAAATTTTAAAAACATTTTATATCATTTGGTATGTGATATATTGAATAGCCTAACAAAAGGATTGTTTTAATTATAGATATGGAACCGTGAGCATTGTTTTAAATTTAGAAAGATCAACAGGCTCATCGCGGCTTTGTTACAGGACCTAACTTTTCAGAGGGGAAGCTTTCAATTTCTATTCCAGTCAATGTTTAGCTATAGACAAGGAATACATTATGTGTGCTTTCTTTCTAGATATCCATTTGTCGGAGGTGTTGCTCAATATTTTTCCTGGTTTCCTTTTTGTGAAAGGGAATGGGAACCACTATCTACAAAAATTTCCAGAAGCAATGGATATTATAAAGAAAGACCTGACCACAATTTTCAGCAGTTTGGTATTGCATCTGTTGTCAATATTTGAATAAATAAATAATTGACAGATTACCTGAAAATTAATATAAAACTTAATCAAACATGAAAAAAATCAATGATTGAAATAAGTACTTTATTATAAATACATCGAATAGAAGAGCAAGTGTACTTGTATATAAATCAAAATTGCTTAAAGGTTTTCATGTACATCATAGAATTTGAATGCTAATTAAGTTCTTATCTGCAGAGATGAATTAAGCTATATTATTAACGAGCTAGAATCAAATTTTTCCAATTAAAGCCCAAAACAACTGTCTCACTTAAATCAATGTCTTAAAGTATTCTAACATAATATGTTTAAAATTGATTTAAATCGTCAATTTTCTTTCACAAGTTCTCATCTGAATAGGATAAAGTAACAATTCGAGATTGTTTTCAAAGTTGAGACACACACCACGCAAAAATTAAATTTGAAGTAAGTTATTGATGTGTGTAAGAGGAGTGGTGAAGGATAATCAACCACCCGCAAGAATAAAGAATAAGTTATAGTAGAAGAGAGAAGACACTAAACACGACACTTGAGAATCTTCAATCTGCTTGAGTCAGTGAGATGTCCTCTTGAAAATCTTCCAGTGACTTGGGGTGCCGCAATTTAAACGCCGGAAGTGGGTGTCGTCATCTTTTACTTAATTAAAGCGTGCCATCGCCCTGCCCGGGTAAAACGAAGAGGATTAAAACACCTTCTAACGACTCGTGTGGCTTCTGGGCTCTTTCCAAAGTTTACCCTGCTGCCTGGGGGAGTATGGGTGAGCAATTATCTCTAGTAATGGGCGGCTGAAGTGTTCGTGTTTGGAACGCCATTTATTCGTGAGTGAGGGAAATGAGACTTGGAATAGGTTTGAAGGGGAGGATATAGTTGGATTTCAAAGAAAATTTACACCTGAAAGTAAAGCATTGGACACTTAAAGTTGTGCCGACATAAACTGGGTCTTTCTAGCTTTGCTAACGAAAATGTAAAATTCAAGGACTAAATTTGTAATTGAACTAGTTAAATTTAGTTTAAATTTTTAGTAGAATTTTACTTTTCAGATTAGAAATGGAAATCTCATAAAAGTATGTACACTCTTAAAAAAATTCATTGTTTTTCAATACAAGGTGAGAGAAAGAGTGTTAGATTTGCCTGACTCGTTCATGGCTTCATAAATCTCATAGTCCTTAAATGAGAGAGAAAAATTGATTCTGATTCAACCCTTTTTAATTTCAGTCCTCTAAGATTGGGTGAAATTTAAGAAGAAAAAAAGGGACGTTCACTCCATTTGATTAGAATTCATATCAATTTTTTTAAGAGTGTACATTCAAAAGAAATCACACGTGTTTAAAATAATAATAAAGGATTTCTTGAAGAGCCAAGAATGTAAGAGAAAGAATTTTCGAATTGTTTACGTAAACAAAGACGTAAAACATATTAGGTTGAGAAAAAAAAAATCCCTTATTTTCACGTGCTTTTCAAAACTTTATTCAATGTATTTCTAATTTATTTTACGAAAATGGTATAAACTGCTTCATGATCGATCTATATGATGGTCATGGGCAATGCATTTATGACTGTAAACACATGTCCAGTTAAGATATTTATGTGATCTTACCGACGATTTCTATGACAGATCAACATGTGCGGGATGCATATTTAATATCAAGAATACCTATGAGTTATCAACGAAGCTAAAATTGCCCGTGATTGACTGTTACAATATCGGGATTATTAACATCATTCCGATTTCAGCAGCCTGGCTTGCAAAGTTGCCTTAATCAAAGAAAAACTGTAAAATGTACCAAATTGCTTAATTTCCAATTTTAACTCCCTGTAATTCACAATTGAATATAACCAATAAAATGTAAAAGAAGTTTTACTGCGAAATGATATCTTTTCAAACCAGCATAAATCTAAAATCTCTACAGCCATCTACTGAAAAAATAAGGGATTTCTTTTCCCCCAAACTAATATCAATTTACAAAAATAACTAGAATTTATTTGGCAACAAATATCCAGTTGAATTGTGAGCATTCAATTAGCATGAAATATTAAGAAGATATATAACTGTCATGAAGAATATAAAACTACTTCACAGCACCATTGAATATAATCTTTCCTTCCAGCAAATTTAAGCAGACATCATATTCTCACTTGTCGTATATTGTATTTGATAATATCATATGCTTACTGGTCAGATACACTGGCTAAAACATATCTTAAGATCTATTAAAAGTATGAGGGATTATGAAGAAAATTTACGTGAAGAGTTAGCAGAAAATCTTGGGATGTTTGTTTAAGCGATAACGTCAGAAAACTCACACACAGTACAGTGATTAAGATATACAGCACCACCTGTAAGCATTATCTAGAGCATATTTTTATGGATATCTACTAAATACTTTATTTATTTTATTTACACATATTTTCCCACTTTTAAACGATTTTATTTAAAATAGAGCAAATATTTTACAAAACACAATACTTAATTAATTTAATAGTGCACTATCATTAATTTAATAGATTTTTCATTTGATTAAAAATTTTCTCTTTAATTTACATCCTTCAATAAAAATTCAGAATCACTCTTAATTCACAATTTTTTCCTTCGGAATTTCAAGCGTTAGAGCCGTTTTCATTGCTGATACAAAGTATATTTTAATACCATAAATTGTAGCTTAAGCAACAAAATCTCAAGATTTTATAGATACAATATGTATCTGTGTGTGTGATTACTTTTCTTAATACCCATTTCCACTTCATGCATCTGCAAATAAAAAATCCCAATTCAATTAGGGTGGCGGTCGAGGGAAATAAGGAAAAGCCGGAGTCATGTAATCAAAATTGCCATCAATTCCGGTAAATAGCCTGCGGTTGCAATGTCATAGTTCTCACCAAACAACAACTCTTCCGTCATTAAAAGGAATGCCAAAATTTGATGGATTGGTCATAACCCGACCTCAATATTTTCTGCCTCCATCACTCACGGCGGCAGGTCGCGGTGACAGCAAGCGACGCATTCACCAAATGCTTTCATAAAAAGGTTATAATTGAGCAAATAAATTATTCATCGCAGTTATTGCTTCGGTGATTCACACTAGTATTTGTTTTCTTTCAAAAAATCTAACTTATTTTTTATTTGATAACTTTTAAATACATATTCGAACAATTTTTTGCAGAACAGTCGAAGCAAACGCTGAAAAAAAAATTATATCAGAATGTTTTGGATATTTCATTTAGAAAAGAACTAGTTTAGACAAGTAATAAATAAATCACGAACGTAAAACTGAATCAGCAGCTGGGTGATTAGGGCAGTCTCCTTCAGTTCACTAGTTTATTGGTTCAATTCCTAATTCAGTTAGAAATATTAACAAAGGTTTGAACTTTTACACCTAACTTGAATTCACTTAAATTGCAAGTTAGGAAAATTAGCTCTTCTTTTCAAAAACAACCGTAAGAGAATCAAAATTAATTAGTGAAAATAAATGAAAATGCAAGATTTTTAATAATATATTTTTATTTACATTTTAACAAATATTATTGAGATTATATTATAATAAATATATAAAACAAGCTGGTTTATATAGGAATTACAAGCTTGGAAATTACTATAAATTAAAAAATTTATGGTAATTTCGGAGTAACCACTTTCAATCGAGATAGGATTAAAAACAAAGCTATCTGAAACTGAAAATCCTGACTACATTATCAATGAATTATTAGATCAGAATTTTAAAAATCAGTGAAAAAAAAGTTTTGAAATGATAGGTTAAACTAGTAAATATCTTTAATATTGTCTGATAAATCTGTGAAAATAAATGTGATTCAACTCAATCTAAAATCAATTCGTTTTCATTTTGCATTTCTCACGAATTATTAGTGTAAAATTACATTATAAAAGGTAACTATAAATGAGATCATTTTGTAAATATCGCTGCATAAATCGCTGTTTGTAACGTTGGTGTAATGTCTTTTGGCATATCAGTCACAGGTTGTTTCTAATGAGGATTTTTCACAGAGAGTTGTATTCGCGGGACGTAAAAAGAGAGCGAATCCCAGAAAAACTCCTAATCTTTGCTACAATACAAGAAAGTAGGTTGTGCCATTACTTTCCCTATCTTAACTATTTACATTGTTTCTTCTATTACTCCATGGTGGATTGGTTGGTCAGGGCGTCGTTCCGAAAATACTGAGTTCGATCCCAACCTAACTGATGATCTGTCATGTTCACTAATGGCGACTGGTAAACATGATAAAATATAACTTGGCCAAGTGTCCATCATGTGACCATTGGGCTTGGTTTCTGTGATCTCTTTCTAAATTACGAAGCCCTACTCACTTCTGTGTTGACGATGACATGTCCACTCGGTGCTACATTTAAGGTGCTTATTAAGCGGCTATCACTTGTAGTTCTGAAAGGATAAGTAGCTGAGAGCATTGGAGGAAAACATTTTTACTACATAAAAAATAATATGGAGAAAAAGAAACCCATAACTTTTTAAGTGAACTTCTAGGCTTTATATTTATGATTTTAAATAACTCTGTGTAAATGATATCAAACTGTTTTGTGGTTGATCTTTAGCTTCCTAGCTTCTGATATGTGATTTTATCGATATTTTCAATAATGGGCCATCTGTGAGAGTTGCATCTTTAACATCAAATGTCTCTGAAAAGAATCGATGAAACCAAAGTTACACTGTTACAGAATCGGGAACATAAATACCACTCCCCATTTTCAAATTTATCAAATAGAAACTGTGAATGTACTTCATTTTCTCTTTGTTGACTTCCATTTCTAAAATCTTGTACCTTAAAACTTAATCGACCAAATAAAATAAAGCTAAATATTTTTTAATGCGAATTGTGATCTTTTAACGAGTAAAAATCTGAAATTTGTATGATCAATAAAGAGCGAGATATCGAAACATTCACTACAGCCATCGACCGAAAAAATAATGGATTTCTTTTTTCCAAATACTTTAATTTGGTTTTTTTACAATATGTTAATAAAATTGAAATTAATTAGATTTTTTTTGGCATCAGGAACAATATTAATAGTGCAACTAGTCACTTGCTTTTAAATATTTTGGAAATAATGTAACCAATTTATTTCAAAACTAAAACTGTACAAATATAATTTTTCAGTCATGTTAGAAATTAAGCGTCTTTAAAATATTTACTCTATCACCATTCACCTATTTATTATTAAGTTATTTGTTTGAAGTTCAAAAATGTTCTTGGAAAGTCTGCCAACAGCTTTATTTTATAGATTCCTTAATTTAAAAATAAAATTTGAAGTTGATATTCTTTTTTTAAGTAAAAGACACGCTTCATTGTTTGTGATCCATTTTAATTTATAATATAACCAAATGATGGAGCAGCGTGGAGTTAAAACCGTACGAACTGACAAGCGGATCAGGAAACTCCTACACGCTCGAAAAGGTATTAAAGAGGGTGATTCGCCTCAGAGATCGTCTGCCAGTGCCAGATGACTTCGTTTAAATGGGGATTACAGTCGGAGTTAAGCCCTGAAGGCGCGTCCTCTCTCCAAAATGCAGAGAAGATTGAGGCACGCAGATAGCTGTAATTAGTGATGTGGTTTAATCACAAAACATAACACACAACAGGGACAGATTTAATGGAACTTCTGAAATTCTGACGCCTTTGGCAACAAGCATTTAGGTTTGCGCAACTTCTTCGAGGGATTTGCTTTTTGATGCATGGATTGTGCTTACGAAACGTTAGTTTGGGAGTAGTGACGCGAAAAAGTCTACATTAACGAAGATTTTTTTTAAAAAATTCCTTCGTTTTATTAATGGCATATTTATATTCTTTTAATCTTAATGAAGTACTTTTGATGATTGTTTTCCTGCATGAAGTATTTACAAATAATTTTATCACTTGTGATTTATTTGGAATTATAGAAAAAACACACAAATGAATGTTAAATTACAATGTTATAGTAATTTGTTGTGATAAATTTATTAGTTTTTAATAACAATTATCTCAGGGTTGAGTTTTACATTGTCAGCAAATTATATGTAATAATTGTTAATGCTGTCTTAAAATTATTCTCCTGATTATTAGTTATGGTATTACATAGATATCAAAATTTGAAAGCATAGGAAAGATGATAACTTTCATACCAAAAGTTATCATCATTAAAAAATAAATAATATTTGTGACGAATGATTTTTCATTTAATTAAAGGTGATAGTTGAATTAAGGGAAGAAAGGTGAGGAAACTAATATTTAAATCCATCAAGAAATCAATGTACAGATTTTATAACTGAAAGTTACAGTTTGAATTGGGGAATACACCCAGTAGTAAAAGTCAACACACAAGTAAGTAAAGGAAATGTAAAGTATGATATTTAAATTAGTTATCCTTTTTTGGGTACATCACGAATATTATCATTGGTTTCATTATATTTGTTAGCGATAAAGTTTTGAGCTGTTTAAAATTTAAGAATCAAATATTAATTAATTAAGACTCTTCATAAATAAATACTAACATTTTAAATTGCCACCCATTCTGTCTAGTGGTCAGCGTGCCTGGCTGCGGATAGGGAAGTCCTGGGTTCAAATCCCGCTTTGGGCATGCATGTACTTTCTCTTTTTCTCTCTCCTGTCTTTGTCCTTTCCATATTATGATTGGAGTATGAATTGTTGCCAATCATATAAAAGGGTACCTATGGCATGACTGAGGAAGTCGGACTCCCCACCAAATTATGGTTCCCTCGGAAAAACAGGAGCAACGCATCTCATATTGCTAGCCAGGCTGGCACTCAACAAAAAAACAAAAATTGTAAATTTTTTGTTGTTACAAATATGACACTTGGCGAAGCCAAGCCCATCCACCAGGGACTACGCGAATGAAGTTAGGAAGAGAGTCTTCCGTTTTTGAACAGAGCACCTCCTCACTATAGTGAAAGTTTGTCTTTGGTCCATAGATGGCAGCACCATCTGGGTCTTCCAATTTAGAGATAAGAAGCTAGTGAAGAACCAAGGCCCGGCTCACAACACCCCAAAGGTATTAATTTGGAATGGGAACGGAACATGAAGGCCATTGCAACCATGACATATTTTACATTACCCTGTAGCCATTATAATGGCCATTATACTGAACACAACAGATTTTCGGATAAGCCGGGATTTTAACTTACTATTTTCCTGTAACGAGAACGATGCGATGCCCTAAACAACCAGGCCACGGCTGCTTTTGCAATCTGTACGTAGTATAAGAAATGATGAGAATGGGAAAATAAAAGATATAAAACATTTAATTTTAATGACAAACATGTTAAAAATTTCTGGAAGTTAAGAATAATATTACATACAGAATTAATATTACAGCATTAATCAATATTAGTTTTAACTTAATTAATGTGATATAAACAGATATATAAATATAGAATATATTAAATTTTTTTAATGGTTTGATTAGATTATTGTTGGATGTATTTGAATTCCTATTACTTCAAACCGAAGCAGTTGAATACAATTAATAGGATAAAAGTTTTTATCTCCATAAGTGACCAGGATAACATCTGAACTGACAACTTTTCCTCTGCACCACACCATTCGAGGCATATTGAACACTTTGAAACTTATTACATAAGATTTCTTAATATTATGATCTGCAACTGGGTCGGGTATCCAAGCCTGTAAAGCGATGACTCTACACATCAGGCTGCCGAACTAATAGCAGCCGAAGGATTAGTGCTCTTATACATCCAATTCAACAGTTCGTGCGTTCAAATCCATTCAGGGCTTGGATATTTTTAGCTGTTCGGAATCCACTTTAAGCCATAGGTACCGGTCTAATAATCAATCGTGTGCAAAAAATGACCATTGATCGATAAACAAATCAAACTCCATACCATAATATCGTATATTTTAAAATCATGGAATAAAAAATATATATTTTTATTTGAAAGTAATTTAGTTCTCCTCATTAAAAACAACTTTAAAAAAAATAATTTCTTACGAAAGCGAAGTAATGAATTTTTTGTATGGATTTGAAGCACTTATTTCAATTTAACATCTAATTTCTGCACATTAAAACTTCCCCATTTAATACATTCAAATAATAAATGATGAGCCTTTGTTGTATATGGCGATAAATTCCAGAATGGTTTCTCGAGCAAGCAACAAATGGTGTTTCACCCTGAATCGAGCGGAAGCATTCATACGCTGGTAGCTGTACATCAAATACGCCTATACCGCATACTTCGAGGGGCATTACTCCCACGCTTCAAAAGATGGACATGATAGATGAGGGATTTATGGCGGGAAACACCACCGAAAACGTCCCTCTTCCTCTCGCGCCAAATGGAAGTAGTTTATGCGTTCAGGGGAAGGGGTGGACCATGGATTTATCTCGGTCATCTAAGCAGACAGAAAACATGGTACTCTTTTGGGACGGATATTGCGCACACATATCTCTAGTTTATGAAACCGTGAGCTTTCACCGGAGGCCACACTTTACGATTGCAAGAAAGATAAAAAGTTTCACAAATAATGTATATATATATATATATATATATATACTTCATTTTAAAGACTTTATATATTTCAGAATCACTTTGTAAAAATGTTATAAACTGTTAAACTGCTTCATGTTCATCTTTAACTCGTGAGCATTGCCAAGACTGTTAACATACATGTCCACTTAAGCCATTTCTGTTATCTTATCGACTTTTTCGATGACAAGCCTACCCGTGCGAGGTTCATTTTTAACATAAAAAATACATATACTTAATCAACGAAGCTAAAATTACATGTAATTAGCTATTACAGATCAGAACCAGTAACACTATTCCTGATTCCACCCTCCTGGCTTGCATGTTCGTTTGCTTTTATCATAGAAAAACTGTAAAATGTATTGAGTTTTTTCTTTGCTGGCTCCTAATTTTAACACCCTGTAACTCACGACTGAATGTAACAAATAGAAAACCGCGGAAGATTTTTTTAAAGGTGAATATCGCCTTTCAAACAAACATTAATATAAAATTGTTCGATCGATACTTTACAAAACCATCTATTGCTGGGTAACCATCTACCGAAAAAATAATAGATTTTATTTCCCCCAATATTATATAATAATACTTTACATCTGGTTGATAGAAAGCAGAATATTTGTTGCACAATTCAATATGATACATCTGTTACAATCTTTCCTATCTTAAAATGAAACAAATCATAAATATTAGTAGATATATATAAAAGTAAATGACATCTTTAACCATTAACTTGTTTTAATTTTTAAAATAAACAGGTGGTATTTATCTAGTTAAGATAGCGAAGAAATCTAATATTAAAATTTTATTGTAAAAGGAATATAATATTGTTTAACCATGGTAAACAAAAAAATGAACTTCTAAGAAACTATATATAGTTAGTACTTCACTAATAATGATTTTCTTCTATTAATGAAGTTTTTACTAGTAGAGATTGTTTTTCCTAACTTCTGGTTAAAGAGTGAGCTATAAAAAGGTTTTGTTAAAGGAAGATAAAAATTTAAAGGCACCAATAGTCTGATTCCTTCCAGGTCTAAGACCTCATGCCAAATGCCAACATTTTAAAAGAAGCATTTGAAATCATAAGGTATCTCATCTGAGTTGGAGAGTATCGAAATTCCACTCACACCAAACCTTTTCCCTATCCAATCCGGGGAATCCCAGAGATCCCCATTTTCAGGAGAGGATCTTTTCAGAGGAGGTAATATAAATGCAAATACCATTCCCTGAGAAATGTTCCGAACGTTGATGCCGATGTTGGAAATAAGAGAGAAGACGTTAGCAAACGTTAGCCAAAGCTTTTCCGCCAAAAAGATAACGGTTTGGGAACTATTCAAATGAGCCACGGCTTAAATAGGATCGTCATATACGCCATCTTTCGACGTTTTTTCCGCATAGAATCGAACGAAATTCAGTCGAAGAACGATTCGATCATCGCCATATTTGGAAGAAAAATGAACGCCAAAAAAATAAAGCAAAATTCCGATTCTCGCCAAGTGAGGAAATATGAGGTCCAATCGACGAAGTAAAAACTGGAGAATATCGACAGTGGGAAAAAGAGTGAGAAGGAAAAAGTCATAAATATTCCGGTTTTTGGGAAGAAAATTTGCCGTGACATTTTTATTACATTTTTGTGGTGGATGGAATGTTAAAATAAAAAAGAAAAAACTTGAAGAATTTTTCTTTTTACCGATGCCAAATTGACGCCAAGGGAGAGTTTTAAGTAAGAGGACTGTTTTTATAGGAATGCAAAGGAGACTTGATTCTGTTGGTTTGAGAGCTTGACGATAAAAAAGGATTAAGCGGTTGCAATTCTGTTGATGTCTGTACGGTTTATGAAATCGAAAGTATTCCATATTTATTAAAGATGGTATTTCAATACTTTTCAACTGTAATTGGATCGTGGTAATATTTTGATGAAACACATTCGATTATTTTTCCCTCATTAATTTAATTTTCTCAAAATGTTAAGAGTTTAGATATCATTTGCTTAAACATATTAATTTTAATTAAATAAATAATTATTTATTGATTTTATTTTGAAAAGATTGCTTAAGATTATTTCGTTTAATTAAATTGACTGCGCACATAATTTTGCTTTTAATTAAGCAGGTATTGAATTTTTAACTATATACGCAAAAACAGTTACAAAAAAAAAAAAAAAAAAAAAAAAAAAAAAGAAAACATTATCTTAAATCTTTCACTGTCATATTTTGAAAATTTATTATTTTTTATATTTATATTTTCATATATATATGAATTCATTTATTTTTCATATTTCATAACCATATCCTTTTTTTCTAAAAAAAAATCTATACACACACTGTATAAAATTAAAACAGCTTTATTATAACTTGTAAGCAAGCTTTTTTCATGGAAGAACAACAATGTTTTATTTGCTCTTTGAGATATTTAAATGAAAATTTACGACACAAATAAAACTTTTTTGAAGAATAAAGAACTAACACTAAAAATAAATTATGTCAATAATGAAAGTGTACAGATTCGAAAGTCTAATTTTTTAAACTTTTTAATATTATTTAAAATCGTGACAGTTATTATTTTGGGGATATTATTTTCCTACTTAATTCAGAAAAGAAAAATTCCGACCAATTTCCGAATTCAGTGCTTCGACTTCATAATAGAAAACAGATTAATTCAAAACTGATGTGGAAAATTCAAAATACCTGCCTCAACAAGTGGTCGTCGATAAAACAAATTAATATTTTCAGACAAAAAATTAAATGGCGACTAAAACTTTATGTAGATTAACAATAATATATTTCATAAACATGATATTTTAATAACTTTAAAATATTCAATTTCAATGCAAAAAATTCGCTAATGTATAAAATTGAATTCCATAGTTACATAGTTGGGATTTTTTATACAGATAAACACAAATACCCAAGAATGCTTCGCATATTATTGAACCCAGTAAAAAAATAACAATAAAATGCAACTAATATTTCACTTTTAATAGCCGACATTAGTTGTGACCTCATAATGTTTCCAAACATTTGCTGTTAAGCGTCATTTATCATTGAAACTGCCATAGATTTAGGTGATAGATTTTTAAATTGTTATTTTTGAAATTGATATTCATTATTTAAGGATAACGTGTTTGTTAAAACTTTTAACCTTTTGTTTGCTTAACCTTTGATTCTCGCCAAATTGTAGTCACAGTTAATCACCAAGCTGGGCTTATTTCCAATCGTATTCTGGTTGCAACAGAACAATTTATTGTTCTGTGCCAACAAAAATCACCAATAAAATCGATAGCCAAACAAAAGTCTCCAAGTTTGTCAAGAAAACACTCTTAAATAGAATATTAAACAAATGTTTACATTGTATTTGTTTGGAAACAGTTGTTGATATGACGTCACACTAATGTCGTCAATTTTAACATTGCTTGAGAATTCAATTGTTTAATAAATGTAATAAATAAATGTATTTTGGGGAAAAGAAATCCACATTATTTTAATGTGAACTTTAAATAACTTGTTTCGGATTTGCTTAGTATAAAAGATTTAACACTGTTTTAAGGTCGATCTTAAGTCTCTGATACTACGACTGTTAATAAGCAGTCAGCTTCAATAATTTTTGATATTTTATTTACAATTTCGACGACGATGCACCTTTGTGAGGCGGATCTTTAATATAGAAAATGACTGACTTGAATCGGCGATACTGAAAGTGTATGTAACTGGCTGTTACAGTATGAGAACTATAAACATCGCTTACAATTTCAATTGCCTATAGCATTGGATTTTCACTTTTATCAGAGAAAATTTGCGAAGTGTGCTGGTATTTCTCTTTGTTAAATTTCATTTCTAACACTCTTTAAATCATAAGTGAATAGACCAAACATAAAAGAGCAGTAGAATTCTTTTTAATTCGAAATGTCACCTTTTCAACGAGCATAAATCTGAAAGTTCTTGATAAGTACTTTATAAGATATCGATATCACTACAACTTTCTACCAAAAAATAATGTACCAAAACTATTTCTACCAAAAATTTGTAATTTCTACCAAAATACCTAATATTTTTAATGCCATCACTAGACTATCAATCAAGGAAATTTATGAAATTTGATATAAAATTCTCGAAATGATTAACAAAAACAGTTTTTTTTTTTTAAAGTTTTTTTTATTTATGAACAAATTTTTGAAAAAAAATTCAAATAATGTTTGTTTGTAATACAAAATATTATGTTACCTATAATACTGCTTTTAAAATAAAACGGAAGATTAATGATATTTTTAATTGAAAACATGAAAACATTATCTTAAACAGTAAGCAATTATCTTTCCTTTGTGTTGTATTTTACTGATTTAAAAAATAATAATTAAAAAAGTGGAAAATTTGAAATTTTATTTTTTGTATTAGATTTTAAAAAGTATTCGTTTATTATTGAAAAATCTATAACAATAAAAATGTCTTATTATATTATAACTAAAAAAAACTTATCAAACATAATTTTAGAAAATAATTCTAAAAAAGAGTAGGCAATTTATGTGTGTATAACTGAAATACTAATTTCAAAATTATTATCCATATTTAAATCGTTGGTTACAAATTTTTGAAGTAACACATTCTTTTCAAATATAATACAAAGAAATGGATGTACAATTATCACTTAAAAGCAAAATTGTAAACGAGCAGTAAACAGTATTATAATTTTTTCATGCATTTATTTTAAATTACTAAAATATTTTAGACCCCTTAATAGTTTATGAAGTTAGATTTCAACATTAAAGTAATAAAATCCATCTGTAACCACAAGCTCAATGGATTCAGAAAAATATATAAAAAAACACCAGAGTGAATACAGTGAAATACAAAAAAAAGGAGGAAAAATGTATCCCAATAAGGCAGCCAAGAAAATCCCCGGATATAGACTTCCTCATTTACCTGCTTATTCAACCTTCTTGCTTCTTACTTCTCAGGATTTCTCAAAAAACTGAAGAAACGAGTAAAAAATAAAATAAAATGCATGTCTGTCAAATAACAGCTTATGTTGCCAAACATAAAATAAGAAAAAAAATCTCTCCGAAATCCAGCCATCAAAAATAATAACAGCAAAAGATATACGTAATAAGCAAGCTTACGCATATAAGATAAAAAGTTACCTGACGTCAAAATTCCATAAGGTATAAAAAGAATAAAATCCATCTTGAAAAAATGGCGAATGAAAACGATAAATAGCAATCAGAAAGTACAAAGCAATTTTCGCTCTGGAAATGCTTTTGCGGAGAAGAAAAAAAAGTTTGCCGGATTAAAAAAGAGATTTATCCTTTTATTGGAGGTGAAAGGTACTTGGATCGTAAATCCATAAAAGAATTTGGAATAGAACTCGTAATCGATGATAAAACTAATCAAAATATATCGTGACAAATCATACAAAAAGAACACCTGTATCTACTGTTCTAAGTAATTTTTTTTGTGTCAGTTTAGGAGCTAGGGGTATTTCATTTAAAATTCAGCGATAATTTACAATCATAGAATTCCCATCATACGATAATGTATTTCATTTAATAAATTCACGACCTATTTTGTCTTATAATCCACTTTAGTTGAGGTAAAACTGGAGTTGGGTTTTATGGTTGCTGGAATTTTGTTATTATCGCATGAAATAAAATAATGTTTCAATTAAAAATACTTAAGTGTTAAGAAATAATAAAAAATTGAATATATGTTACTTTTTACTAAATAAAGCGTGGTATTTACATTGTAAAACATAATTTTATTCAATATATTTTTAAGAAACTAATTTGCTTTATTAATAGATTGATTCACTTTCTTTATGTAAGCTAATGTATTTTATTATTAAATTTTTTTTTAATTTCTGTTGTATTTAATTTAAAACTAGTTTTCTTAAAAATGTTTTAAAAAATTTGTTTAAAATTAAAATTTTTTTTCGCATAAATTCTGGGTTTTTATTTTCATATTTCATAACAAATTAATAATTTTGGCAAACAAATATTTTTAAATTAGAAGCTTTAGTGGTAAAAAGCAGAACATTTTAAAATTTTTAGTCAATAAAATAAATTTTTAAAAAATCCGGAATCTTTAGAATTTGAAAACATTTTGAAGAAATCAAATGGTGAAAGACGGACAAAATCTATTTCAGATTCTGTTAGTCATATGAATTTTTCGAATTCTTTGTTAAAAGATAATGTGAACATGATGTTGGATAAGACATTTATATCTAAAATTAAAACTTTTTGTAACCTAAACATATTTTAATAGAAGTACAGAATGTAACATATTCATTTATTTTAAACTTGTTTAAATGTTACAAACACAAGGTTTGGAATTAGATAAAAAAAATTAATGATGCAACTTGTTTCTTGAATATACTTCATTTCTCATAGATAAAGTTTATTTCTAGACATTAGTCTTATGTATTTAAGTTAGTTTACTTTATTAATATAGAACAAACAGGAATTTTTTCAAAAATATTTAAAATTATACAATATTTAAAATTTTGAGAATACTTAATTAAAATTTGTGATTTAAATTAATTAGATTCATGTAAGATCATAAACAGATTCGTATATAATATAAAGTATTTTGCATACATATGCGGGTATATTATAACTTGCACAGCTTTCAATAAATGATGGTCGGTGATAGATTTTTTTAAATGTTTCCTTAAATTTTCTCTACCAGTGAAATTAAACGATAACAAAATAATTCTTAACCAAAATCAATTTTTCAGATGTTTGCAAATATTATAATTTCAAGTAAAGCTGCTTTCAGATAGATCTAAATCACAATTTTGAGAGTAAATCAAAGGAAAAAGATAACAGTAATGCTTTATGAATAAAAAAAAAATTGCCGATTCATTTATGCAATAATTATAGCACACAATTGTGTTTAATTTTCTTTGCAAATGAAGTTAACAAATAGAACAATATTAAGCAAAATCAAAGCAAATCCATATACACACATATAAAAACCCGAAATCTACACAAAATGCTCCTGCAAGATTTGTTTTTAATCTTCTCTACACTTGCAATGTAACAATAATATCCAAACGGAAGCTAATTTTAGTAGATTAAGGTATGCAAATATTTCAATATACAACTCCTTCACGTGATGCTCTACTGTAAGACAATATATTACGATGAAATTTAATACAATAATGATTAAGCATATATGAATTATACCAGATTTATATTAAAAAATTTTGCTATACAAAAAGCTTTCACCCGGTTAATGCAAAAAGAGATAATTTTATTTTAAATTATATCTTTACTCTTTAGAAGTTAAATTTGAAAACGAAGGAATAATGCCTAATGATAACCAATTTTTAGCAGTTTCATATTCAGCAGATGCACAATATACGAAACCAAATTTAGCAGATTTATATGTGCAGTTATTATATCATAAAAATCAATTACGTAATGCTACTGGGTAATTTCTTTTAATTTTATATGTTAATGAAAACATTAAGGAGAAACTATGTAATAATAGTTAAGATAGTTGAAGGTTATTTTAATTAGAATCATTAAATTATAATACTCTTAACAGTTTTGCACAATACTTTTATTTCTTAAAGATATCTTGAATTAAAGTATTTAAATAAGTATTCGTAAAATTCATTGGTTTGTGATATTTGTAGATTTGCATGTTATATATCTCTTAAATTTATATACTTAAAATAAGACTCTATTACATATCTATGTCTAAAACAACAAATTAATTTTAGAATTTAAAAAATATAAATCTCATGGGGAAATTGTAAATTAGAAACGAGAATCAATTAAAAAAAATATTCCTAAAACGTAAAAATTATACGATAAATCCTCTTATTCTAGTTTAAATATTTTTTCGTCCAGAACAATTTATATTTTCCCTCAAACTAATTGGAATTGTAAATAACAAATCAAAGAAGCAATTAAATAAAAGAAACAGGCAACAATTCAAATAAATTAATGGGAAATGCGCGCGTGATATCTTCATGTTCTTCTTTCCGGTCTTCAAAGAGAATGAAACATCACGCCATTAATTACTAACGTTTTTGCGACGTTTTTTAACGGTATTTCCAACACCAATCTGACAGTTCTTGACCTTTAATTCGATTTTCATTCCTCTGGGAAAAATTTATTTTCTCCGCTGCAAAACCGGTAAGCAAGAACGCTTCATTAAAGAAGAAAAATCTTTGGGGTTTTAATTAGCTGGCTTTAAGATTTCATAGAGTTCGGGGCGCTTTTCTTTTGCTCCTTGCACAACGGGTTTTTCTAGCTTGTTTCGGTCACAGCTTGGATCTATTTAGTTGGAGATTTGCTTTGTGACACCGTTAATTGCAGGGATTGGTCGGTGGGCCTTGTGGGAGGCTGTCCCTCGATGAAAAACACCAATCGCTAATGAGATAACAATGTGAGAAGTATGACTGAATGAAAGTCTCATACCTGAGGAATAGAGGAAGCAGCAGTGGAGAAATAACGGATGATCTTACCTGGAATAAAAGAAAAAAAAAATCATGTTAAATCTCAAAAAATGACTTTTATTTTGAAGGGTACAAATCATTTAAAATAAAAGATTCTTCATCACATTTTGGTATAATATGATATAATAATTACAAAACAATTAGCTTTATTATGTAAATAAAGATAAATGTACTTAAAGATAAATGTAACACAAAGATTAATTAAAATAATGTCATATGAAAAATAATTTAATTTTCATTATGAAAATCAACTCTTATTTTGCTTTGTTATTTTAATAGAAATATTATCTCTTCATAATTTTATTAAAATTATTCATTAAAAAAATTATTTAGAATCATTATAGTACACACACACACACATATATATATATATATAAATGCTGATACAATACAAATACTTGACTGACACATTTCTAAGCAAATGCAATTTTGAAAGGAAATAAAATTAATCCTTAATAGAATTTATTAAAATTATAAATATTTTCCTTATTCCAATTTAGGATTAATATATTAATTAATTTCTATATAAAGGTATATTAATATGTCATATCGTATAATAGATGTGAACCCTTTTTTTTTAATTTTTAAGCCATAAACTATATTTGTCGAATCATACTCATCAGCTTTTAAGAAGCAACCCATTTTTTAAACCATTTTTGAAGGATAAAACTTTATTTCTGCTATTTGTAAAGGATTTACAATATTTTCAATATAAAGTTATGTGCAAATACAAAAATTAAAGTAACTTCCTAATCTATCAGGAAAATAAATCTTTTAATAATAATTTTTTAATTAAATTAAGTTTTTCGGACCTTTTCTCAAAAAAAAAAGGGAGGGGGGTTTGAATTGTGTGCTAAAAAATAAAGTAATTAAAATTTATAAGAAATTTTTTTCCAGTTATTTACAAGTGTACGTTAAAGGGCTCATGATGAATTTGTAGGACCATTTACTTCAGAGCAAAAGGTTCCAGGTTCAATCCCAGTCACTGTAGAATAATGGGAAATGGATATTGATATCCAGCCTTCTGGTTACACGTCTCCCACGTGGGTATTTTCAAGTTTTCGGTATTTTTTTCTTTGAGGCAAGTGAATATGGACTTCTACCTATGAAAAGTTCTTACGGAAAGCATTTAGGCGAAGGATATTAAAATTCTTTACAACGAGCCTAGGCTACTAGATTGCCCATTTCGCGGGGACGAAAATACACACACAGTATAAACAATAATTACCTGAACTGTTTTAGTATTCCCAAAATAATTATGAATCTGTGTTTCTTTTAAAAAATTCTTAAAAAGAATTGAAGAATATTTGGTGCTATATTTAAGTTTTAACTAGCTGATTTCATATTTACTAATAAATTTTAAATTGTTTACTCTTTTTATTTGATAATAAATTATAATTTGAGAATTAATTAAAAAAATTTCCTTTTCAGAAATCATTTTTTTAAAAATATTCATAAAGTCATTTAGTTAATTTTTACATAACATTTTTTAAAAAATAAAGTTTTTAAATTCATTTTTAAATAAATTATTATATAAAAAAATTTTTATAAACAAATTTAGTATGGCATCTAGAAAATTTCAACTTTGTTGGATTTCATAGAATTAAATTACGTGAATTGCTATATGCTGTTAATTACAAGTATTATTAAGTCCACAACGTAATTCTTGCAGAATAAAATAAAAATGGGTGATGATATGACTTAACAGATGTATTTAGTAAAATATATTCCCATTAGAAGATAAGAATTTCATAATAAATATTTAGCTTCTAATGGGAATATATTTCTGGCCTCTTATTTTTTTTACTTCTAATTTCTTAATTCAAAGAAAAAATTTGATTTTTTATTTCAAAGAAGATCCTGTATAATTCAAAGAAGAAATTTAATGCTGATTTTCTAACAAAAGGATAGATAAAATCCAGTGATAAACTTAAGTCAGAACAGTTGTATGTAACAAATGTTTTCTTCTGCCATCTGTTGCTCAAAATATGTACTAACAGATCAAAACTCATAAGTATCACAGAATAATAGCTCTGTCTTGTTATTATCATATTATAATTCTATGGTGAAGAGAGATTGAAACAGTGACGGAAATCATTTTCAACCGAAACGGAATATTTCGTGACCAAGAATCAATCAATAAGGGGATCAATTAAAAAATCAGCCACCCTGACATCTTATTCGGTTCAGTATTTATGACCCCCGATGACTGGGTTCTTTAATAAATAAGTTTGGTGCCCATTTAATGAGTCTCTTTGTATGCCAGAGCAGCAATCAAGCGGTCGATACATCATTACAGTTAGAGGCGCATCATTATAATAATGAAGAGATTAAAGACACCAATACATATTTACGTGAGTGAAATTTTACGAATTGGGGTCTGGTTATTAATTCATGCTGCACAAATATCTACAGTTGCTACACATTGTCTTCGGAACCGCTAATGGATAATTCAAATTCTGAGACAGACAACGATAATTATGCAGCTGTAACCGTACTTTTATAATAAATGAATATTCCATAGCTCGGAATGTCCTTTTGGGGGGAATACAAATTGATTTAGGAGTCACATGTCAATTGATTCGGATGAAATTTTCCCCGTGAAGGACGTTTTGCGGCACAACTTCCAGGACAAACTGCATTTAAGGAAATAGAGGTTAATTTAAATAACGCGAAGACGCGAGCAATTATTCAAAGCAATTGGGGAAAATTGGAAAACTGTACTTTGCAAAGTGCAAGTTGTTTTAAATTTTCTGCAAAGTTATTGGAAATCGATTCGTTTGTCATGTTTTCACATAAATTAAATACACATTAAATTCTGGGATTCAGAGCATATTTGGTTCAGTTGGGAAATTTGAATTAAATAAACACTCTTTACACTATTTGAATGTTAAATATTATTAATCAAATTCGATTCTAACATATTTGATACAGTAAAGGGAACATTTATTTATCATGTATGTAATTTAATTGTAATCATAGCAGAATATTCCTTTTAAAAATAATTAAAAATTTTTTAGTCTGCCCGAAAGAATGTCAATCATCATTGTTTTTCGAATGATCTTGAAATATTTCCTTCACATGGTGAAATGCTCCAGTCTTGTTTTATTTAACTAATATGCTTAAGGAAGACAATCGAAGATATATAAAAATTACTACCTTCTTGACATTGAAAACTTCAATGATTTACAGTTATTTATACGTTAACATAGTCTTATAAATTATTCTCTTACAAAAGCATGAAAAATCGTCAAATTCAGTTACATTGCAAAATTATCAATTTTTATATCATAAGGAAACATGAATATACACTTATAATTATTTATTATATGAAATATATTTGTTACATCTAATCATTGGGAAATTGAACTTTGTTTTTATGTCACTTTGAATACATTTATACGTAAAAATATTATGAATTATTTATTTTTTGATTATATACTTAATTATATTTTAACATTTTTTGATGGTTTGCTTTTAGAAAACTAAATAGTTCAAATTTAATCATGCTTCCTTAACTATTACATAATATTTACAGAAATTGTTTCAAAATATCAGGGTTTCTAAATAAAAAAATCCCTTTAAATATTAAAATAAATATAGTATTAATAAATAAAACAGTTTTATTATATTTTTAAAAAAATTTATCTTTTTCTCGAAAATTTGATATTAAAGGTTAAGTAGTTTTGAAATTTAAATTTTTTTTAAGTTTGTCAGAAGTTTTCAGTAAAACTTGCGAAATGTAAGTCTAAAAAGACACAATTTAAAGACCGTTTGATAAGATTGATCACAATTAAACTTTTTAATTATTTTTATTAATATAACGTGCCAATAATTAAATATTATAACTAAAATATCTTGTGATATTGATGTAAATATCTTAAATACCTAATTTATGTATTGGTTTAAATATTGTAAAGTATTTGCTACTTTTTTCCAAAATGCTTTGAAATTAATTTTTTTTTTTTACTTTTTAGAGAATAGATGATATTTAATTTTTTCCCATAAATAAGGTAAATTATTTCCATATATTTTGGTAAAAATTTTTTTTTAATTACTTGCAAAGATTTTAGCATAAAGTAATATCCAAGTATTTTGGAGTATGGAGTTTGCTTTCAGAAATAAAATCTAAATCGTTAATCTCTTTTACAGAGCAGTAAAACATTTTAATCGATTCAGTTATTGATACAGATGTGGCTGACACAGGTCAATTTTTTCATTTGACATGTCAGATACATATTGAATGATAATAATGGCTTTTAAAACTGGTACTGTAGAGTAAAAATATTTTATATAAAATTTGATACGTAATACGTTATTGACAATTTTCTCAGACTAACTTTTATAAATTATTTACGCAAATCTATATCACGAGTAGAATTGACAGTATTAATTTAATAGTTGTAAGAAATAAACAGATTCAGTGGCTTTTTCCTTTTCTAGCAACATAATTTTCGATCCTTCCATTGAGAAACAATTGCAATCAATCAGAAACTAAATCACATGATCCATTATTCCAACGACGTCATATTCATTAAATCTGTTTTGACGACAACTGTAGAAATCTTAAGATTCATAACATCCATTGCGGTAATTGTAATAACAGGTTATGCATTTCAATAGCACTCCCTTTTCGAATGGTAACAGTGATTTAATGCACCAAAAACAATCAAGCACTCGGAACTCTTTATTTGGCGAGCAGCAGCAGTCAACGGTGATGAATCGAGCCAACTTCCCTTTCCGTAAGATATTGGTTTCTGAGTTATTATTTAAGATGCATAAATTGTAATAAATATGAGGCACGCGAGCAGAAGATCGATCCGCGTATTGCTTAACGACGCATTGAAAAATCTTGAGTGCCAATTATAGGAGGAAGTAATAATACTTGTCGGGAGAGCGAGATTTACCAGATTTACGATGTGCGTGCATAGAAAAAGAACGCCAACGATTCTCTCTGTGCATTTTTTTTTTGTCTTGTCGCTTAGGGCAAATACAGAAGTAAGATCATGAAAAATGAAAATGTATTTCCAAAAGAGGATTTTTCTTCTTTTTTTAAGAAATGAAATAATGTGAATGTTATTTTATTCAATTAAAGGTGTTGTGTGTAATTAAATAACAATTTGTGGAAGACCCCTCTAAATATAAATATTTTTGCATTAATATTTTATATACTCACATTATTTTATAACTACACAATAGGCTTATTATCACAAATGAACATTTAAAGTCAATAATTTTAATATTAGTGAATTATCAACATCAACACATTTGACACCTGGATTGATCATTTGGGCTATGTCTAAAAAGTAAGCAAAGATTCAATGATAAATATCTCTTCTGGGGTTAAAATATCTTATTTTAAGTTACAAGAAAGATATATTCTAAATTTTTTTCAAATCGCTTTGTAATAATTCAATTTCGTGTTTGACTTTTGTAACAACTTTCGCTGGTGGTCAAAAGTTGTTACAAATTTCTCATGGATTGTGGGTCTTATTCATGTTCGAAAAGAAGAAATTTTAAAGCAGCCAATCATCAACCTTAGTAGACATAATAAAGAAAGCCGAAATGCAACAACCATTTCCCGTTTATCAACAATGATTTGGATAGACTTCTTGACTTTATTTGATTTTATTAGCATCAGTTATTCAAATTGCAAATTGATATTAAAACTGTTGAAAAAGTTATGGTAATATGCTAATAAAGTTGTGAAATGTTCAGTTTTGAATCAAAAAGATAATAATAAATATGCTATTGCTATGAATTGAGTTAATTAAATCAAGGAAATTATTTGGTATGATTATAATTCTAAACATGGTTTAGGATTATATGATGTGAAAGTTCATATTTCAAACCTTTGTTAATAATAAATGAGTATAATTCATTTAATCGATTTATAAATTGTTTAGAATTTATACTTGGCAAAACTGATATCAAGACATTCATCTGTACATAGACGATGATCCAATTTATTCTGTATTAAAATGATAGTGTTTATTCTATAATCATCCAACTGAAATCTATCAGCAAATATGTGATAAAATAATAACTAAAATGTTAACAATGATCAACATTTTGTAATCCCCTTTGGAAATACATATTTGTTAATTATTCTTAATATTTGTTAAAAACCTAATCGGAAAGATAGTACAGAAACGAACATTCAAATCTATTCAACGATTCAATTACTTCTGTAATAAAGATCTTCTTGGTGTGATAAAACTTCACTCTCTTCATTGAAATTCACCTGTGTCTATCATAATCTTAATGAATGAAATGAAATTTTTGTAACACAATTTGCTTAAATATTACAGACAAAACATAACTCTACAACACTTCTAAAATAAAAAAAAAATTCATTAGTTAGGACAGGTCTTACACTATAAAGTGCAGATGAATTCAAAATTAACGCGGAATATTTATGAGCGAAAATAAGGCGCAAGATATCGCAAGGAAAAACGGTACTACTCCACGAGGGAGGGGAAAAGGAATTTTTTTCCCTTCTTCAACAAGCATGTCACGTCGTGTCGCGTGATGGTACTGACTAGAAGTATTTACTTTTTACGAGGGTGGCCGCGCCCGCGGATTAGGCCGCCTTCCCTCCACAATCTACGCATGGGCGAAGATAAACCTTAGCGATGTGCCACGACTTGGGTATTCTCCATTCGACACCAGCAACTCTAGGACGTGCTGTACAAACATAAAGAGCCGTATCGGATGCCATATTCATTTCTGTGGGTAGGCCAGGCCTTAATCAGGATATTCCATTCCTGTTACAGGAAATAAAGTAAAGAAATATTGAAAGCGTTACACATCAAAGGAGGAGGAATTTGACGATGAAATTGTCACACTTATGTGATTCTATTGGAATCCTGAATTTCCAATTGAGTTGAGTAGGAATACATTAATTACCAACAGAATCACTCTGTTTTACAAATGGAATTAATCCAATCTACAATTTTATAAAATGATTCCATAAAATCATTTTAAGAAATTGTCGATAATAATTCCGTAAAATAATTCATCAAGTTCATTTGTGAGATTATGGAGTACATTCCATATAATCACCTAATTGTAAAAAAGTGTAGATTAGAACTAAACATAAAATAATTCATTAAGTCAATTTATAAAACAGTAGAGTGGAATTTCTTAAAAATCACTCAAAAGTAAAAGTTGTAGATTACAAATACACAAAATGATTCATAACTCGAAACTCTCAAACTTGATTTCAAAAGTCCTTTATTAAAATGTATTAGGTTTGGTACATTTTAAATTATTTTTTTAAAATCGTGCAATTAAATCAATAATATCCTTTTTGATATTCAATGAAGTTGCCTTGAATTGTAATGTTTTTAATTAAAATAACATTTTATTATATATAAAATTAGTTTTAATTTTTCAATTTAACTTTTAACGACTAGTGATCATCCATTTCAGAGTATTTTCAAAATACCTAAAATATTGCGTGTCATATAATTAATTTATTGTTATATATTTACTTTTTCTTTCAAGTTTCCAAATAAACTTATATTCCAATGATACAAAAAATAAAAAAAAAATTTCCTATAATTTTGCCAATGGCAGTATAAGAATTGCCATGACAAAATGTAAAGTTATTTTATTGAAATTAATGTTTTAATTCCAAATAAAGTCACTTTAAAATTAGAATTTAACTTTCCTTAACTAGTCTTTAATATACTGTCCAAATATACAAACCAAAAAAATAATTAGTCTTTAATATACAAACAAAAATAAATCTTCACATCAGAAAATTTATTATTATTATTAATAATAATAGAGCATTTAGTCATAAGGGAGAATCAAACTCATGTACTGTTGATTTGAAAGCTAAAGCGCTAACCATTCATCAGATAAAAATTTTTAAATCATATTATTTTGTCAAGAAATATCAAGAATATTTATAATTAATATTAATTACACAGTTAACTCAAAGCTATAGTCCTATATAATCTTACTTGACTGTCATTTTACATCATAAAGCAATTAAATAAAGTAATAAAAGTAACAAGTTTTTCTAAAAACATGTTAATAATATTAAAAATTAAATTAATAAAATATCTACTAATCTAGAGTGCATTTGCATTAGTATGCTTTTAATAAACTACAACTAGTTTATTTTTTACAAAAAATATTAAAAAATTTTGAAAAAAATTTCAAAAATTTAGTTAGTTTTAAGATATGTTCTTCCGAATTTATTTTGGAAGTTAATTTAATAGCTTTCAGCATAAGCAGGCACTTTAGTACATGTTTTGGTGATGTTAAAATAACTTCATTTATTAGCTTTTGGACTAAATTAAGGATAACTTAATTCTTAACAATTTTATTATAGCTTCCAGGCGAAAGGAAATTCGAAAAAATGTGATTCCATTCTGGGATATGCAAATTATAAGAAAAATTTTCATTATTATAATTAAATAAATCATCTAAAAGAGTGTTAAATGTTTCTAAATAATGACTCGTGAGTAAGTTTCAGTGAGGAATTAATTATTTAAATTCAGAAAATTTGACTTATTAAATATTTTATTAATTAAATACAGTTAGTAAAGAATTAATTGATTATTTTTAATTACATAAAATAAGATAATCTCTTTTCCTTCAGTAAAAAATTTAATAACATTTTAAAAATATGAATAAGTTTTTTTTTGAAATTTTATAACATTTTTGCAGTAATATTAAGATTTTTATCGAAAAGTCTTATTGAACACGTATGTTTAGGTTGAAACAAACAATTTTATGATTTAAATATATATTTATTTATATTTTAAATATTTATTTACCTGAGTAGATTTCTTGAGGAAAGATTGATATGCGCTCCAGTATTATATACATTGTTAATTATCATTTTGTAGATAAATAATTTTAAAATCATTCCTAATTTCATAGCTGTACCTACACAAATACATTTTTCTCAATGATATCTGTTGAAAAATTTCGTAACTCAGTTGTAAATTTTTTAAGCTAGAATTTTTTAATCTAGCTTAAAACACCAGTAATCCCTTATTTTAATGCAGCTCACTAAATTAATTTCTTAAGAAATAAAAATTGTTAACTACAACCTTGACATCAGTTGCAACCAAAAATTTATTCAAATTTGTCACCTAACTGCAGCGTAATTTTTTCCAAGGAAATATTGCATGAGTATTGATAAACATTGCTAGATCAAACTAAAACTAAGTTAGTGAAATGGTTTACATTTTTGCAATGCCTTGCAATGCTTCAAATATTTATAGGTATTTGATTTTGTATACTGAACACTTAAAAAATATGTATGTATAAGATATGGTTAATCTATCGTTACAGTAATAGTCGCGAATTTAAAACACTGCGTTAAAGCAGAATCATATAGATAAAGCAAATAAACGACGTTTTTTAAATATATATACATAAATATTTAATTTTACTTTTTTTTTTACATTATAAAAAAGAAGGCCCCAGCTGCAGTATAATCTATTAAGCCAATTTTCGAGTTTGGTGATTTTTTTGGCGGAATTCCTTGCTTATCTGGCAACCCGGTTCTTTTTACATCAAAGAGATGGAAAATGATAATTATATAGAAAATTCTTTTTTGACAACCCTTTTTATATTTCCGTCATCGCAATGATATTTAAAACATTTTGTTTTATTTTCAGATTTTAATTAATGTTCTTAAATTTTCTTATTTTAAAATTTTAATATTTCAAAAATATATACATAAACTGTTTATACATTGGATTTAAATTTACTATTTAGCTGCATAAGCCTTTTCCAGAAATTTATTACGTCACAATTACTACATTTTTGGGGCATTACTTCACAATTGCGTCATCATGGCATTTCTTCGTCACTAAAAAAATACAGAAATTGGTATGATGGATTGTTCGGTAACTGTGCCCACAAAGAAAAAAAAAAAAAAAACCAAAAAAAAAAAACAATATAAATCATTTAAATTTAAATTTTTATTAAGAGCAAAAAATAAAATAAATCATGATTGATATATTTGAAATGTAAATTTTAATAAAGGAATCGTATTTCGCAAAAATTTACACTTTACATCATAAAATCTTGAAAAGAGTAACAGCGTTAAATTGTTGTTCTCCATAAAAGATAAGGAAAGAATCATGTATGAAAAGTCTTCTTAAGCACATCGCGTAAAGTCTTATTTAATAAAAAGTAAATTAACGAGGATGTTTCAGTGTACAATAAGATTTGGCGCTAATTTGGAAGAATAAAACTAATCATCGTCGTCTAATTCCCAGTCCATTTTTTTTGAGAGATGAAATCCTTATAAACAAGGGACCTGTTTTGAGTTACTTCATTTCTTTGAACTTAAAAAGGAATAAAATTTGATAAGAAAAGCTAGCATTGAATAAAAAAAAAAGTAAGTGACTCGTAAAAAAAAATATATATATATTGTGATTAGTTTTTTCGCCTCTTAATTTTTTGTCGTGTAAATGCAAGAGATTATCATTAACGAAATATGATAAGTTTCGAATCTTGCAATTATTTTTTTTCTCATTAAAATTTAGATGAAAGCAAAATCATTCTGCTTTTTTGCTTCTAATTTAACGCCAAAAATTAAGAAAAAAAAAACTGTTTGGATTAAATATCCTGCCAGTAGGGATTAAAAAATTGTCAGGAAATATATATATATTAGTATGCAAATATAGTTATTTTATAATTTTATAAAATAATGTACAAATTTAAAGATTTTATATATAGTATTTCTCCCATATAATGATTATTAGCTGGGAATAACAAACGATAGTTTTAAATTAAGCGCTATCCTTTCTGAAGGAGCACTAATTACTCATTGCACAACTTTTAAAAAATAATTATATTGAGAAAAGTTATAGAAAGTAGTTTGTCAGCTCAGATGTCGACCACGTCACTTGAGCTTAATTTGAAATAACATGGCCTTATGAGGCAAAAGCAGGCAGCCCTGAAGTGTACCAGGATAACAAAATCTTCTCATTCAAGTTTAAGTTCATCATTGCAGTTTCAATATGATTTAAGCTTTTTTTTTTTTCTTATTCTGTTGCATCATTAACAGCATTTATGGTTTACACCATTTTCTATTTAGCTAATGATACTATTACGTTGCCTACATCTTAATTTGTGAACTAATATTTCAGTTTGTAAGCTAAAACGACATAATTTACACAAATGTTTACATGAAAATGGTCTGCGATGGACTTGTTAAGAAAACACCATTTTGGTTATAAGAAGGTGGGAGGTTCTATATTCGACCCAATAATAGATAAGTTGTGCATACACAGTCGTAAAGCAAATCTTGGTTGTAATGTTTTTAAGTGACATGATACATCTGGCGATGGTAAGTCAAGTTTAAGGGTTTCTCTTTGATCACTGTTTTTAAAATTACAAGGACCTACTGACTTTCTAGCTACAATGGCATGGCCATGATGGATCTCATAACTACCAACATAACACTAAAATAACTTTAAGCCATAATAACTAAAAATAACTTAGCACTAATTATTTTATTTTCATTACATAATTTAACAAGTAATTATATTATTATTTTATATCATTTAATTATTTTTTCGAAATATATATATATATATATATATATATATATACGTGTGTGTGTGTATACGATGTATATATATTAACACATACACCTTTCCTTTACGAAGGAAATTATACATAATTGGTCCTCATTGGACAAATTTACAATATTTTTGGGCAATGGTTTATTAAATTAACAGGTAATAATAGATATGTGTGTGGGAGAAAATACTTAAGAAATAGTTTTACAAATAATGTAGGTTATATTCATCGTACGTAGCCCAAAGGATATTATTCTAATCTTTGGGAAAATGAGGACACATTTTAAGGAATATAATTTTCAAAATTTCATACAACCGAAGAACCATATTTCGAAGAACACCGAAATACATGAACGAAATCCACATTCGATAAAGTTCGTCTTCTTTAGAGTTTATCAGATTTATTTGTTACGGCGCATCCCCGAAGAGACGTGTCTCAGCAATTCCTGAAAACGTGATCTGTTTTAAGTACTAAGTGATGCCCCCCTCTGCTTGAATTTTAAAGTTTCAGCTGCCCTTAAATGAAACATTTGAGGTTCCTCCCGACGATCATTAGATTAAAAAATTAAGTAAAATATAACCATCACATTTTATTGTTGAGTATGTGAGTAAGATGTAAATAATATTTGATTTATAATTAAATTTCAAAATAAGTTGATGGCATTTACTAAAGTTGCTTTCTAAATTTAAATAAAAATCTAAATCACAGTGAATTTTATAAATGAAAGGAGTAAAAATAAATTAGTATATTTAATAAAATTTTTGAAATAGACTACTCCAAAGAGTTTTTTACTTGAATACTGAAATCACTTGATACTGTGTCACGTAATCAAAATTTCATGTATAAAATTATAGTCCTTATTCTATGAGTTCATTGAATACCTGTTATTGGTTGATTTAAGAACAGCTTCATAGAATGGTATAAAATTTATTCAGATTGAATCTGGCTGACATAAAACATAGATTACGTTACATTTCAAAGCTTTGATGTACAGCCTTTGTACTTAATTTAAGCTGTAATTAACATTGATTTGAGCTCTATGTAAAAGTTACTTATTCCTTGAGGCATATCTTTTGGGAACTCTGATAATTTCCAGAATGGAGTCTTTTTCCCGTTTTCTTAAAATTGTCTTATTGCGTGTTTATTAGGTCTTAGAGAGAAAAATTATGTCATATCGGACCTCTTATTTTTCTCATCATTCTTAGCTAATTTCTTTTTAAATATCAATATTTATTATGCCATGCTTTTTTACGAGTTTTAAAAAACGAGATTTTTCTTTTTTGCCTACCGCAGCAAGCGTGTTTTCGATTTTTCCAATACTCCACCGATCAAAAATGAAATGGAATGTAGATAAATAGAATATTCCAACTTAAAATTTAATAATATAATAACAAAATGAAAAATTGAAGCGTTCCACCACTCATTCGATTTGTATTTGATTCGTGGGAGGCAGATTTCGTTGTCAAAACAGAACTTAGAACAAAAGTTAATAGCAAATAACGTTAAAAAAAATTGGAAATTTCAAATTTTTTCTCCTTAATTTTCCTCTAGAAAGTTAAACACATGTTTTCCAACGAATGCTACGTCTTCGAAAACAAATGAGGTTTGGCCTGTTATTGCTTAAAAACATAATCAATGTTTCATTTCGAAATTTCAGTTATAATTTTTGAAATTACTTTAATCCCTAAAGATGATGGTTCTTGTCTCATTTTTAATATCATCAGCTTGTAACTGCTCTGGTAGAGAAAAAAATGTGGATAGCATCAGATCACTTTTTTTTTTAACATTTTCAAATAACTGTTTTTTTTTTTTTAAAGAAAAATATGATGATGTTACTCTTCTGAGTTTTGATATAGTGTTGATTTTACTTTCTGCCGTGAACGTGTTTTCGTTTTTGACAGTACGCTGCCAATCAAAATTTAATTGCAATGTAAGTGAAAGTAATTCTGAGCATTATATTTAATAACTTAGAATTTAAAGGCAATTTTCAAGTAATCTACATATTATTATTTTTCTTAAAAAAGAAAAACCCAGTTATATGTGAGATTTCGATTTGGTAACAGAAAGGAATTTTTTGAACAAAACTAAGTTAAGAAACTAAGAATAATAAACATCATGATCTCTTCCTGTAAGACTGTACACGTTTTCCATTGGAAGGCAGAGTACCTGAAAGCTGACAGGCGTAGCCCGTTCGTTTATTATTTATTAGTAATTACACACTGCAAATCACATAAAAGATTCACATAGCAATTACACAACCATTGTAAGAATCCAAATAAAACTATGGGATTAGTGTAATTTCCAGATCACAGCGATAAGCTAATTCTAGAGTAATCGTTTGGGGCTTCTTCCACCTCAACTTAAAGAAGACAAATGTGTTTTTGAGATGCCCTCTTTCTTATTATCAATCTCTGCTCGCTTAACTACTTTCTTGAAACAGATGATTACAAACAAATCCGTTTAATTACCTCTCTTTAATGAGTTTCACTTTTCTTCCAGGGTGAGATTCTGGTGTCCACCTCACTTACCATGACATCTTGCTTTAATTGATGAAGTAATTAACAGCTCCACGTCATACGTGGTGGGAAAGCAGATTCTTCCCTTGCAAATCCACCTATTGCCGCCTTAGGGTAGTGCGGGAATGGAATATTTTTTAAGACCACGAGGTCGCCCTAGTCACGATTTACTGTAAAAGGCAAGTAAAAAATTCTGCCGAAGTAGAGACATCGGGCGTTGCTGTGTCTGCTGGATTGTAAATATATATATATGGGGCTTTTGTACCCAGAAGCACTATCACGAAGAGAAACCATCCCATTGTCCCAGAAAACAAAGACCTGATAATTAAGAAAAAAGCTGCATTGATTGTATTGTTTCCTTCAGGAGAACTAAATTTGCCACTTTTCTTCAAGGCAATTGAATTAATGAAGTGATTCGGCAATCAAAATGATTGAAATACTTACTCGATCGTGATTGAGAAAACAAGGTTGATTGGGTCTCGAACTATGATGGAGTGATTCGTGAATTTATGTTTTGTTTTCAATAACACCTGTTGAGGTATTCAGGATACAGGCCACTGTGTGAAATGGGATTGGTAAAAGATAACGTGAGAAAAAAGGTAATCATGTATTTGCAGATAAAAATATTTGCAATATATTACTATGATGTGGACTGGACATTTATGGCGATATCTCTTAATGTTGACTCAACAAGAAGATGTCATATTTGAACATTGATTGATGGCACTGAATTTATTTTTGTGTGCCAATAGAAAATATGAAACTGTTTCAATAATTTTTTGAGCGAAAATTGTTAATTAATTATATGAGTATCAAAAACATTGAAAAAATTATGAACTTTATGCAAAGAACTTTTCTTTTATGAGTGAGTTTTGGGGAGGGATTATTTATTGCTAGCTGTTTCTCCGACTGAGAATTTTATGAATGTAACTTACTATTCGGTAAAAGTTTATAAACGGGTATCCCCTGTTTTTTTGTGATTTTTTTATGCCAAAATAGGCATCAAAATCAGAGTGGTAACCCTAAACTTACTATAGTAAAAACGGTGAAAATACCAGGATTACCAGATTTTATTGCTTATATTTATGGCAAAATTTTTCGCCAAACCAAAGAGTACCCATTTCTACACCGAACCTGTAATGTCTTTCTCTATGTACATTAATATATTATTCCTGGAATAAAATAAAAAAACTACTAATAATGTAAATGCCTAAATTTGATTTTATTATTTATATTTTATTTGAGACTGGATCGAAATGTTTGTATGTCTGTCTAGTGAAGCTACTTTGAGAGCTACAATTCCGAAAGAATTTAAAAATGCACGATTAAAGTTTTGAATGTAAAGTAAAATTCACCCACCCAATTATTTGTGAATTAAATACTTGCATGTTTTTAAATGTGCAGCGCACATATATTGTTACGTATAGCATGTACGAATTATAAAAATCGATATAAGTTTCAGGATATTTTACTCAAGAAATTTACAATAAATGTAGATAAAAAAAATGTACATTTTTAATAATTTTATGTATATTAGATTGCTGAAGTTATAGAACCATTCATAAATTATCTTCAATTATTGAAATAATGTAAGATTTTCCAGCGTTTTGATTCTAAATCTAGAATTTCTGAGAAAGATTTCATTCGTGGCAAATGATGTCTGAGAAGAGTCATGTGATGAAGTTTCCGAAACGGATCATTTGGCTTTTGCAAGAGTGAAAAAGTTACTGAGTTTCATTCACCCATGTGTTTTTAGGAGTAAACCATACAGTTACTGTTTGTCGAAATATATTTCGAAGAATTTAAAGGAGGGAAAATAACATTTCCCTCCCAATCCCACCTATTAATTAATTAGTCGTGAAATTTAATTAGCGAAATCGTTCTATTCCTTTGAAGTTACGGTTCCGACTCCAAGCTATTTTTCGTTTACCAAATAACTTCCAAGGGTGCTCTCTCTCTGCTTCTACGGCAGAAAATGGAATCGCAGAATTAAGCCTGCTGCAGCTCTGTGGAATTACATTCGCATAATCGGCTTTCGTTTCATTATGAATTAACCTCCAGCACTGGCGAACTTTTACGTACCAAAAATGAATTAAAACTGGTCTTTTCTGTGCTTGATTTAGCGCTGCTCTCCATTCCAGACGCCGTTGAAATCTCCATTCGAGTGTGAGTAATGGTGGCCACGCTTTCAGTGGGTACCCAGGTTTCGAGCACGAGTGCCTGGATGGTATGCGAGGCTAGATACACCCGCTTCGAGGATAACGATTCTTAATCGGATAGGAAGTTAAGAATTTCGATACGCGCCCAGACGTGCAGGAATTCATGGAGGAGTGGAATCGTGCGAGAAGCGAACATTCGCACAATTTCGCGAGACATTGCCGAATGATTAAAAAAAATATCTAAGAATGAAATGTGTGATATTAGAATGGACTCTATAAGCCCAACTGTTGATGGTAAGTAACTTCAGTTTTCCACGTAATTAACAGAATGCACATTTCAAATAAGTGACTATTATAAGTTAATGAGGAATGGAAAGTAACTAAATTGTTGTACACTGAGATATTAATTATATGAGTGGGCGTTAATATTTGTTTTCTGACACACATTGACAATTTCAAAAGCATCGGAAGTAGTTTGCCCGGACATAGGAAGAAGAGACTTCCACACAAACGCCAATGTCCCAATTAGGGGTTAAAACTAAGCTCTCCTAAATGGAAAACGCATACAATATGGAATAACTAGTTAGAAGTTCTATTAAAATGGATAATCTCTACAAGAAATTAAGCGAATGAACAATATTTTGAATTCATTCATTACATGAACATGAAACCATTCAAAATAATAGGTAATCAATGACTTGTAATGATGTAAATTACTTTACTTTGATGTAAGGATAAATTCATTACTATTTTAAACAATTTGTTATTCTCTATCACTATCTA
>JAPDSC010113660.1:61711-92664 GCA_026290005.1 Latrodectus geometricus
AAATGCGAACAAAATTTTGCAGAAAGTATCGTACTAAGAATTAAATTGTTTAAACAGAGCCTAAATTCACCAAATCTGCATAAATTTTTAAAATTGACTATTAGATTTAAAGAAATACCTGAATAAATTCTTAATTTTAATAAGAAAAGTATGAAATTTAGAATTTTCAGAAAAAATTTTGATGATTCAAGTTTCCAATACCAGAAATGATTATCTAGCTGTAAAAATAAATTTAAGATAAGTAAAAATAAAATTAAAAGTATGAAGCACTTTTTTAATGTTATGAGAAAAAACTCTATATTGATTATTCTTTTAGAAATATTAAACTGCAAATTGATATTTAAATTTTTAAAAATCAATCAATCTGTTTACCTATCTATTAAAAATTAATAAATCTCATGATGCTTATTGAGAAGTGATAATTATTCAAATAATGGATTCTTATTGATTTTGTCTTAGAAATAATTATTTATAATCATTAATTTTATTTTGCATCATATGCTTTTGGAAAATCAATATAAATCATATTACTATTTTGTCAAAAACCATATATTTTTGAATAATAACGTGTTGCATAAATTATAAATGCAATTTACTTAAAATGTAATTAAGTCATTATTTTCATTGAAAGTTTTTATTAGATTTATAGTTTTTATTTTTGTAGACCGATGTTATTAATAAGCATAAAAATAATTGATAAAGAAGATAAATAATCATTTAATTCTCCTTTATTTAGCTAAATTAGGAATTTGTTTCGAAAACTTCTTGAATTAAAATTATATAAATTCATTAAAATTACTTTATATAATTAATGTTGTTTAATATTTAGAATAATGGTCGATTAGTTAGATTTTTATATACACAAAGAGAGATATTATGCAAATAAATGCTTTGACAATAAGTGCATACGTCTATATCTAAATATACTTTTCCAATTCTAGCTCCAACTAAAAAAATATTGCTTTCTTATCCCCAAATTATTTACAAAAAACTTTAATTAAAATTATTTCATAAAAGGATTGTTATTTTAATATCAAGTAAGAACGAAAACTTATCAAAAAAGATGAGGAATATCAAATTACAAATTCTTAGAAATTTTGAAATAAAAACAATTGAATGGTCAATTTTAGATGTGAGCACATTTCATTTCTTAAATGATAAAAATATCAGATCAATAATATGATATGCTTTCGAAAAATATATCTCCAAGAATTTATAATTGTGTATCCTGTCAAGTTCCCAATAATATTCGATAGAGGAAGAAGAAAAAGTGAAAAATAAATAAAAATAAATAACGGTCTGAACAAGTCTGTGCCAAAATTATTTGACAAGTTCTTGGTCCGGATATTCTATCTCTTCCAGATTCGGGAAATAACAATCGTAAGTTTCCATTTTCCCGATTCATTTAAGCATGAGATGCGGAGAAGACAACCTTAATCGGGCAGTATCTGTCAGTCTCCCCGGAAAACATCCCCCCTTCGCTCCCACCCTAGCAGGGTTAAAGAACTGCCCTTTTGTAGGGTAAAAAAGGGAACACTGGGCAAGGAGCCAAATAGTTTTCGATCAGGGCGAAAAGGTCTGTTTTGATCAGGGGGAACAAACTGACAGATTTGTTACATGCACTAAAGCACTGGGTATATCTACAATCGGTTATTTAATTCAATGTGTACACATTTTAGTTTGCTAACGAATGTTAAAATATTGATAAACGTATTATTATAATTCTATACTTTGCGGAGAGAGAGAGAGAGGGATACGATCTAGGAAAGAATGAATATATTAAACTCAGTTTCATCAAATCTGAAGGAGGCAGACATTTTCCTTTGGCAATTTTATTATATTTTTTAATTTTTGGGAAATATTAAAACGAATCAGATTTCTCCTCATCGACTTTTGTAATAGTTCTTGACAAATTTGAAACAAATACTTTGCAACAAGTTCTTAGAAAAATTATTGTTAACAAATCACCTGAAATAAAACATTCTTAGTTTATATTTAAATAGCTTCATAGATGACCATTTTTTTATGATGCAAGCAAATCGAGTTTTGATATCCATTCAACAGCCAGAATTTTTTTTTCTCACCCGTTTTCGATCTCAAGACTTTATCTAGTATGAATATGTTTCCTCATACGGTAACAGCTCTAATGCATTTTACTGAAATAAACTTTAACAAAATAATGTTAGTGAAAAATTTCTATCAAATATAAATTTAATTAAAAATTAAATACTAATTCCAAATATGATAATCAAATAATAATTAATTAAATAACTTAAGCAAAATGTAGCCTTAAGTGTTGTTAATAGAATGTCTACACTCCCCAAACTTCATTTTATAAATAGTCTCAAGAAATTACAACCTGATCATATGCTTCGCAAACTTCTTAAAAGCTTGTTGTTAATAAAAGACATTGTATCCAAGATATTAAAGAATCTTAACTCTCCAGCCTCTTAAGTAACAAGCACTGTAAGAGACAAAGGCAGTTATAAACTTTCCAGTAGTTTCTTAAATGTGAATAATTCTGGAGTTGGTTAATTAAAAGTGACTGACAACACCCCTGACAAAAGGTTGTTCGTAAAAATTTAAGTCAACGAAGGCACTGCTTAATTGCTATTCCTGTGAGATTTGGCTTCAGTTAATAAATTACAATTTTTTTTTCACAGCGTGATATATATATTTCAGACATTTGAGTTAGTGAATATAAAAGATATGGATAAAACAGAAATTTAGATGCTTCTAAGCTTTCTCATGAATTTATGAGAAAACATAGGTAACATTTATATTTGTAACATTGTATTGGTAGTGTACTTTTGATTCAAAATGCAAATTAAATTAAAAACTAACTTGATGAAATTTTACCTGAAAAAAATCATTAGTCATAAAACTAATGTTATTTATTGTAAGATTATGAAAGTTATTGCAATGTGTTTGTCTTTTAGATCATCATCCATGACACACTTTGCTATTCTAGTAAAGATAAATATACGGAAATCAAATATATCGTAAAATAAATGTAATTATGTAGATAGCCTTTTGATATTTCGTTAAGCAGGTAAATTAAAATTACATATGATTATTAAGCATATATTAAGAATATAAACTTTACTATATATTTTAAATATTATTTATGAAATCTTATTCCCTATTAAGCAAGAACATGTATAAAGTATTGCTGAAATATTAAAGTTAGCCATCTATTTTTTTAAGTGAAGAGTTGTAAAAATATAGTAAAATTAATGCATTTTTTAAGTGAAGAGTTGTAAAAATATAGTAAAATTAATGCATTTATTACTAAAATAAACTTAATTATCATATTTTTTTATTACATTTCAAATGAATAAAAGTTTACTTAGATATATTAACTTTTCATGATATATGAATCACAACGTATGTATTAAAAAAATAGTTTTATTTTGATGCTCTATTAATAAGCCAGGCATGTATAGGCTATATATATAAAATAATTCGGCATAGTTTATTTGGGGGGAGGGGAAAGGAAAAATGATTGAGGACAGGAAGTCTTAGAGTAAAATAAAACTCTTAGAATATAATAAAAGATGTATACAATCTAACAAACCTCAGTTGAACTGTACAACTCTCATGACCCAAAATTACATTTGGCGAAGTTTTCCCCCAACTAATGAATCTAAACACATAAAGACAAGACCAACAAAAATTCCCCAAAAAAAAGTGAAGAAGAAAGAAAACAAGAAGAACAAAGTTGGTAGATTATTATAAATTAAATCAACAATGGCTAGTTTCTGGAAAGTGAGGCACGATCTTCTTCCATCGATAACCTCGGCCGTTAATGTCCCTTTTGGATTCGCGCCAGGATATTCCTATCTCCATTAACTTTGCGATTTGTCCGGGCGTCGTTATCCGGTTCCCACCACCCTGGGAATCAAGGAGTTTCACATTAAATGAAGTCCATATTATACATCCGGCTGAGTCCGGCAGATTGTTGTCCGACTCTAAGACACGTTCTTGTTATAAATACGGCCAAAGGATGAGAAGTCGTCCTCGTTTGCTGATCACTCCACGGTCCATCTAGCCAGGAAATGAGCATTCTTGTCGAGGAGGAGGCGCCATCCTCAATTCCAAGTGTCCGTCTACGTGTCCGGCATTTAACGGTCAGACCTATCCGGAATTATGAAAGGTCTCCCAGTGTTCCGCCTGATGAGTTTTAATTTAGCGATATGCCAAAATGCCAAAGTAGGCGTTCGTCAGAGAAGAGCACCACGATTTATTTCTACTGCAACCTTCATCAGCCAAAGGGCGCTATCAAGGTTGAATATAAAATAAGAACAATTTTCTTCCTTTTGTTATTTTTTTTACTTAATTCCTGGGTAGCATTGACTTTGTGCCTTGTTTCGATCTCGATGCAAATGAATATAAATCTCAAACTATATTTTATTTTTCTGAAGTTATAAGAACAATAATATTTCTAATGCAATATATGCAGGTTTTGCATTAAAAATATTATTGTTCTTATACATTTTTGATTACACAAGTGAGACACACTTTTCAATATCAAATCTTATAGTTATTAAGAAAAAATTGAAATAGTAAAATACTCACATTTTAAAGCGATTGTCTTCATTTAATGTATGCATTTTTTAAATTTTAAATTCACTGAAAATTTTCATTTTGGCACCGGCTAGTAACGAGAAATTGTTGCACCACTAACAATGTAAATCTTATATTTTCAGAAATTTTAATGTAAACCGTGTAAATTGTCTTCTAAAAGTATTTTTTAAAGGCAACTGGCCTATTCATCGTCCGCAATAGAGGAAGTCTAGAAACTTTCTAAGCCATCATGGCAGGCATGATTGCAAAAAGATAGCAAATTTGCACCTCATCAATATATTTCTCCACATTCAGCAATGACTGGAAATGAACCTATAACCTTTAATGAAGAATTAAGCTGCTTTATTGTTAATCCCTGGACGATTATGAAAACTTTAATTTACAAACTTTCAACAGTTGTTTTTTCGGCATCGAAAACAATTGTTTAGAAATAATGTAATTTAATACTTTAATTTAAAATTTACATATTGTATATAATTTTCTTAATCTCTTTATTGATTTTCAGTGAGAATAGCTTCAAAATATTATTTAATATATCTCTTCATACCATGAAAGTTCTCCAGCTATAATAATCAATGTCAAAACTAAGCATATTCAAAATTAACTCATATACTGATCATTTTGTTTTAAAGGAAGTAAATAAAAGTATCGAATATAGAAATATAATATCTGACGAAAATCAAAGAATTATTTACTAAAATAAATACATTTTAATTAAATTTTATAATGCTCATTTTTTTAAAAACTCTATTTGTACATTAAAACAAAGTTTACATTTTCAGGAGAAATTTAATAAGTATGCAAAAGACAAAAAAAGTTTTTGGTTTGCTAGTTTAACAAACATTTTTTGAGAGAAGAAACAATGATTGGCATATTATTTAATCTCATTAACCATCTTGTAATAGAAGTCTTTTATTATATATTTTTACATCAGCTATTATATCAGTTAATTTCATGAAATTATTATCATGATATTGAAGTGTGACATAATGACATAAGTATATGTCGTTATGTCAAACCTATGAAATTTGGCAATATACCAATGAAATATTTTATCTTTATATGGCTGGGAATGAATCGAGAATGAGTTGTAACTATAAAAGACGTGCAAATAAAGTATGTGTTTAGGTTATGCGATTGTTTTTTCTATCGTTACATATAATATTATTTCCATTGGACTCATTTTTAAGTTTAAAGTCTAAAAGATTATGTACAATAATAAATGTCTAATTCATTTTCACTATTTTTTCTTCTTTCTTTATTTTATTTCTTCTTTCTTTATCTTCTATCTTACAATTTAAAATTTAAATTAACAGGATTTCAATTATAATCAATTGATTAAAAAGAAAATTTCAGTTTTTTCAAATTTTCTTGAATTGTAAAATATACTAACAAATCAAGATGGCTAATTATCTCGATTATAATTATTATGGAAAACAGAGCATCTGTCTTTCTAGAAGAAATTGCGATTTGTAAAAAATAATGATATTCATATTTTTTAGCAATGTTTACTTTAATGCCCTTTTCAACGATATTTATTAATACTTAGCTATGTGCAAAATGCTGATTTTCAGCACGGAATGAGATGTTAGCAGCAAAAAATAAATCGAATGAAATGTGGAACGCTTGAAAATTCTCTTTAGTTGAGAAGATATTAAATACAATACTCAAAGAACTCCTCTTATTTACATCCTAATGCATTTCCAATTGGTGACGTTTTGGAAAAGGAGAAAACACGTTCACTGTAAAAATAATATATATTTCAAATATTGAAAAAAAATTATCTACATTTATCTTTAAATCAAATTACACTGCAGGAAGGTAGGAGGAATGGGAGATCAGATGATGTACATATTTTTACTCTGACTCCAGCAGTTATACATAGATGATGGTTTCATATTTTCCAGAATGATATGCAATGCCGGAAAAATAACCTTACAATAAATTCAAACTAGTATTAAATGTGTGGTTTAACTACAAACGTTATAATCAGAATTTTGAAATGAAGTTTAACTTTTTTTTCAAGTTCGTCAGAGACGAACATCCAAAAAAAGTTGCATTCAATTTTGTGAAGCTCTTTGAAATCCTACTCGGATAAAATTTTAGCTGACTAAGAGAAAAAGAACTTTATATAAACGTGAACTTCAAACAATATGACAATATATATCTGTATGAATACTCAACTGTGTGAGTGATTTCAATGTAAACACTAAGAATGCAAACATTTTTTGATTAAATATATATATAACTAACAAAGAACATTTGTGGATGTTACAGATAATAGAAATTGTTTCAAAGAACTTACATTCCCGAAAATAAAATTCTTTTCTGGAAAAGTTTGAGATGTGTCGGAATTCTTCCAAAAAATGCCTTGTGAAATCACCGGGTATCACTTGCAATTCCTATCTTGGATTTAACTCTGTAGTACAACCCTTCTCAAGGTGGAGATTTAATGGATTTCCTGGGAGACGTTAGAGCAGTAACTCAGTTACGAAGAATTGTCGACGGAAATGTTGTTACTATGTCGTTCTTCAGAATCGAGAAAATCTAGCTGTCTCTATTCTTTATCTGAAGATCAAACTTCTTTGGACATAATAAACATGTAAAATTGCAACTCAGAATATTTTAAGTCAATAACGTATTGCATAAAAATGGACAAAAGAATTGCTTTTATGATGCGATATCATTCTTAAGAAACGAGAAAATCTATTTATCGCTACTTTTTATTTGAAGGTAAACAATTATATTTTTGAATATAATCAATATATTAAACTGTAATAGATATTACTTTGGTTACTAATATTTATAACTGTAACTGAGATTATTTTTGGTATGCAACTTATTGCATAAAAATAGTGTAAAACTATTTAAACTGAATGAATGAAGATTTAAATGTTAAATCACATTATCCAGTTATGATAAATTGTATTCACGAAGTTATTCTTCATAATCGATAATATTTAGTTACACGAAGGTTTTTGGAATAAAAAACAGCGCCAGTTTTCTCTAGAAGTTATAAAAACATTCACATAACAGAGCATCTAATGAGGATAGTTATAAAAATAACAAAACACAGGACAACACAATTAACATTAAATTAGGTACAGTACCTTCTTTAGCAGCTTAAATCATAACAGCTGGAGATTGACTATTCGTTTTCCGCTATTGCTGCAATTTAATGACAATGAAATATTTGTGTTGCCAATCTCTGAGAAAATTTTCTATTATAGCCTCGTTATTCTTTATTTGAAGAACAAATTTATAATTAACATATTAAATTGCAACTGAGAAGATCTTGCTTTTATAATAAACATTGCACACAAATTATGAAAACTCAGTGTTTTTTTTAATCAAACAAGGTTTAAATTTATTACAGTATGCATTTGTTAAGTATCGCAGACGGAAATTATTTCAGAAATAAGAAAAATCTAGCTTTCGCTAATTTTATCTAAAGTACACACATTCCTACGATATAGTCAATTCGTTGAATTGCAACAAATAAAATATTATGTAGAGAGCATATTGAATAAAAAAGAAAAAATTTTTCTATTTGTAGGAATAAATATTTAAACAATGTAACAACAGCACCCAGTCATGCGAAACACTGATCGTAATGATATTATTACTTCAGAAATCAGAAAACATGCTGTCGTTTTAAATAACAAAAAAAAGTTCAGACATTTTTAAATGTATTCATTAAAGTACAGTAATATTGAAAACTTATTAATTAAGAAAGTACTGCTTAAAAATTATAAAAATATTGGGTTTGGGAAATTGAAAATTTAAAAATTTAAGGGGTGCTTTATTCTTATATTACATTTTTATTTCATAAAAAAAGGAAGAAGTCTTTAATTTTAATTACAGTATTTATATAACATTTTTCAAAACAACATTTACAGTAAATACAGTAAGTTTAACATTTTTCAAAACTAAATTTAAATTTTGAGTGCTTTTATACAAATATTTTCATAAAAATTATATACAAATATTTTCATAAAAATTATTAAATTTATTTAAATATTTTTTATAATTACAAACCAAAAACATGTTGGATTTTTTTTCCAAAATTTTATACGCCTACGACATAAAGTAAAAGATCCAATCTGATTAATCATAAAAAATTATATGCTTCGAAATTGAAAATATGATAGATTGAAAGTCATGTTATGATTTTTATTTTTCAGAGAAAATATATTAAAAAGGATCTATTCTTATATATAATTAAATTAGAAACTTATACTTTTAAAAACATAAAAAGAACTTCATTCAATTTTCATTGCAGAGAAATATATAAACCATTATTTTCCGCAAATTTAATTTTTTGTATCTTTTTAAATTTAAAAGGGAATGGCTTCTCAGAACAAAATTTACTTTGCATCAATTTCTCTTAATTGAAGCTAAATGTTCGAGGAATAATATTCCATGTCTTTAAAAAACATTAATTAAGCAAATATTTAATAATTGCGCTTCAGTTAAATGATATAATTTCCTTTTTATTTCTAATTTAAAAGTATTTAATTTTCTTATAAACACATTTCATTTTTAGAATGAATACATTTAGACGTTTACGAAAAATATTCTTTTTTTTTCTATTAAAATTATTTTTCGTCGAGCAGACAAATGTATTTGCGCATTAATTATGCACTTTTACTGCCATCATGTTTCCATAAATTTAAGATTTAAGAAAAGTGGAAATTAATTAATGTAAAAAGAGTTTAATACATTGAAAATAATTAATTAATTTCAGTTTTTATCAAAGGGACACCATACTTTCTAAACGAACTGCAACACTAGTAAAAAAGTATAATTAGGAAACGTATTCTTGGTCTAAAAACAATTTTTTCCATAACCTACACACGCAAAATAAAGGAAAGACAAAAACTCGATTTTAAGGGCTCCAATTATAAAGAATTAATCTAATTAGAAATTTTAAGGGAAGAATGTTTTTTTACATATAATTTATAGTTTCCTTTATTATCTTTTAAGTGAGTGCCAATTTCATTTCCTTTGTAGTATTTCATTAAAAGAACCTTTTTTCCACCATTGCATTTGATCAACCATTTTATCTAATATAATTGGGAATGTTTGAAATATCTTCGTAGAGAGTGAATTATACAATCATAGAAAAATGAGTTCTACAGTGCAAAAACAAATAAATAAAAAATATGCAAGCACTCAGAGATATACCGAAAGATAAAATCGAAAATTATAATTGATGGCCACTTCGAGTGATATTGTTAATGAGAATCATTCAATTGCAATAAGCAATTGAATTGAAAAGTACAAAAATAAATGAAACATTTATATTAAAACTTTTTTGGATTTTTAGATAGTAAAAGAATTTTTCAAATAAAATCATTGTTTTTATTAGAAAAATATAAATTGATTTATTTCATTTTTGAGTTTAGGATTTTATCTTTCTATATATCTTAGAAATATAACAAAAAATGCAAAATTATTTTTGATCGCTATTAAGAATGATACAGTTTATGAATAAACTATACAATCATTGGTAAATAAATTTAGAAACAAATAAAAGAGAAGCTTAAAGAAATGTTTAGCTCTCGGAGATATACAAAAAGATAAAATCGAAAATTATTTCTAATCGAAATTTTAAACGATATAATGGATGAATAAACTGTGCAGTCATGGGTAAATGAATTAAAAAGCAAATAAAATAATATTAAAAGAATTAAAAAAATAAAATAAGAAAAGAAAATTTTAAATTCTCTGAGATATATGGTAATATAAGGTTAAAATCGAAAATTATTTCTGACCGCCATTTCGAATAGTTTAGTTGATGAATGAATTAAAGTCATCATTAATTGAATTCAGAAGTACAAAAATAAATAAAAATAATGAAGAACTTAAAAAAACTCTTTGCTTAAAATGAATATTTGAAGATAAAATCCAAAATGACTTCTGATCGCAGTTTTTACGAAAGTTGTATAACTGGAATATTGTATTTACACTCACTACAGTATCTATGTATATTTTTCTTTCTTTCATTTCATGTATATTATACTTTAGATTCTATTCATCATTTAACATTTTGATAGCAGTAAAAGGACCAAATTGATGGACCTATAAGACCTTCCCCATAAAAATCGTAAAATCTAAGAAATAAACTGTACTTTTAAATTTGAGTTAATTAATATCATATGACATTTATTTATATAGATTAAGCACATACTTGATATGAAACAGGGAGGAAATCAAGTAACGAAACAAAATAAGTAAAAACAGTAAACTTTATTCTGAAAGCTAGCCATTCAACCTAAAGAACTAAATTAGTTATGATACAAATAAAAATGTAAAAAAGTTAAATAAATTAAAAGTGTAAATAAGTTATGGATATTTTACACTATTAAATTCAATAGTTTAGACTACCAGATTATGTAATCATAGAAACCGAAATCGAAACTTAACTTCAAAAGATTATTTCATTCTTTTTCATTTGATTTTAAAGTAGTAATTATCCCGAATTAATTCATCTAATGAAAAAAAGTTATTTTATCCTTATTAAATATTAACTTAAATGTTCGCATAAAATTAGTCTTCATTGCGACAAGTTAACCCTTTTAGTACATTTGACGAATGACAGTCTTCATCAGCTTACTTGGCCGAAATCACGGTGCACGAATTCATAGAGCAACAAATTTAATCCATTCCATAAATGTAAAATCTTCACATAATTCAGTACTTAAAGAGTTAAGTTTAAGAGTTGAAGTGTTCATTTGGTGAAATGAACTATGGTAAAAAGCCTGTATAGTAACAAAAAATACTTTTTTAAATAACAAATTTTTGCTGTTTTATTTTTTGAGCTTTTCTAGAATATGTAATGTAACACATTAATTTATTTTTACCTTTTTGTAATTTGTGGTCACGTATTTTAAAATTATGCAAATATGTAATACAATAATCCGACACGTTATTTTTGTCGCTCTTACTTTTCAGCACAACCAATTTAAAGTGGTATGCCAGTATTTTACTCCCTTTCCTATGGTCACGAGATTTGCATTTTATCAAAATTCATTTCAGCGTGTTTGCTTCGAGAGTATTCCAAGCGGGGCGACTTCCCCCGGGGTACATCCCCTTCCTGAAATGAAATTTTGTTTTTTAACATTTTGCCACCCCCATCCAAATATTTTCACACTTTCGTCTCTTCCAGACTATTCATATATCCACCGGAATGCAGGTGATGCATTTTCACCCACCTCTTCATTTTTTTGCGCGAACTTTTTCTTGTCTCCTCTTTTTCCGGAAAATTTCTGGACTATTGGCGAGGAATAATCCGGATGAAATAAATTCCGCAGATTTCTAAATCCTCTCCTGTATATAAGAGCATTTTTATGGTACACGTGAAGAGAAAAAATCCCTCCCAAAAACATTTCTTAAGGCTACAAGAAACCCTCTTCTGCCTCAAAGAACGATAGGGAAACTGAATTATATTTAAATCATAGACGAGAGATATTATTTGAATATATTTACATAGTCCCCCTTATTCACTTTATCTGATTAAGTTTTGCAAAGTGTATAGACGCTTTAAAAGAAAATTTTTAAATGGAATAAAAAATTGTAAACTTCCTTCCTTTATTTTCCACTGTTGTATTGAGTAAGTAATATTTTATACCAGGAGTTAATGTTTTTTAGATGCACAAAAATCCGTTGCTAAAATGATGGATGCATAATTTATTAACATGTTATTGAAATGAGACAATAAAAATATGGATAAAAATTTAGAGGTGGTGTGTAAGGGAAATGTAGGAATGTGATACTCAATCTTAAAAATGTAATATTAAATTAATGTAAGAGTGCGATATTTGATATTCAAAGGTAGAAATGTTTAAAACAAGATTTTAGAGAATAATTAAATATTAATGACACACAAAATGGTATAAATTTAAGGAGTTTTAGGAAATCGGAAATAATAAACAGATAAAACTTCAATCTTTTTGCACTCATTCTCATTTAAAAATAATTATATAAAAAATATAAAATAAAATCATAAAATTTCAGTTTAGTTTTAATTAAAGTAAAAACATTATATTATATTGCTAAGATGCCAATGTTTGAGTAACCTTTTATAAAGAAAATTGCAAGTAACACATAGTTTTTCAAAATTTATTCGATAATATTGATCTGTTAGTTTTAAATTTGAATAACAGATGGCAGCAAAGTATTTGATTGGTGTGTTGCCAAACTGTAAATGTAGAAATAAATCATTATTAGTCATAATTTTATTTTAAATTTTTTTGCATGTGTTCGAAAAGCCTAAAAACTAATTTTAAATAATTTTAAAAATTCATTTTATTTTCAAAATAAATACTTGCGTTTAATCCAAATAAAAGAATTTAAAATGGAAGAACGCTAATACAGTAGAATTCCAGTTATCCGAATCAATAGTGACCGGACCTCATTTGGATAATCAAAAATTCGATTAATTGGATTTTTTCGAAAAAAGGGTCCATTTTAATTAATTATTGTACGAGAAACTTGAAAAAAAAACTACATATTTTCAAAGAAAAAAAAAACTTTTACTCAATTAAATGAAAAGGCAAAATTTTATTTCAATCATAGCCTAGTGATGGAATGGATTTCTTTGGAGTATAAGGAAGTAAATTTGATCCCATCTGGACAGGTAGATGAATGTTACACTTCTGCCATTTTTTTTGTATGTCCACCGGATTGGGTACTTAGGAGATTTCCTGTTTCCTCCCTTGTGACCTAGTATTTATGAAAAATCCTCATAGAAAACAATCAACGCGGTGGATAAAAATGTCTACAACAGTTTTAAGCCTCTAGTTTATCACAATTTAGTATATCAAAGTTTTTCACTTTATTCTTTTTTATGATAATGTTTTATTCTTATATAACTTCATTTGTAATAGTTAATAAAATGCTTTTGCTTACATTTAATTTGTTGGTGTAACAACGATCTTCTGCCATTAGGTTGTTAGTTACATTGTGTCAAAATATCTCGCTCTGCTCTCTTAGTTATAGTGAATTCTTCGGTTCGTTTGCAGCAATTTAAATCATTGGTTCGATACCAGCAATTGTTGAGCAGCAGGAGATGGATATTGTGTCAACGATTTCTGCATGTACAACATTCAAGTGAATGTTTGCTCATTTACAAAGTTTTTTCATTTACAATTTTCCAGTTTGCTCAATTACAAAGTATGAATAAAGCCCACTATATATATATATATATATATATATATATATATATCAAAAGTAAAATTCAATACAATTATGAAACTCTAAAATATGTAATGGAAGTTGGAAAGGAAAACTATATAAAAAAAGATGTTAAGTTACACACAAGGTGGTGTCAGAACATCGATATTTGTTCTAATTGGTATAAAATCCTATGTTTCGAAGTACTTTGTCCTTTGAATCACATAAAATCCCAATTTTGCATTACTGTTAATGATTAAGAGATTATCTTGATATCATGGTACTCTTTTACAATCAATAGATCAAGATATTATTTTACAAGTTAGTGTTTGACTTGCTCAGTTTTAGAAATTCTATATATCGACATGAAAAGAGCATCACAATTAAAAATAGATTGACTACGAACGTGAACACTGGTGAGCAAATCCATAGCTATTGAAACACGTTATAACGCTCATGCACGAAATAAGCAATTTTAACTGTCTTCTAAGCCAGATTAGAAATATAATGGGAAACCAAATATCACTGTCACATCTTTTTATTCTGTTCACTGAAAAATGCGGAATATTGGCATCAATAATACAGTTCTCAAAGGGGACGTCCATTGTTATTTATGACGACATTTCAGTATCTTCAAATCGAATTATATCGTCAATAAATTTATTCTGAATTTTTTGGCAATTTATCAAATGATCCAATACGTCACTCCTTTCTCAAAGATATTGATCAATAAATTTTCAACCCCCAATCGAAATTCTCCAAATCCTTTACGTCGTAAAATGAAGAACATTTCCATTTGACCTGCTGCACCTCAAAATATTTCCCCTGGTCCACCCCTGCCCAGATGAGTATTAATTATCTGTCGAATCTATCTCATCTCCTTTCTGCTGTCCTCGTAGATTGCGACAAAACTTATCGCTTGGATAAAATTAAGCGACGACAGCGTGCGACCATCCCCCCCTCTTCCCAGCGATGTTGTACAAAATTGAAGGCCCTGATCGTACACGACCATTTAATACCAAGCACAATATTTGCAATCGTAATTTCACAAGTAATAGTAACGTAGTTAGTTGATTGGATTACTCATCCAAGGGGGTGAGGGAGGAGCTTCCTAAGCAGAAGAGGAGTCCCTCCTGGGTGTCGCATTGCTGATGGAATGTTCTGTCAAACCGTCGGAATTTAATTGCGGCGTTTGAGCGGATAAATTTTCCCGAAAGAGGAGTTATTTTTGATGCGCCCGGAATGTCTAATTTAAATGCACGTCATATGAACAAATTTGAATGGAAAATTATAAATTTCCGAACTTGGTCTGAGTGAGTAATATCGTCAAATAAGCACTGGCAACATTTTCAAGATGGTTGAAATTCTTCAGAGCATGGTGTCTTGAGAAATTATACTGGAGGAATTATATTCTCCATTCTATTAAAATTTAAGATAATTTTCACATTTGAACAAAGAGTTATGAATAAATAAATCATTATTATTCTACTGTTGAGTTTATTAGATTTCAAATTATTTTGAGTTTTCTTAGCACACAAAAAATCTTTAATTAATCCTTTGAGTACTGAATTATTTGAAGATTTTTTTGCCCATTGGACAGATTTAATTTGTCTTTATATGGATTAATATAAAAAAAGTTATACATTTTATTTGTAATATACTTATATTGATAATATAAATATATTTTTGTGTAAAACAGCATTTTAGATACAAAATATAAATGAAAATACAAAATATAAATATTCATATAGAACAAGAAACAACTTAAATTCTAATAATTTTGTACAGTGAGGTATTTTTTAAAACAGGCCGGTTAATGCAAAGGTACCTAGAAGTTTATCTGAATTATTAACGCCTGCTTCTTAAATTCAGATGTTAAGTCAGACTCGTACCCCGTAACTTTGCCTTAGTACGCAGATGAAATGTCACACTCGTCTAATGTATCCAAAGGGTTTACAAGAAACTAACGTATTTATTTCATAATCATTTAGTAAACATAAATGGTCAGAAATTACCACCAGTAAAAAGCAATCACAACGTATAAATTTGTAAGACAATGATGCTCAAAACTTTATATGATATAATTTATAGCAAGAGTTTCAAGCAATATTTGCGAAAAGAAAGAAAAGAAATATCTATTTACATTTATCATTTTCTGTTAATTAAGCATAACATTTTTATTCAACATTGTATGATAAATATAACTGTACTGTGTAATATGTATTTTACATACTTTGTTACAGATACTCTATTTCATTATGTAAAATAAAATGTTGAAGGGATCCTAAAAGTTTCTGGCCATAAATGACTTACAATGGCAACTTTTCGATTAGAACTGACTGTTTTGGAAGATATTTTTACATAGATTCAATATATTTTTATCTTTAACTTCATTTTACACAAAAAAAATCTGTAGATGTATTTCTCTTCAAGGATTCCAGAGCAGTCTAGAAATTTGGGTACAGGATACTAGCAAACTAGAAAAAAATTTCTGATTCTGTAAACTGTTTGACCAGTACTGACATTCTAATGTGTCTCCTGTTTTTATGTTGTCTGCAAAATTTCATTAGTCATCGAATGCAATTGATAAGTGCTAAGGATTTAAAAAAAATTAAATAATTTATCTCTTATTACAATAAACTATATAAGACGTATAAAAGATATAAAATTTTTATCGCAATACAATATGATGTAATGACAAAAATATTCGAATTTTTAATTTCTTTGCAAACTTCTAAAAAAACTTCTTTTTTATAGATTTCAGTTTTGGTAGAAGAATTAGATTTATTCTATTATATTTATCTCAATTTAAATAAAACAAAATAATTTGGTTAAATCTTTAATTTAAACATCATTAGAAATAAGATTTAATTTTAGAAAGAAAACATAACGTTTTTTTGGTCTATCATATTTGGTCGCATTTTTTCACTGAGCAGCATGTTGGAAAACTACCGTTATAAAAATTTCACATAAAAAGAAGAATATAAGATAACTTATTTATTGTCAAGTATTATGTACAATTATGTTTATTTTTAAGTAACAGAAAATACATGTTTTCTTGTAATATGTCGTATGGAAGGAATTTGCTGAAATAAATTTCCTACAAGAATATTCTTCACAATAGAAGTTAATATTTTACTACGATTTAACTTTTCGCTAAGGATAACCTATATATAGTTCAAATTCTTTTTGTGTTTGTCTGAATATTTTTTATTCGGACACGAAGAATGACAGAAATATATAGGTAACTTAACACATAGAAATTAATTTAAATTGTAATGAACATTGGGATTAGAATTTATTTTATGGTTTCTGAAATTTATCGCTTCAAGAACTAAGTTGTGTGTGGTTCTTTTTTCCTTTTGAAAACTATCATGTATAATTATCTGCTGGAGATAGGGAAAAATATATACGGTTTTGGATTTATTTTCCTTTTACATCCCCACAGTTTAATTTTTACTTAAAAAAATTAATGATATTTGCTATATTTGTTAGATTTTTGAAAAACAATACTGGATTTGTCTACTACATCAAGCAAATTGGAACTCACATGAAAGACATTACAACGGTTTATAATTTTGTAATTAACGATTATAATTTCGCAACTAGTAATTAATAATTTTCTAACCGACAGTATCTAATACTTTCGCAACAAAAGAAATTTTTCAAGTATATTACACTTCATTAAATTTATTTTAAGCTGATTTATGCGTGCAACACCATTTCATGTTGCAAAACAGCAGTTCGAACGAAGTTCAATAAATAGTAAATGTAATTCAAGAATAGTAAAAACATTGTTTCAGAATAAGAAATATTGTTTAAGAATAGTAAACATTGTTTAAAATTAGAAAATATCGTTATTTATCACATATTGCAACTTTGCATTGGAGAGTTAATTATATGTTTTCCACTCAAAAGACAAATATGACAGACTAATATTTGGTTCGCTAAACTATATAAAAAACAAGATTCTAAATTTCTAAATTAGCATATTTTACTGTTAACTATTGAGTATGTACATTAAAATTTATTTTAGTTTGACATCAAGAAAATAGATTATGAGTATCATTAGTTAATTCTTATTATTTTTTATTTGTCGTAGGGGGAAAGATAATTTCGTTTTTAAATCTTTATAATTAGTTTCTTTAGAATTACGTAACACTCTTTAACATGAGTTATTAAAGATATGAATTTTGATGCTCCTATTTGAAATTCTCCTTAATTTCATAATCTAAATTTAATTAGTATGTTCTTTCATAACCCAAACTTTCATAATAAAAATAAAGAAAATTCATGACAATACACTCATAAATAATTAACGAATTCCTGCTTTTTCTCAACTAAGGCTTGTCATTATTTTGAAATCAGTTTTTAAAACTTATTTTGGCTTCAATCTCACATAATTAAAATCCTTTTTTGGGAGACTGATAATATATCCCAGTCTAAAATGTCTTAGGGATAAGAGAAAATCATAATTAACAGCAAAATTAAATACTGCAAGTTTATGAATCTAGAATAAAGTTGTTTGTTTACAATTTTTAAAAAAGGAAACATTTTTTCGGATCCTCATGAATAATTTGAGTATGTTACATTATTTTGCACCACTTTAATACAATATTAGTTTCTAAATGTTTTTTTTAATAATTAGAAAAAACTGTATTATCCATTTTTCATGAATCTGACATTGTAAACGGTTGTATTATTTTTAATTAAATATTTAGAATCTACATAAATAATTGCTTTAATTAACATCCTATGTGTTGGATGACAGCAACAAAATTAAAAAATGCAAAAAAAAAGGTGAAAATAATTTTCGGGAGTCGATAATTTTCTCGTCACATTGTAACCACTAATAAGTAAAAAAAAAAGCGATTTTCTCGTCAACTTCACAATTGCACTGTGAAGTTTTATTGTTGAATATGTTGATAATAAACGGTGATGGGTGATGGAAGTATACATTCGTGCACAAAACACTTCAGGAAGCACTTAACTTTAATTAAAGTCATACACACATTCCCAACGGGAGGCCTATTTCATCTCCTCCAACTGAAGCGACGTTGAATATGGAGTTTCAGTGAAAACTTCTGGTAATTGTATTTTTGTTACAGCTTGTCAATATCTCCAAAGGGAATGAACTCCATCATCATTTCTTGGGACCGCGACAAGTGCACTGTTTGTTGACAACTTTCTCACACTTGGCAACAAAAGAGACATTCAATTTCTTTTGCCATTAAAATTGATCTAAAATGATGGATTAGGATATAAAAGCATTGGCACTGTCTCCTGCACTCTTCAGATTATACAATCATTGATTTTAGACTAAAGATAAAAAGATTAATGGTTTAAGATGAATATAAGTAATCGAAAATTGTTTACACTTTGTACAAACACTAAAAGAAGAACATCTAATATAGATACAATTTAGACAGAACTCTGTATATTTATGTATTGATTATTTATCTTCAATTTTATATTTTTATCATATATTTTATTCTTTCATTTAGGATTTAGTATGGTTCTGGTACCCATATCTGTTTTGTTGACCGAGGGCAGGATGATCGAAGACGGGGTGTGAAGCATATGTCCTGATCATGGGGTCAGCCTAACGTGAATCCTTAATGTTTATTCCTCAAGCATGCTTGATACTCAGTTTTTCCTATCCATCGAAAGGATGAAAGGCTTAATCAATTTTTCCACGCCCGAGGATAGAAACTTCTGGACCTATGCGTTGCGTTGGAAAAGTGAAACACTACCACTACACATCCAAGTTTTTAAGAGAAAATCTATGTTTTCATAAGACTCTATTTTCAGATAAATATATGAATCTATGTTTTTTGAAAATAGGACGTGTACTTAGTTTTTCGACTCTCAGCTAATGTAACTTTACTTGCTCAAATAAGAACTAGGAATGCCTTCAAAGAAACGGATTCATCTCCCCCAAGGAACGTTCTAGACAACCTTTATGATGATATATATAAATGGATGCTAAAGATAGCTGGATAAAATGTTATTCAAATTCAATGTTATTTTTGACAATTGCAACGAAGCAAATCTAAAAACAAGCACAAAAACAAAATAATTCATAAATTTCATCAAAGTAAGTTGTTTAATTGATTGTTGAACTGTTACTTCTTAATTTCAAAACTTTAGTTAGAAGACAAAATTCTTGTAAACACTTGTTTCATATTACCAAATAAAAATACTATATACTTAACTCATAAAAAAAATTAATTTCATTTTATAATACACACAATTTTGCTTAAAAATCGTGTCAAGACACAAAAAATTAAAAAAAATACTTTGATGAAAAAATTTTAGCGCCATATAATTTAAATAAAATCATCGGTGATATATGCTGATTCTCCAAATTTTTTTAACAGAATTTTAAATAATATCTTTAGGGTCAAGCATAAAAATTACATACATGTCAAGAGCCTAACTATTAAAAAAGTTTCCAATATTTATTATTGAATATTTCTCAAAAGTCACTGTGACCTTAAGGTCACAGTGTTTAACTAAACTTAAGTTCCTTGCAGTGGAAAATGCATGTTATATTCCACCCGCTCTTAAAAATCTTGATATGAAGCTCACGAGCGTCTGATTCCTTATGACCATTTACAGAAGTGATTATTTTGAATTTTTCAGATTTTTTGCCTTGTGAAATGAGAATACCTCCCAATACAGTAGATGCTCAATTTTACGAACATTTCCATTTTTACCGACTAGTGGGTAATGCCAATCCAAACTCCATAGATACAATGATGTGTTTGACTCCCATTTATATTTAGAAAATTTGTTTTTCTAAATTTTCGTTTCTGACAAATAGTTTTTATTTTTTTATGATTTGATATTTTTCTAATTTTTTATTTAATTTCTGTTTATATAAGGCCTGATAACTTGATTCATTATTGAACAAGGAAGCGACACTTCCAAGCAATCCAGACATTGTGAGAACAATTGATGAAGACACGTGGATATCAAACATTTGATGGAAGGGAATTGTGGTATTGGATTCAACTTCTGTGTTTCTGTAAGAACTCAGAAAAGAGAAAAAAATTCTTCTCTCCTTCTCGTAAGTTAGAACATAGTAAAGGGAAACACTCTTTAAAAGTTTGTGTTCTCTTGTTCTATAGTTGGTCTCGTTTTATTAGAACAACTCAATTTATGAAGTTTCATTTGTCGAAAGTCATTTCTTTTGAGTCAATTCCATTGAGGATTTGTTGCTCTTGAAGAGACGAACTTGCTTATCACTTGAAGTAAAAAAGAAAACTCTGAAAGTAAAAATATTAAATAAGTCAAATATTGCCAAAAATTTTAATTCTATAGAAGAGCATTTCGGCAGTTTAAAAAAAATTGAAAAAATAAACAGTATACCAGTGTGAAAAGGAAAGTAATCTCTCTGTCGAAAAAACTGAAAGACGCGAAACATCCTAAACTGGAAAAAGCTTTTTTTGCTTGGTTGAGAAAAATGAAGGGCATGAACATTGCTTTTGATAGTAATGTCATTAAAGAGAAATCCAACTGCTTTTCTATGAAGCTGAAAATTATTCCAAAGCATCAGACGGTTGGCTCCAAACATTTAAAGCAAGACATGGCTTGAGCTCTATGGTGAAGTTCAATCAATAAAAAGAAAGTTAAGTTTTTTTCTAAATATGAATATTATTTTGCATGCACTTTTATAGTGCATTCTAAATAAAGCTTTCTAATAGCATTGTATTTATAAAGAAAAAACAGTTTGGTAAAATATCGGATCTTAATAATTTAATGCATTATTTTTCTATTTTACGAACTGTTTTACCGGTTCCTTTGAGTTCATAAAAACGAATGAATCTATGATAAGTCTTCACAGGAAGAAAAAGATGTTGGGAGTATTCACAGCAGCCAAATAAAGACTATCCGTTACAAAGAGCCAAGTATTATACCTTTCGTGCATAACTAAATTAACTTCAATTCCTTCCAGTATTTCAGTTTTTAATTGAAATATATATTGTTTTAAATAATATATTCTATTATTTTTTATGTATTATGTTCTCTGCATGGCAACATGCAAATTATGGCCTTCACCTGTTGAGCTTTCATTTACAGGAATTAAAAATACCTAATTAAACTTGATAATTATTAATAAAATATTGCTGTTGTTATCGTTACCATGATTAGGAAGGAAAACGTTTTTTGGAAGCTCAAAAGCCAGTAAGATAATGTTTACTTAGAAGCTCACGCATGAAAATTCATTATTTAAATACTTATTCCTTAAGTTTTCTTTAAATCCAAATATTTCCTTAGATCTATTTTTGCAGAAAATAAATTATAAATAACCAGTATATAATATGATATTTAAAAGTATCAAAACTCAACTCTACGCCCACAAGATCTTTAGTTTGAAAAAGAAAAACTACCATGCAGCTTAACTTGATCGTTAACTCTAGTACCTATTCTTCAAGTGTTCTTTATCGTGTCAGACCATTTCATCCGGCATCTCAGAATTTCAAAAGATTCATAAAATATGCAATTTTATACCTCTCATTTTTTTCACTGCTGGTGAATATCCAGCATTCGTCGTTAAGGATGCGATTCCATTTTAACCATTCAGTTAACTTCCACGCCGTCTTCTAAATTATGATTTGTGCTGTTATGTGTGTTCCCCATCTACTTCCCATTAATTTCGAGCCATAAACAACTCCAGGGGTGTCGCTTTCCACTCCTGGTCTCTGTTCCTCACTGTGCTGTACTTGAATTATTAAACGCGGAAAGCCCTTCCCTTAACAGCGGAATTGTGATCTATGGCCAGCTCGAAATGACTACCGGGCTCTTAAAAACAGGCCGCCCCCATCCCAAGATGAGGATTTATGTCTTCTTCTTTTTTTTCTGTATTCTTTTTCATATGTGAATCCATCGGTGGATAATTTGTGATTTGTCTTTCTGTTCTTGCTCTCTTAGAATTTTTCATTTGTCCCTGGCTTTTTCGTGAGACACGGAGTATTACGTCTGTGTTTTCTTTTAATTTTGAAAAATGTGCTTTTTCGATGTATGTTGTTGATCTTGAGAAAAGGCACCTGTAATACTCAAGATACAATGACAACGCATATGGTGAATCAGCAAAACTAATAGAATATATATAACATGATCATGAGCTATTATATAAATAAAAGTGGTAAAAATCGAAAGCAACCATCTTATACTTAAAATTAAAATGTTTCAACATAATATGGAAAATTGGAAAATTCATCTTGTATAGACTTGAAGTGAAGTAAAAAAAAAAAAAAAGCGTACTTTAAGCTTTAAATTATATAATGCAATTGTTAAAATATATAAATTTTAAATAATTTATTTTTTGTTAAATTTTTGTAAAAGTAAATTTTGATACTTAATTTTGTTAAAATGCAGCTATTGTATTCAGAATAGATAGGTTTGTTAGATTTTTCGAATGTTCAACCAGGACTCGGAAGTACTTCCCCCTTTTTCTATTGTCACTGTTATACAAAGACATACACCCTTGGCGGGATTTTAAAGTGCTTTAGAAGGTAATTTATTCGCAATACTATGAATAAATGGTAAATATTTAGGAATCTAAACCAATTATTATAAAGGACAAAAGCATATGTACTTAAATATATTATTTCCTCCATATTGATATTTATGTTACCTAGAAAAGAAAAACTTGAACAGAATGGGGAATAAAAATTTAGCAAAATTTTAATGTATTTATCATTAGACAGGATTTTTTTTAAAGTCCTTCTTGCTTTTTAATCTTGTAAAAAATCTTCATAACCTAATTCGATATTAATTTTATATTATCAAGCTTTCAACCATTGATTCTTTCACCACATCTCTATCACCAAGCCATGCGTTGTATGTCGAAGAAAATACCTCTTCACAGATGCTGATGCTCCAGGTTAAATAGAAGGCATACACAACAATTTTGATCAGATTTGCTCAGATTTGATTGGGCGTTGCTATGTGATTATCCTTGAAGTGAACAAACAGCTAGAGCTTTTCATTTTTCTTCACTAGAAATATAATAAAATCTTCAGTAGTTTCTTCTTGCTTCAACTGTTCCCAAATTGACTGCAAATACTCCTAAGTAAGAGGAAATTCGAGCATGGTCACGATTGGTGAGACGATACGATATGATGAGAGTATTACTTATTAATAGATTATTTTTCAATAGTTTTAACTTGTACAGAAATAAAGGATGAAATAATTATTTTTATTTTATAATTTACAATAGGACAAAGTAATTATTTATATTAGGACAATGCAAACCTTTATATTTAATTATTTTTAGACTTTTTATCTCTAAAATATATTTAAAATAAGTTTTTATAGGAGCATGAAATAAACCTGCTGGGATACAGGGATTTCGTCTTAAAACCGGGAATGTCAAGGTCAGACCGAGACTTCTGGCAAGCGTAAGAAAGGAGGATAATATAATACATCTTGACAGAAAAAGTTTCCATTTTGATTAAACAAACACAATTCACTTTTATCTTTTTTATTTTTATATATATTTTTATATATTTATATTTATATATATATATATATATATATATATATATATATATATTATTTTAATTATTTAAAATTAGTTGAGTTAACAGAAGAAATAATCTAAAAAGAAAATAATAAAAAATAATTTAATTCCAGTGGTATTATTACTCGATATTTTTAAAAGAGTTGGATAAAATTAATATTTCATAACTTTGATACACAAGAAATTATTTGTTCTTTTTTCACATTTGTTGCTAGAAGTTCATTTTTTCGTAACAGGAGCAGAAAATAATGTACAAATAATTGAATATCATACGTATATCTTATTATAAAAGATACTGTTACATTACTCTTAAATAAATAATTATAATATAGACATATGACTCATTGAAAAGTAATTTCAGATTGTATATCTATTAATTGAATTCAGTTATTTATTACTAACAACTGTGGCAAAATTTTAACATTTTTGTTTCCTCTGCTGCAAGGAATATAACCAAACTTAAGCAAAATGAAATATTATTAAATAAAATAAACACCAATTTTTGAATATTAAAATTTTGAGCCAGGTTTATTTATTAGAACTCACATAAGACGTTTTTCTAAATGAATTTTTCAGTGATAAAGTATAGAATACAAAGGAGGTTCCTAATTTCTTTTTATTATTTTAAAAAAGAATTATGAGGTTTTAACTATTTTAATGTCTCTTTTAAGAGAATGATTTTTATATACTTTTTCATATTTACATAATATGACTCTACAACATACAGCAATATAATTATAATAGTAAAAACTAAACATAAAGTAGAAAAAGAAAATAATTTGACTAAGTACTAGAACAAAAAATGAGAAGAAGTAGATCATTCGTTTTATTTTTATAGTATTTCATACCATTTTTCGCTTATTATGTCTGAACTCAGAATAGATCCATGAAATTTTATTAAACATTTTTAAATTCCCATTAATCAGCAAGAAGTGAGTCTAAAACACGGTAAGAATTCCTGGTTTGATGGTCTCATGGGATGTAACAGCATGCAATTGGGATACAGCTCTAATGTGATGAAAAACTTCTTATTTAGATATAAATAGAAACTTAAATATGATAGAAGAGATAATTACATCAAAAATTTATTTAAATACGAATTACTTAGATAAATTTTTCTTAACTGTCATGAGAAAATATTGAGTCTCTAGAGAAATTTAGAGAAAACATCAAAACTTTTTTAAGATTTAATCATTTAAGTAATACTGAATAATATTGATAGTCTTATCAAAAATAATGTTAAGCATTTAACATTTCTTTAAATAAGAGTTACGGATATAAATTTTTCTTATCTGTTAAGTGAAAATATTCAGTCTTTAAAGAAATAAAAAAGATTTTGAGATTGAATCTCTTAAGTAATATTGATAATTTTAACGAAAATATAGAGTTCAACATAATCTATTGAACATTAATAGATAAAAATAAGTGACGTTGAGTTGTAATTTAAAAAAACTAAATGAATATGTATCTATAATTTAAATTTGTTATCGTAAAAAAAATCAAAGAACAGTTAGAAAATTAAGAGAGGCAACATCTGCCACACGCTCAGGCGCATGAACGTCACCTGAAGAATCATAAAAAATAAAATAGACAAATTACGTTGAGTAAATATTATCTCTCTTCTTTCTGTCATTTTATTTTTTTAAACTCCATCTAACGAAATCATCTATTTTCCAATTCACGCTCCTGAGCGACATAGAGGAGCAGCCAATTAGCTTATCAATTTAATCACAAAAGGGAGAAAGTATCATGTTACTAACGGTACAAGACGTTTAACACTTCGGACAAAAAAATAAATAAATAAAAGGATAAATTCAATAATATCTAAACTGATTGGGCGTGCACATACAGATAAAAAAAAATTAGTTACATCTATATCATATCATAAGGCAAACTGAAAAATTGCCGTCTTTGTTAAAAAAAAATGATTGGACAGGTGCAGCAACTATTGAAATCATCCTTTTTTTATCTCTTTCTTCATAATCATATTATATAGTCTCTCCTGTGGGCGGTGTGTTGTGTGCAGAAAGATTAATTAATTAAAAGTGAAAGTGAAGAAACCGGTTCTAGCATTCTCCGTTACAGAACCGTTTTTTTTTAAATGTAGTTTTTACTTTGCTGTTTTCTTTTTATTTTTAGACTAATGAGAACGTTGGAACAAAGATAGAAGAAATGAAAAGGTGGGATGAAGGGAGGGATGAGAGAGATGGAGGAAAAAGAAGAACGCAGGATAAGAACTGTTATTTGACGCCGATTTTTATCAGAAGGAAATTTACTTATTAGTCAGGGGGGGGGACTAAAAAAATGAAAAAAATAAGTAATAAATAGCGGTTGGTATAATGTTTAGCGGATTGTCTAATTAAAATAACTCTGCGGTTGGCTTGGTTTCGGGCGTAATGATATTCTTTCTTGAATGTGGGGATGATATATTGCTTTTGTTTTCTTTCTTAGCAAAAAAAGAAGCTAACATTTTTTTGTTCTTATAATTTGTCAATATCTTAAGAAATAAAATGATCTGAAATTTACTGTTGATAAAAATAAGAAATCTGTTCAATTGGAATATTAAGCTGATGCAATTAAATTTTAAATGTTATTAAAAAATATCTATGAGTATAACGTCTACCCCCATTTTATCATAAAAAACGGATATATTTCTTTTTGTTATTAATAATGGATATTGTTAAGAAGTTTGCGGAAATATATGAAAATATATAGGGCATTTTGTTAAATTTCTAATTTATGTGCATCCTGTTTATACTTTAATGTAAGATGGAATTGTTGATATTTGTGTAAACATTAGTCATGTAATGTGTAGAAAAGTTCTTAAATATTTACTATTCATTATTTACTTTTTTTTACTAGTAAATTTAATCCATATAATTTGATTTTCAAGAAAATTAAAACTACATAGTACTCGATAAAAACAAACAGCAAATAATGTTTTTTTTTTTTTTTTTTTTTTTTTTTTTTTTTTTTTTTCCCAAAACATAGGCGATATTAATCTGAAAAAATATTATCTTAAGGAAAAAAACTTCAAGTACTTATTTGATTAACAAAATATTTTTATTTGATAGGATATTTTCAACCATCTATGTCATAGCATATTTTTAATACACGCACATTTTTAATCATAATCAGGACAGTATCATACGATCATTGTCATAATATAGTTCGATTAGTGTTAAAACATTATTGACTTATGTCAGAAAAATATCTTTTGATCAATATCAGAACAATCTGGTGTGATCAATATTGAAACAGTATTATTTAATAAAATAATTGATTTGTTTAATTAGAGAGAATTAATGTCTGAAAAATGTCAGAATAGCAATGTTTCATTAGTGTCAAAACAATATTGACGCATAAATGTCAGGACAATAGTGTCTTGATCAACAACAGATCAATAATGTCTGATCAGTATTAGAAAAGTATTGTGTCAGAACAATATTGTATGATCATTGTCAGAATAGAACAATATCATCAGAATAGTATTTTTTAATTAGTATCAGAAATATATCATTATCAGAACAATACTGTCTCATCAATGTCATAATATTATTTGATCAATGCCAGAATGCTAGAGAATGTCAGAACAATGAATGAATAAGAACAGACTGATATGATCAATATTACGACATTATGATCACTGTCAAAATAGAATTGCTTATCATCATCAGAACAATATCAGCTGGTTAATATCTGAATAGTAATTTTGATTAGTACCAGAAAAATATTATATTATCTTTATCAGAATAATATTTTTTCATCAATGTCATAATAATATTATTTGATCAGTGTTAGAATATTACCATCTAGTAAATTTCAGAACAAAATGGTATTAAGAAAGAGAAAGTATCAAGAGTTTTCTTAAATCTAGTATAATATGCTCAGTATTTTGTTCTAAAAAATAGTAGCTCATTAATTTTATGTATTGCCGTTCAAAACTTAAAGATAACTTTTTGGCTCAAAAGATGATGTAAATTCTGTAAGTCTTAAAGCATATTTGCAAGATTTTATCCAAGCAGTAGCCGTTGGTCATTTTGTGAAAAAACTAAATTCATAAGTGAAACTAATTTTGAAAATGAGTAAGAAAATAAAAAACGTATTTTTTGTTTAGTATGTGTCTATTTTACCTTATATAAGTATATCTTAATTTATGGATTTATTACTGTACAGTGATTATACTTTTATAAAATATAAATCACTGAAATTTGCTATTTGCGAATTATAAACGAAATATAAATATTGAAACTTCAGTTATTATGCAAAATGTGAGATAAAATTAGTTTAACTCGGGAAATTATTAGAAAATTTTAAAACAATAAATCAAAAACTATTGTTTATTTTTATAGTGTTAAAATGTGTCTGACGTACCTGTAATAATATAACTTATAAATTATTTCCTATTTTGGCTAATTCTTATTTTACATACCTTGGCTATAAACTTTGAGAAAATAATTTAGCTTAATATACATTAATTAGCTTAGAATCTGCAGACATAATATTTGAAACATTCTAATCAGATTTCATATTTCTATATGTTCTAACAAGACAAAAAAGACAATAGCGATAATAAACTAAACTTAATAAGTTTACCGAGCAAAACAGCATCAGGTGAACTAAGAACAAACAGATAAAATAAATTCGATATTATTCATATAACTTTTTTACTAGGATGATATTGCAGGAGTCAACTTAGAACAGTTGATAACCTTTTGTTTCCTTTTTGCAAAAGAAGCACCGTAACCATTGTTTTCAGCTCTAAGAGTAAAAAAAAAAAAGCAAAACAAAACCCCAAACATAGAACTGTGGAAAAAAAAATACAGATATCGGCGCGATCTAGAAAGGCAACGTCGGTGAGAACCAGCAGCAAAACACCAATATCCAATTCTTTTCTGACAAGAAAAGAAGTCTGCTTATAACTGGACAGATCTGGCATCTGCAAAGGATGATTCGCTGCTGTTTACTGAGACTGGAAACTCGGTGGAGGTCGATAATTATCGAGATCTCAGCGCCATTTTTTTTTCTTTTCCTATTTTCAGCCCCTTAAAAGAATAGATAAAATAAATAGAGGTAACAGTTAATGGGTAAGTTGTTTCTGCAGATGAAAACAAAGCAAGCCGATAATATTTTCCTATTTTTCCTCTCTCACTCTCTTTTTCTTTATTCAAACTGGTCTAAGTGATTAGATAGCTCATCCAGAATCTGCAATCGATTTTGTCATCAGCAATCGAATTAGATTTGGAATTTCGCCTAACTGGTTATATAAAACGACTGGATAAACTGCTATGCGAAATACTGAAGAAATTCCTACTCCTCGATTTGGAGGTAATCTGTTTTTTATCTTAAAAAGTTACGTCTATAGAATATTTAACTTTTATTATTCAAGGAAATAGATTTTGGGGTTTTCAAGAATGGGAAAATACTAAGTTATCCTTAGTAGTTGCAATATTATTAGAAAACATGCATAAAAATATTTTGTATTGCTTTTAATTTATATCGAAATGTTTTTATTAAAAATTGATTTCAATAAAAACAGTTTGATATAAATTATGTTTTTGTTATTTTAAAAATAGGCAAGTGCTAAATATCCCCTTATGAATGCAATATTATTATAAAATATGTACCAAATATAGTTTGTATAACTTTTAATTTACATAAAAGTATTATTTTATTAAAATTTATTTATCTGATAAAAAGTTTCTTTTGAAAAAGGATATATCTACATCTATATCCACTTATGTAGCAAATGCTCAATTGTAGCGAATTCCAAAGAACTTTCCTGTACTTTGGAAACAACCACGTAGCATCCTCTGCATTAGGTCCATTCAGTAAGCAATAACATAGGAGGCTGATAACCAAGATGAGGATCATGTCTGTGCTAGTGATGGAAAGTTCCACTTACTCTTTAAATAAAAGGTGTTTTGGAAATCATCTGTGTTTCATTCTGCCTTGTCATTTAACCTGACTACAACTCAGTTAGATTATAAATTAATGAATTTAAGATAATCTATAATATGCGAAAATACTAAGTTATATATATATATATATATATATATATATATATGTAAACTTCCATACTAATATAAAAAAGAACTAGATATTTGTTTGGCGATTTATAGTTGAAAATACAAAATTTTTATGAATACTTGCAATGAAATGTAAAATTTGATTAACTCTGTGTATATACATCAAATTTCTCTAAATTTCAAAATTTACTTTAAATTTTTTTAAAAATTTTTTTATTCATGAGTTATAAATGATCTGCAGCGGCAAATGGATTAAATTAATTTGTAAAATTAATTTATTTGACGCCAAAAAAAAAAAAAAACTAAATTTAATAAAATATGAAAGAAGTATATCTATTTATTCACCATTTTAAATTTATTGTCTGTTCAGTTTAATACGAATTTGAAACTAGTTTCTTTAATGTTTGTATATTGAGACGGTTTTTCCTTTATTTCGATTGATATGAATATTAATAAAAGCACAAATATGGAAAATTAAATGTTTAATTCTAAAAATACAAAATTAAAATTTTAGACTTTAAAATTAAAATTTTTAAACTAACAATTTAAATTCTTTTATTCCTAAATTATTATGTTATTACTTTCTTAAGTAAAAAAATATCTCAACTGTCATTAAATAAATATTTGAG
>JAPDSC010113660.1:107664-123924 GCA_026290005.1 Latrodectus geometricus
AGAGAGAGAGAGAGAGAGAGAGAGAGAGAGAGAGAGAGAGAAGAGAGAGAGAATTCTTGATTAGATTTCTTTTACCCTTTTTCATTATTTAATTGTGACTGTAAAATAAACTGTTTAACATTCAATTTATTCTATGTAACTATATTAATGGATATTTTCAACTGTATACTGATGCATTCATATTGCAAAAGTAAATAAGTTTAACTCCCTTACTAAAATTACATTTACGTCCAAATCATAATGTTTTATATGTTACCGGTTTAGCTCGAAAACTGTAAATGTTCTCACAAACTATCTAATTTTCAGACTTATTTGCATTCTTAATGACATTATAATGTGATGATAGACTAATCAAACATTGCATGTTATATTTGAGTCTTAATGCTACCTAACTCTATTTAAATGTGTTATTTACAAATGTGTATATTAACTCGCATGATATTATATAAATGTAAATGAATGCAGTTATTAATCACAATTACTTTCACGTTTCAAGTTATCATTTCATGTTACCGGTACATCTCAAAAATTGTTAATATTACTATCTAATCAAACTCTAATATATAATTTCACAAATTATCTAATCTGCAGATTAAGTAATTTCCACCGTTTGTGTGAGGAATGCAAAAATTTTCGCATTTTAACTAAAGAATATGCTTCAAAAATCAATTGTTGATTCTAGAAACGAGTTTGTAGTTCTTTTAAATTGAATTTATTTGATTCATCAGACTCTGATAAAGAAATAATTCTTTAATTAATTGATAATCTTTTCTATATTTATTAATTAAATGTATTAATTTAGTTTTTTTGCTTATTGAGCAGATACATTAATAAATTCAGCATGAATTAGTTCAGCCAAAATTTTACTTTCTCTTTAATGAATAGTTATGAACAGAGTTTCTAGTTTATTTGAAGATTACCTAGATAATTTGAAATAAGAAACATTTTTTGGTATATTAATTGATTGTTTTCACTAATCTGCACATAACCTTGAAAATCTGAAGATTAATTAATATCTGAATCTGGGCAGTGACATATGCAATGATTGTATTTCAATATTAAATACATGGCTGCATGAGATCTCTGAAAAGACTATCACTTAAATTATTTGTTGTGGTATCACAAGTGTATCTTAAACAGAGGGTTATGAGCTGTACAAAAAAAGTCTGTTGGCAATTTTTCATCACGCGCAAAAACTTAAAATATTTTAATGTTACTAGGTTTGGACGTAATGTTATTATTCTTACAAATGGATTATTTAATATTGCTGAGGAACAGCTTATTGAATGTAAGAAAGCATTCAATAATTTCACAAATCATTTTTTTACGTCTACAAGAAAATGCTATTCATTTTCTTTATATTAAAAAAAACAACAAAGAAACTTCGAATGCGATGGAAATTAAATTGGTTTTAGTTGAATTATTGACTTTATGTTCAAGGGCACATTGCAGATTTATCAATACTGAAAAAAAGAGAGCTGAATCACGTATTCAACTGTTAAAAGCTTTCGTAGTTGCTTAGTTGATTCCTCCATATTTATTTTCCATTTTCTTTTTCGAATGAAATTGTGTCTCCGAATCTTTTGTAACTTAAAGTAGAATATCTTATTATTTGAAACAATTTTATCGATTAGTTTCTTCAAGATGTCATTATGTTTTAAATTTATCAAGTGATATATTTTTTATTTACTTGTTATATTGATTTTCATCTGTTTAAAAATTTTGATCTCAAAATATTTCCATTCTAATTGTTTTTGTGATAAATTTAAAGCTAAGTTCTATAAAAGAGGAATGCTATAGTGCTTATAAGAAGATTGATCTGTTTTATGGTATCAGTTAAATTAATGTTCACTAAATTTTTATAATACAGATTGACTTTTTCATATAGTCCTTTAAAGTCTCGTTAGTTATTGTTGAATGTAAAATCGTATCAAATAAATAAGAATTCAATTACCATGGTTTAACGTAAAATTTGAGAAATAATGTAATTTAAGAAAACTTTAGAAATGCTTTTTCATCGAAAGCAAAGACTGACAGTGTATAACGCAGAAAATACCATAGAAATAATATGCTTAGCTTAATTATAACTGAAATTTAATAATTATAAATATAAAGTAATTTCCTCAGTGAAAATTTAAATACTGCTAAATAAAAGAATTATCTACGAAAATAATATAACATAAAATTAAAATTCTTAAAAAAAAAAAAAAAAAAAAAAAAAAAAAAAAAAAAAAAAAAAAAACTCTTGTAATGTTACAATAAAAATATGAAATATTTCCGGATTTTTTCTTTTTTTGCAGGTGCATGACGTATTTATTAAGAGAAAAATCAGACAAAATTATTGAACATCGTGTACCAGAATGTAATAAAGTATTTAAAGCCAAGCAATTACAATAGAAGCTGGAAAGAAACATTATAGTTTCTCAATTATAAATATTCTCAACTTGTTACTTTATTTTCAATTAACTGCGATTACTTAAAAAAAAAAAAACAGAAAATAACATAATATATCAATCAAATTTTGTTGAATTAAAGACTATTTTGATAAGCACACACTTTTTCAGTTCCATTTAATCGAAAATAATAAATTCATACTAATTTGGAAAATCATATGCGATCCTATTTCCCATAAAATAAATTTTTCCGATCGGAAAACGAATGCTGCTGTAGAATCCTTGTAACGAATGAAAGAACGCAATAAATATGAGAACCGACACGCGCATTACTTCATATACTCAAAACAACATGTATCAGAATATAAAAGAATATTTTTCAATCTCCAAATTCGAAAATCTCAAATGAGTCTTTCATGGGCTACAAATGGCGACGCTGATCCATAATTCATTCCCCAAATTTCATTTGCATCCAACTCGCAAACACTGGCGTTTTTTTTTTCTTCTTAGATTTATTTTAGAAATCGTGGGGAAGAAGAATAAAAGGGGGAAAAAAACTGTAAAGGGATAAAATTCTGTACAATGACAAATGGCGCCATTTCTCGTTCGCCATAGCGCTTTTAAGGAAACTTGAGTCGTCATAATTCATCATAGCATTTCCACGATTTTTCTTCAAAGAAGAAAAGCTTTTGAGTACTTCTAGTATCGTCGTTATTGTTATTTTTCTCCTGTAACCCAGTTTTCTTACTTTCTTTATGAGGATAATTAATATTTCTGGGTTCACAAAGAGTGACAAATAAGGCGGTACTATATCTTAAGAAAAAAATTAAGTACCCCTTGTCTTTGTCCATTTGTTCTTTCCTCGTTAGGTATAGTTACATTTTTAACAAAGAGAACTTTCATACTTTACTTTTTATTACAGCTCGGATTATGTCTTAATTTCTCAGTAATGAATTACGGACACTTGGAAGATAGTAATGTGTTTAGCTTAATTCATCGCCCATTCACAACAAAAATTTTAAGTAATATTATCGCATATTTTTTAAATAAAAAGCCCTTTGATCTTCTATTCCAATTTAAAACTCATTGCAAATAATCACTGCTTTTTTAAACAACACTGTTTTAATAAGAAACTATAGTCACGAGTAAATTCTGAAAATACATTAAGTTTATAATCCTTAAATACTCTCGCAAAAATAGTATCCTCTTTGGATTTTATTATGCTATCTAAAATCGCTATCTAAAATCATCAAAAAATATCGCAAACAATAACATGAAACGCGGAAAAGGTGGTAAATAAACTATTTACTAAATATAACTTAGCCTTATGTTTTATAATTTTTAAAATCTTAATTAGATTGTAATTTACTTATATATGAAATAATTTCTGATTAAAACTTGAAAACAAATAAAACGTATTTCACTTTACTAATTGTGTGTTCTGAATTTCAAATTTGATTTAGATAACACATTTTAACTCTTAATTTAAAGTTATTTCAACTAAACTTCAATAATTAGGCATTGAAAAAAATTTACAATTATTTTTCACATTTTAATTTCATTAATTTATTTATTTTCAGCTTGCAAATTATTTCCAACTTAATTAATAATGTTTTTGCTAACTATTTCATTCAAAATTATTCTAAAAAGGAAATATTAATTAAATCCGACACAAACCTGGAGATGATTTTACCTAAATATATTTAGCGAGGAGCAATGACTATTTGATTTAATACCATTATAGTTAAATATGATCAAAAGGCTTACATATGCTTAAACTATTATTCATTTATAAATAGACTATAATCAGAATTCAAAACAAAACTATATTAAAATCGTTTTAATGGATTTGGAGTAAGAAGAGTCGTGTAATTTATATCATGCAATAACGTTATATGATTACATAATTATAGAAATTAAGTAGATTTTCATGCCTTTAATTACATGGTATGTTCAAAATGGAATATTGAGGTTTCTTATCGTAAACATAATGCCACTTTCAATATTTCTATCCTATTTTGTCCTGTCTTTCGATAATGATTATTAGCATATTCTGAAACCACACAGATACAAGTACATCAACTCTTTCCTCTTTTATTCAAATTTAAAACTTCTAAAAGCACCTAAAAGAATTTTATCCTAAAAATGTCCAAAAAATAGCTGTAAAGAAATAAGAGCTCTCATAGAAAATAAGTGGTCTTTTAATCTTTAAGCTTCTTTTTAGGGTTCACTTTAAGTAGTAACTTGACATTTCTGTTTTTTATAGACATTCCTTTGAATTTATGAGCTCTCGCAGGAAAAGATGTTACTTATTAAAAATGAAAACACTGTTGTTAGAGGGAAAAGCTACTTTTCCTGCATTTTCTTACCATCCTTTATTTTGCGATGTTTACTTATTTTCGTTTTTGCATACCTGTAGCGCAACTCCTGCTCATTATTTAAAAAAGTCTGAAAGAGCGAACATTCCTGTACATGAAATATAACAGCTCAAAAGAAGTGAGATGTTTTGCTTACCAGTAAACTGTTACTCTACATTTTAATTTCCAGCTTCGAAATAATTTCATTGCAACTCTTAAGGGTTTTTGAAAGTTCCTTTCTTTTTTTTTATTTGAATTGTGTATTTTTAACACTGAGGTAAAAGTTTAATAGTTTTGATAGCTATGCAGAAAACTCAGCGAGTTGTTTGAAAATTTCTTACTATTTGCTCGAGTAAAACTTTAACGAACTTATCTTTATTTTTAGTTTGTTTCAGTTTTTACTAAAGTGCAAAATGAAGAACCGTTATATTAGGAATGGGGAAAATGTAAGTCACATTAATACTTTTGATAGACAGTTTCAGATCGATATCTAATGAAGTATCGATCAAGCAATTTCAGATTTATGTTCGTTGAAAATGCGACAGTTCACTTTAAAAAAAATATTTTGCCCCTTTCTATTTGAACCATTCATATATGATTTAGTGTTAAAAATGCAAATTCAATAAAGAGAAAATTTGGCACATTTTACAATTTTTAGTTGAAAACGCAAGCTAGGCAAAAGAAATTATTAATAGTGTTTATAGTCTCAATACTGTAACACTGTGAAATGACTGTGTAATACTGTGAAATTTTGGAATCAGGTATTTTTCAGTTCAGGTATTTTTTGATGTTGAAGATGCATCTCGCACGGTTGCGTTCCCCACCAAAATTGTCGATGAAATATCCAAAATTATCGAAGCTGACCTTTTGTTAATATCGACAGAACCTAAAGATCGACTTTAGAAAGTTTTAAGCATTTTATGCTAAGCTAATACAAAATAAGTTACATAAACACGTAAAAATAATGGATTCCTTTTTCTTCAACCTAATAATTAAAAGTATGACACTTTAATTTTTTTTTCTGTCATTGTCTGACCGAGTAGGTAGCCGAAAGTTAAGCGAACTGCCCTTCGGCCCAACAGTTCATGAGTTCGATTCCCATCTCGAGTGTGAGTGTTTTTATACACTTTAAATTACAGTTTTGATTTAGCAGTGAACTGCAGTTTAAAGTGGTTCGTATTACATTTTAAACTGTATTTTCCAGTCTAATTAGTCCCAGCTTGTATAAAATGATTGGTGAGCGAAAAATAAATTAAAGATATCATTTTATGTAAGGTAATTATCTTGTGTTTTTATAAAATAATGATATTATTTTCATACAATGTTTCGTCATTATAAAAACATCAGAATAATTTCTTGATTAGGAAATAACTGAATATTTTATAAAACAAATATGTTTCTTTTTCAGATATATTATCAATCAATCAATAAGTAACTAAAGCATCCGTATGAAGTATGAAGCTCATGTTTTTTTTAGGCATTATTCTTAAGTTTTTTTCACACATTTTTTCCTTTCCCCGAATATTTTTCCGGAAGTTGAATTTGAATTCTAACAGTATGTTTTGTCGCATCTTTTTCACGCGATTCGCTTTGTATAAATAAAGTTCAAATTCTTACACTTCCACCGATCCTTCAGCCTAAGAAAAGGAGGAGGGGGAGAAAAAAAAGAACTCTGATTTCTTCCATTTCCAATTCGAGAATCGTCTTCAATAACTTTCAAAATAGAGGAAGTGACGTGGGTGGGTGAGCGGGGGAGGGGGGAATGTTACCGAGTCATAATCCTTCCATTCATATCACATATCTATGAGATGTCTCGTGGGGGCAAAAGAAGAAGGGAAAATACTTCAAAAATTTAATCCATCGTAGATTGTGAAACGCGGAGGAGTCGCAATATAAACATTATTGCTTTCTTCGCTCCCTTCCCGAATTCGGGAAAAATCTTTCTGAACACCCTCCACCAATCTTGAACAACGGGGGAAAAAAAGAGAGAATGAAAGAATATATCTCCGATAACAATTCGCCTTTATTACACTAGCAGGAGGTGACAATTTTGACAATGAAAGAGACTGAGCAAAACAGGCGAACTCCATCGCCCTGTCTTAATGGAGTCGTCGCCAAAACTTTGTTCCCTTCTTCTTTCTTACTTCGAAGTGACTACTTTTCTGGATATAAATCTGTTCTTTTGGATAAAATATCCTTATTCTTTTTTTTTCGTTCTGTATGCTAAGTAGAGAAAGGTTTCCTTATAGTCAAAGAAAGAAAGATGTATAAAATTGTAGCACGAAATGCCTCGATTCTTAAGGTTTTTCGAATTGGCGACAAATGGAAATGCGCCAAGCGTAAAACCATTGCTTCGAAGATATATTTTTAACTATTTCGTATAGATGATATCTCACATTTTTCGTTACAATAGTTGACATGTTTTGATTTAATAAAAATAATAAATATGAAATATATAATAATATATAAAAAAAATTACTACATTTCGCTTAAAATTTCGTAAATCAATTAGAATCTTAAAAATTTTATAAATATTTTCAACACAACTTATTAGATTATATTAATTTTGCAGAATTTATTAAATAACATCGTGTTATTTAATAAATGATTAGATAATTAGTTTTTAAATAACTTATTATTTGGTAATAATTTACAGTCTTAAAATTTATTACTTTACATGAGTTCCACAAATCTATTGATTAATCATCATTCTAAGTAATTTCTTTATTGATTTTCACCTTTAAAAAAGAATCAAAATGTACAACATGGAAAAAATATTGAAAATCTGAAGTGAAAAGTAAGTTCGTAATTTGATTTATTTAAAAATTTATTCAAATATATGAGAGCTTATGGAAAAAAAGTTGTGCATAAAGATCTGGTTTATTTCAGACAGCTAATGATCAGGAAAAGTTTGAATATTTAATGAGAGAATCTACACTTTAATTGAGTACATTTTTGTTTAACAATAAAATAATTGGTTTCATTTGTAATGAAAGATGTTTAAGTAAAATAAAAATTCACCAATCGAAATATTCCATTTAATGTTAGTAAATATTGACACTCAAAATTTAAAATTCATATCGCTTTAGGTAAAACATTTTACATTTGCCAGCATTTTAATGGCAAATACCCCTCTGTAAACGCCGACTTTATTTGCAGATCGAAACAACAGTTTTATTCAAACAACTAAACTAAATAAAATGTTAATATATTCAGAAAAAGAGTTTAAAATGTTGCATATCAAATTATAGAAATATTATTCAATTTATATTTTTTATTATTATTTTATTGCTTAGACAACATAGATGAAGCGTAGTTTTACAAGTATAAACAACATAGATTGTGTACGTATGATAAAAATAAACATTTCTAATGAAGATTTTGTTCGAATACAAGAACGTCTGACACAAAACTATATTGATAAATAATTGATGTCGAGAAAAGAAAACTTTGCAGGATGTCATGTTAAGATTAGAGTAGATCGTTTCAGAAGTTATATCAAAGCTAAACACAGGGAAAAATGTGTATTTGAAGAAAATTTGGAAAAAAAAGGGAACATAACAGGTTTTTTGTGGTTGCTTTGATTAAATACCATTAAATAATTTGCTTAAAAAAGTTGGTACAACCTTTTGAACCAATTTTTCCGTAAGCCTACTATTTCAGAGAACTCATAATTCCAGCATAAATTGAAGTAAAGAAATATTGGTCAATTTGATGAATTTTCATGACGCTCCATAATGAAATTGTTGTTTTAAAAATTAAAATATTTTGTTTCAATATTGAGAGAGACATGATTTAATATAAATTGATGAAAATTTTGCCAAGAATAGCCGCAGCATAGTTGATTACGATCTTGGTTGAATTCCAATGTATGGGCATTGTCCTTTTGAATTTTGTATGACAATCGATTTTGGCTGATGCTTGTGAGTTTTCAGGAATTTCTTTTTGCAAGTAAACAAAAAAAAGTATCGATATATATATATAGTACACCCAAAATACAAAATCCATCAGATGTTGTTTTGTAAAAAACTTCGTTGTACTTATAAATACTTTATCGCGAACGTAGGTTCAAACCTGTTTATATGTTTTTCGATTAAAATAGCTGCGATTTGATTATTAAGCCAATAAAAAACCTTAAGTTTTCAAAAATTAGGTTTCAAAGCTCTTATAAATTGTTATATTGAACTTATTATGCATATATTAGGTTGGGGAAAAACAAATACATTATTTTTACATGAACTTTATGTAACTTCTTTTGGATTCACTTTGTAAAAAGGTTTAAAACAGCTTTCATGTAGATTTTTAGGTCTTGCGCGTTACGACTGCTGACATGCGGTTAACTTCGATCATTTTTGATATTTTATAGACATTTTCGACAATGCTGTATTCACATGCGAGGTGCATCTCTAACATCAAAAATACCCAAACGGAATCGACGAAACAAAAATTGTACGTAACTGGTTGTTACAGTTTATATGGGACGATAAACACCTTTCACAATTTTAGCCTGCTGGCTATCTTTTTCGCCATTACAAGAGAAAAACGAAAATGTATCAAATTTTCTGTGTGTTGTCTTCCATTTTTAAAACCTTGTACTTGTAACTGAATTAATCAAACAAAAAACCGCAAGAGGATATTTTAGTGTCAAATGTCACCTTTCCAACGAGTATAAATCTGAAAAAGTTTGATAGATACCTAACGAGATATCAATCACTACAGACATCTACCGAAAAAATAATGGATTACTTTTTTCCCAACCTAATATATTATACTATATTAATACACAATCAAAATTTGATAGCTCAACTGCAATTTTAATGATGCTTTTTGCAGCTAAGATTCAGAAAATGTTTTAAAATATATATTCAAAACAAGGTATCTCATATTGTCTAAAACAAAGGAATATTAAAAAGAAATTTAATTAAATTGCGCATAAAATAATATTTCTAAATAGAATTCATGAAAATCTTAAATTTCACCACGGCGTTTAGTTCGAGAAATATTCCTTCATCTCTTCTTGTTTATTGACATCCATTTAATACCCCAAATTATATCAGAAACCTTCAATTTTGTCACATTATCATGGGTTAAGGAATTAGTTTTGTATTAAAAAAAATAATTACTCAACACACAATAGTTTGACAGTTTGAAGTTTCACAATAAAAAATGTACGTGTGTTAAGATGCTCTCCAGTAATAATAATATTCTATAAAAGGCTTGGCTGATTTTTATCTGCAAACTCTTGCCAACTTTTGATAAATGATGTGAACTAAGTTTGTGAAGATACTTGGTTGCTGCTTCTGCTTGAGTGTGCCATCAATTTCATTTTTCTGCATTTCCCTGTCTCAAAATTTACGTGATAAAAACATTAATCTTAAATTTCATAACTGATGTAGCAGTTGCTTGAAGTTTATATTCCAATAAGAAGGGTATATTGTCTTAAATTCATTTTTATCAATTATTTTTAAATAAATTAGGAGCATGGGATTTAATCTTTTTTTGAAAAATCAAAAAAAACTTTGAAGATTTATTTGCATGTCAAATGTACTTTTTAAAAAAGTAAATAGATTTCTCAAAGGGAATATTGTTTTTCGAAAATAAAATATCTGCCAAAATTATTCTGAGTTAGTATACAGGAGAAATTAATGCATGATAAGAAAAACTCCTCTTTTAATTAATCCTTTTAAATAATGAAATTCAAATTTGTAATTTTAAAAATGACAATTTAAAATTTTAATTGAATCAGAAATTTCCTGAATGAGAAGCATTAAACAAAAATTAAAATATTTTAAATTAATTTTAAAATTTGTTGTCTTGTATTTTGTTTTGCCCTTTACAAAATTTGGTCATATCGGGAATCGATATTTTAAATAGGTATTTAGATGATTGATTTTTTAAAAATTAATTGAAAAATTGAATTTCTTAGTAACTTAATTTTGCTTTACTGATAAATAGAATAATATTGTTTTTATTAGCTATCTAAGAAAAATGAATGTTTCAGAGCAATATAATAAAAGCTATGAGCTCAAATATCTGGTTATTCTAAATGACGATCAAAATAAAAGAATTACAGAAATCAATTTATGAATGAGAGCTATTACGTATTATGTATCATACAACCTGGTATGATTATCATACTTAAATAATAAGCTAGAATCTCCCATACTTAATCAACATAAAGCATATTGATCTGTATGTTCTGAAACATACACAATATTTGAATGAGTTATGAAGAATTTTTGAGAGTATGAGTAAGACGGACCCTGAAATAGGTTTTCGCTGCAGGATTCACATTGACCTTATAATAGGCCATGGTGCTTTATAGCTAAAGGTCGAGGGTTCGATTCCGACCACTGTTGAACAATGAGAGAGTGATGCTGCGTATCTGCCACCTGCATTTACGAGAGTTGGGATGGGTGCTTAGGAGTTTTCCGCATTTCCTTCTTTGCGACAGGTGAATAAGAGCAATATCTGTGAAAAGTCTTCCTGGAAGGTAATTACATTGTGGACATTGAAGGCCTGACATAATGTCCATAACGTGACGTCATAAGTTTTACAGAGCAGAATTTAGAAACAATAAATGCAGAATGATAACAAAAAAAATGTGTGACTGCCGCAAAAAGTGAGAGAGACCAGACTGGACTAGTTGGTTTAGGCATCTTTCTCATTACCAGAATGTAATAAGTTCGTATCCCAGGTTAACCTAAGATCCTACGTGTTCACTAAAGTCATCTGGGGAACGGTAATTATGTTTCTTGTCGCAATGCCTTCCAAGTTAAATGATAACTCAGGGGTTAGCAAGTCAAGTATTCGGGAGGCTTCTTCTTAGTCCCTGTTACCTAATTACGAAGACTCCTATCTTGCTGCTTCCATCATTCCTAACTGGTAGATCCACCTCCGGTTTAGGTAGGAGAAACCATGCTGTGCAACAACAACGAGAAATCAGATCTTCATGGAAAATGAGAATCCAATGGCTATCTTATTGAAAAGAATGGAAATGAATTCTTTGCAGATACAACAGCATATATGTTTCAAGAATATTAAGAGCTAGATAGAGATATCACAGTTTGAACATTTCAGAGACAGAAAATTGTAATTTGGCAACTAACTAATGCGAAATCTTAAAAGTTTTTAGTATATTTTAATAGGTCTGTAATACACGCAAATGATAAAAAATTTCATACGCACACATTTCTGTAGTATTTAAGAATTTGTTTTATATAAAAAGAACATAAAAATCATGAAGTAAGATTTTATTTTAATGTGTTCGCGCGTGCGAGCGTATTGTAAGGAAAATTATAAAGATTCAGTTCATTTTGATTGATATTCAATCGAAACCAATAACAACAATATAAAACCAGTTTAACAAGTAAGTTTTAATGATTGAAATCCATTGTTGAGTTTATTTTCCCTGTTTGCATAAAGGGAAAGTTTATTTTATTGTATACGATTTTGAAATTTCTGAAAAATAACAATAATAAAATATATATTACATATAAAGACCATGTAGAACTAACTTTCTCTGAAATGAATCTTATTATTTTTCCAACCCCTTGAGATTTGTTATTATTCATAATAATAATTCATAGATAAATGCAAATTCAAAATTGCATTTTCATACAATAAAAAATGCAGTTTAAATAATTTGAATGGAAGAAACACAGGAATATTTATTTGAGAAAAATATTTGTTTTTACTTTAAACTTGCTTTTCTAAATACTTTAATACACTTAAAATAATCATGAAGTAAAATTTTTTCGTTTCGGTTTTACAGTAAACTTATATTTTTATTTCCATGTAATTCATTCTGTGACACATTATGCAAATAATTTCTTTAACATTATGTAGAATTTAATTTATTGTTCATCTGTTTTTGGAGTGTACTCCAAAATAACAAGATTTTTAAAATCATCTAATTCTTTTTTCTATTTTTTTTCTTTTTTTGATAGTTTGCTTTCACTTCTTATGTAGGATTAACTCTAAGTTTCGAATTATTTTTATCTTCTTTTTTTTTTCGAAATCGCTTTTTTTTTTCTTCCACGCGTTGCTTTTATTTCTTTTAGTGAGTTCTAAAGCAATCTCTTTCTTTTTTTTTTTCAGATTCTGATATACGAGTCATTGAACAGGAAAATACTAGTTTCGGATAAAAGGGAAAAAATAATAGAAAGAGAGTTAAGTTCAAGGGGAAAAAAAGATAAATAAATCGAATATTCTTATATACACGAACTGAAATGAAAAAAAATTGCGAATGTTTTGTTGACATTAAGGGATAAAAACAAATATTTTGAAAAATCTGAAAAAAAGAAATGATATATATCCATTGATTAAATAAGAGAAAAATAAAATTGAGAGGAATGTTAATATAAACAATAGAACAAACACAATAATAATACTACACAATAGAATTAAAAAGTAAATAAAAATCCATTTTAAAGTTGATATAAAATTTTTAATTTTCTAGTGTCTGTTGTACGTCAGATTGAGTAAAATGCTGAAAAAAGTGGTATAGTTGGTCTATGGATTTCATAACTTAATCTAACATAGCAAATGCAATACATAAGTTAAAATTTATTTATATAAATTTCTTTTCCAATCACCATTAATTATATCTTAATATATTGTTTTTAATAATAAACATTATTGCAGTTGTATAGAGCATAGTGTGAAGTCTGAAGCCATTGTAAAATCCTTCATACTATGCATAGCGTTTTCATAGATAGTGAGACGTATTTGCTAGGGACGAAGCCTGAAAAGTTTCTAAGTCAATATGGTCATACCAAAAACTTATAGTAAAATTAAATTATAAGTTGTTTAATGTAAAATTAAAATATAATAATTAAAATGCATAAATATTTCATTAAGTGACATTATTTTCAGTTCAAGGATTCACGGTTTTGATTCACAATAGGTGTGTAAACGTATAGTAGATCATAACACACGTTAGGTCTAACTGAATTACTTTTCATGTACGAAAAATCGTTGTGTGTTAAACAAATCGAATCATTTTTTAAAGTAATTTTGCATTAACACATAATTTATGTTGCACTTCATTATCATTTTAACTAAAAGGAATTATTTTTAATAAACAGTCTAATTTTTAAAGGGGTAAGCACGACTCAACCACTAAGGAATGTTTAGTCTAAATAATGAGTTCTGCAGTGAAGTGGACAACCTAACAGCTTAAGGTTGTTACAGTATTTTAGTGTCTGTCTTGTAAATGAAAGAATTTTCAGTGATATTGAAGTGTATTCATGCGTACAAGAGAGAAATCCAGAAAACTCCAAAGTACCCACATCAACAGTCGTATATGATGAGGTGCAACACTTCCTCCTATTATTCAATAGTGGTTGGAATCGAACCCAAGATCTTCCGTTGTAATGAAAGCAGGATCCTACCATTAGACTACAGTGAACCTTTTCAAATTTAAAATAACGTAGAGAATTATTAATTGTTTTTAGAGTAAAATAATTAGTCTCTAAAATTGTTTAACTAATTTTAATCAATTTCTTACATAGGCTTGCATGCTGTATTAAAGAGGCAAATTTAAAATCCAATAATATTAATAATTATATATATATATATATATATATATATATATATATATATATTGTACTAGGATGGAGGGCATTAAAAATTTGATGCCAAATTCAAGGCAGGAATGAAATAACTCGGGCAAAATTCGTCTATAAATATCAAGCGTGTGAGCGCGGGAATTAGCAGCATATTTCTACAATTACCCGCAACCGAGTTATATTCAACAATTGTAATTACATGGAACTAACTGGTTACGTCCAGTGCTTCTGCGTTAAGTTTCATAGTTAGCTCTCTTAATTAAGTTACTTAGGAATGGGACTTGTTACAGTTTGCTAAAGAGAATGAATATTACGTGAAAGTTCATGCTTAGCTGTTGAAATGTATCTTTATTATTGCGTTAGCTTGTATTTACTGTTTATTTTAGAGTTTTGTCATAGTTGATTACTATTTATAAAACAATTATCTTTACCAAAAATGGTGCATAGTTTTGCATATATGTAAATTTATGAGTGCTGTCATAAAACTCTAACTATTTATAATTTAATAACTATTAGAAAGCTTAATTTGGGAAAAAAATATGACACATTTCCTTACGCAGTTTGATAAAAAAAATTTTCTTACAGAAAGTAATGTGTATAAAAATTTACCAAATCTAGATTCTATGTTTAAATTATTTGGGATTGCAATATACTAATAGTGGAATTACTCTCTTTACAGTGGAAAGTTCTGGGTTTGATACCTGTCTTTGTTAGAAAACGGGAAATAGATTTTTCAATTTTCTTTTTTTTATGGACATTTCTTAAAGTGAGTGTTTAGGAGTTTTCCGGGTTTTCTCCTTTGTGACATTTAAATATGTCTTACTATTTATTAAAAATCCTTCATTAATAAAAGAATGCAATTGTTTAAATGCCTTATATACAACAGTATTTTAATATCAAAATTTTAATTATATAAATGAACAAATTATTGTAAAATTATATATTAAATTTTATAGTTTTCTGTTTATTTGTAATCGTTAATTTTATGAAGTACATTTTACCACTATTATGTAGTGAAATATTTCAAAATGGTGTCAACACCTCAAATTTTTATCATTCTAATTATATTCTAAAAATCATTTCACAATTCGGAGAGAAGTAAACAATATGTCAAACAGATTTTTCAGGCTAATATTTTTAATAATTATTTTGCATTGTGTATCAATCACTTATAATGTTACTAATAATGTTTTTAAAATTTATCTGAAGAAACGTTTTCAAGGAAAAATGATATTGTATTATTTATAATTTCTTTGTTATTAAATCCTTTTATTTTAAAAGGAATAGGAAACTTACAAGCATAAATTCTACATAATAATAAGGTTAAAGAAGTAAAATAAGTCATAATAATTTTGTGTTAAAAATAACTTATTGTTGTAATTATATATATAAGTTCCTATAAAAGTAAATTTAGTTACTACAACTTTACAATACATAATAGTATATTTTACATATTGTAAAAATTTTATAATATGTAATTCATAAAAAATGGTATAAAAAAACACAAGTTCAAATCTGAAAAATGTGCATTTAAAAGAATACTTGTGTCTTTATATAAAACAGGGAAAGATTAAAAGAAATCAGAGAATATATCATGATATTTTTTTGTGGGAATATTTTTATTATTTCATACATAATTATGTTGTTATTACTTATTATTACAATGTTAATTTATAAAACTCAGTGATTATGTCAGTTAAGTTTATTTTATTTCCTGTGCTAAAACCAAAATAATTTTTAGTATAATTGATTCAACACAATTTAATTACCAAAAATTAGTTCATAGATTCGTTTTTGTTCATTCATGTGATAGGTTATTAATTATTTATTTTGGAAAGGGCTTCAGAGAATTATTTGTAATTCTGTGCTAAAATGTATTCAAATTCTTCTTTATATATATATATATATATATATATATATATATATATATATATATAT
>JAPDSC010113660.1:124324-154538 GCA_026290005.1 Latrodectus geometricus
CATTATATTTGTATAAGAATAATTGCAGTAAATTAAGTTGAAATTATTTTTTTCACACTATCTAATTGCTTAACTTATGAACTATGTATAGTGCATCTATAAGAAAAAAAAGAAAAGAAATATATTCCTTTTTTTTCTTATGTATTAAAAATGGATAATATTTCAAATTTTTGTTTTCTATTTTAGATTTGTTAGTAGAAAATATAGATAACTTTAATCGATAATGTTTATGTTTTCAAATATAAATATAATTTGATCCGCATAGGGTCTATTCAACAATAAAAATACCTTTCAAAAATATTTATGAGTTCAAATTTAATCCAATTATTTGCATTTAAATCAAATTTAAAGACGAAAGAAAAGAAATTTGGAGTCTTAAATTTATCGAATATTTGATTATTAAGTAATCATTTCAAAGAGGAGAAGAATTTTAATTTTGGGAATCAGTCCTCCACTAGAAGCAAGGGCATAAAGGCAGAAATTGAAGTGAAATTCATTAAAACTTAAACTATAGACTGTTGAAACATTCTTATGCTATTCAATGTTGCATCCTATTGAAATTCAAGAGCATTGTTAAGAGCTTCATTAAAATTGAAAATTTAAAAAGTGTCTTTTTTTTCCTACTTCGGTTAGGAAGCCAGCTTTGGAATTTTTCGCGGTCGTTAAATCTGAAGTGGTGAAAAATTTCATTTAACACGACCTCATTTGAGAGTTACAAAAGAGGAATAATAATAAAAAAATAAAATTAATGTAAAAAATATTTTTGAAGTAATTTTTTTTCTTTTAAGTCTTTGTCGGTGGGAGCTGTCCTTCATTTATTATTATTTTTAATACCACTTTGTTTCCACTCTGTACTCCACTAGACAGTTCTTTCTGGTATTCAAATCGGTTTCTAAACTTTTTGTGAGAGTGAAAGAATCTGGAAAAGAGAGAGATCACACAGAAATTGACGTCACAGCGAAATTAGTATTTAAAAAATGGCAACGGCGTGGAATGATCTGCCCTTTTATTTTTTGTTCTTTAGAATGATTTTTTCCTGTGGTTTTGGATGAATAAGTTGCTTTTGATATTATAAAATTTGTATTTTTTTAAATTCTTCGTATCAGTCTATTATTATGGGAGAATGATACAAAATAACATGCAGATTTGTTTCTCAAAACAATGAAAACATAAAAAAATAAGTCCTTTTAAAATTACAAAATGCCTGACTGTGATTTGGAATGAAAAACCCCCCATGAGATAAAGTATTCTTAAGGAAATAAGTCTAAGAGGATAAATTTCAAATTTCTTTTGAAAAGGGGAAGGATTATTTTAGAAAATTTCCTCAAACAATGAAAGAAAGGTTTTTAAAATTAATATTTTGAAGTAAATGTGTATAGAAATTTTTTCATCAGTAATTTGTTGTATGTAAAACACTTTATTAGCTATCATAGCGTTAATGAGTGTCAACGTTACATTTTCTTAATGAATGCATTTTTTGTTAAGTCTCTGTGACAGCATCAAAATTTTGAGGGAACCAAACTATGAAATCAACAAATGATACAAATATATAGGTTGACCTGTATAAAAGAATGTTATTTAAAGATTTATTGAAAAAAGAGAAATTTGAATAATAAATAAATCCTTCTACATATAAAGATAATTTAACTATGTAGAAAATATTAATTATAATTCAATTTATAAAAGAATGTTGTCTGACTACTTATTAACAAGTACAAGAATGTAATTTTAATTTAAATGAAACCAATGACGTTAACTAAATAATGTAAGTAATATTGGTTATTATGAGATTTAAGAAAAGGAGAAAGTGATTCATTAACTATTTAGTGAAACAGTGATAGAATAGACAGCTTTCAGACACAGAAGTCTCTATAATACCTCAGACACACAACAGTATTTTGACGAGAAAATACTAAGAAGACACAATGTAAAATGAAAGAAGACTTATAATTAATTTCACATTCAGTCAAGTAGAAACCAAAAATATACCAAATTTAACCAGTTATATGCCCGGACTAGCACTTTTTGAATATCTAATTTTTTCCCCATAATTTTATAACAAACACGCAAAAATAGTTTCTGCCACTTTCGTCCATTATTTTATGATTTTCTTCTATAAAGAGTTGAGCTTAGATTTCAATAAATTATCCACAAAAGTTATTTAAGTTAAATTTTTTCTTCTACATAGCCTGCACATTGAAATAGTCATGATATAGTTTTTTTTTTCCCTGCTACATCATTCCAAGCATAAATTGATAAATTCTTCACAAAAATCAATTTCATAAGACAATTCCAATCTGTGATAAATGTTTTCAAAGGTCTCTTTCAATATTTGTATTTTTGAGTTGAAGTTATTGAGGTACTTTGATGAATATTCTGAAATAAAATAGTCAGATTAGAAAAAAATCCCACAAAAATTAATTACGATTGTACAGTAGAAAGTCAATACAAATTTCTCAACTATCAAAAGCAAAAATAAATTAAAATTGGAAAAAATATATACAGACGAGTGATTTATGAAAAGGAGTTTACGAAGAGAGAAATTTTTTCATAATTTTAGTACATAAATGAGAATTAAAATTACTATTGGGTCAGTGAAACCATGATAGGGATCAACTACTTGTTGGTAAAGCCATTCATATTCGTAAATTAGCGATATATTCATAAAAATGAGCGTCTACTGAATAAAACATTTTGTTAACAATAAATAGCTGACAAGATTTAAACTCCTTAAAATTGATCCATAACTTTAGTAACGCAATTATTTCGTTTTTGATATTTCGCTATGACAAAAGTTACATTTTTAGTTAAGTATTTCTTATTTACCTTCATCTACTAAAATATCAGTGGTATATAATAGAATTTAATTTGAAAATATAACCTGAAAAATTGAAAATCTAAGATCAACAATTGTAAAAACAAAGGTGAAATTTTAGTCAATTTTTTAACAGATATTTCGCCACAAAAACAACTTAAATAACGTTCAATTTTACATTTTAACTTTAAACTACGAAACAGTTAGCATCCCATAAAAATGAGAACTCGGGTAGTTTGATTCAATTGCGTTGTGTGGTTCTTCCCAATGTAGATCATTACAAGAAAACATATTATCGTCGTTTTCCGGTGAGAAAAAAAATCGCCAAATTACATGAAAATGTAGGAAAAAAGGAGAAAATTTTAATGAAAAACAGGAGAGAAATGAACTTTCTAAAAGAAACGATATTATGAGATGAGATAAGGAGAAAAACAGCTGGGACATGTACCGAATAATAAAAGTTAGAAAGAAAAATTAGCCTTCAGGTCTAATTAGCGTAATTAGCGACCACCCGGATTTTATGATAATGACGGCAAGCTATCATGGTAATCCGGCACAATACTACGGGAGCGTTTTTGCCGGATCTCGGAGCCAAAAACTCTATTTTGCTGTAAATTTTTGCATGCGTGTTGGTTCTTTTTGGAATCAAGTTCTCGGATATAGTCTATTATTTATGAAATAAATGACTTTTCACCAGTAGATTGGGGGTTTAATTTTTTTTTGGCGAAATATTTTTGTGTTGGTGAAATAATTGCATCTGTAGGTGATTATGTAAGCTGGATGAGATTATTTTTTCACACGCGCCTGAAAACCTGGGTTCATTAACAGTAAATATTTCAGATTATATAACTTGTTAAAACGAGAAGATAGCGTGTGATAACGAAGCAACATAATTATGTGCAGAATCTACTTTATTTGAAATATTTTTAATTAATCTGTTAATATTTTTGATAAATGATTATTAAAATTAAGAGAATATTTTTTAACTAAATATAAAAAATAAAGAAAAGTTTCAATCATTTTTTTTACCATTATGTAGGTAATATTATCTTTGTCCAGAAAAAATTTAGGCATTTCCAAGCAAAGAATAAAAAATAGGTATGTAAGGAATTAAATTGATCGAACATTTTTGCCAGTCTAATTGGTATTTCTAGCAATAAATTCAATAGTTTTCCACAGAAGTGAACCATTGCAGTTCTTTATAATGCCAAGTGCACCTCCAATTGAAGTTTATTTCTTAATTTTTCCATGAATCTTTTCTTTTGCATATCTGTGTAACTTCATGAGTCAATTCACATGTTGAAATAGTTAGTAGCAATATTTAAACTTCAACACAATGGTATATAACTTGTATATACATCTATTTAACTTCTGTCGCTGTTTCAAACTACGTCTATTTATAAATAAACCAATCTGAACCACATTTTAGAGTTTGGTGGTGACCGTGTTTGCCATTTTTTTCTGTTTAAAATTGCACATTATACAGTTATGCTTTTAGAAAATATTTGCAAACACAATTTTTCCTAGTTATCATCCATTTATTTATTTGTTTGGATTTCTGATTTTTAAGCTCAATTTATTTGAAATACATTTAAATTATTTGAATAAATTTTTGGAATGATTAATTTCTTTTTCATTATCATATTTCTCTCTTTCATACATTTTTATTTTTTACAACAGAAAAATTAATACAAAATATTTGAAATAGCATCCGAAGTTTTATATGTATATTAAATAATATTTTTTCATTTCTATTTGTCATTTGAAATTATTTCATATTTTCTTTATTCATATTTTAAATTTATAAAAGATTTTACTTTTTTTAAATTTAGTTATTGTTTAGTTTTTACTGCCACTAAAGAATAATATATATATATGTGTGTGTTTAATCTTACAGAAACCCTGCTTGCACTTATCTTTAAAAATAGTACATTTTTAATTTTTCCTTTATTGTTAATTATTTTTTCATTATTTATTTTTTAGTAATTGAATGAAAGTTAGAAACATAGATTTTAATATGGCAGTGATTATTTAATATTTGTCAAGAAAATATAAGGTAATTATATTTATTATAAGGTATGCATTAACTATTTATTACCTCCTAGAACTATTCCTTGTGGGAACGATGTAGAAAAAACCACTTACAGTTTATATAACTTGCAAACATGCTCCTTACCTGTAAAAAAGAAAGAAATGAGTTACAACTTATATAGATTATTAATTAATCAGATCATTTTTTCAGTTTTTTGATTGTTTAATTTTTAGACATGGATAAAAGTTGTTATGATTTTGTATTAAATGTAAATAAATAAATATCTAGGAAACTTTGACAAATCTTACTTGGTAAGTTTTTATTGTTGAAAAATCTGAACTGGTATCAGTATGTGAAAAGGAAAGAAAGTTTAGTCTATAGGACAGACATTCACTTTGTTTCCATTTTCTTTTTGAATGAAAAAAGAACGTTACAGCTCTTCCTATCTAGTTATACAGCTTTTACTATAGGAAAAGTAAACCGTGAACAAAAAACACGGACTTAAAAACTTTTATCTTAAATTCATGAAATAGAAGAAAAAAAAAATAAACTTTAAAAAAATAAAAACTCAATGAATACATCTAAGGTATAAAAAAATAAACAAAAAGAAACACTCCCTTTTAAAACTCCGTACTGAATTTTTTATTTATGTTTTTATTATTATTCGTACTTTGTTCCCTGGAACGTTGCCAGTAAAGATTTTAAAATAAAAGTATAAAAAAAGAAGTAATAAATAAATAAAAATTATATAACGGAGAAGAATGTAAAAGGGGGAAAAAAGAAGTTCTTACGATATTCGTGATTACTAAAATGGCAGACTTTTTCCCCAAAATTGAATTCCGAATAAATAACTGAGGGAGTTGTTCCGGCGCCTTTGCTGTTATTTCGCAAAAGCAGGCACTTCCAGGGAAAGATTTCCATTCGCGTTGTCTTTTTTTTTTCTGCATAAGTTGAGGGATTGGTTTTGTGGGTACTAGGGAAAAGAGAGGGAGGCTGGAATTAAAACCGGAATGATTTTTCCCTATTTACAGCAGAAAACGAAACTGCTGCCTTATTTTCCCCCGCGATTAATGAGTGCGCTTTCAACGGTAATAAAGGGTGAAAAATACCTTCTGGAAAATAGTCCCGGAATATACGTTTTAAGGGAAAATTGCGAGAACACAGTGCTAAAAATCCTCATTTTGGAGTGGTAGACCCCCCTACCCTTTCCCGCCCAACTCATAAGCATTATTCATGACCCCCTTTAAACTCAGAAAGCTAGCTACGAATACTTCGTAAATGAAAGGGCAAAACGTAACAGCCGTAAATAAACAGTCTTCAACAAGAGTTTCGTCATTGAATACTTTTGCATAAAATTTTGTTGCCAGTCTATTAAAGTTTATTTTGATAGGCCGGGCAAGGACATGTCTATTTAATGTATTCCACCAGTAAACATAAAGGCAGTATGTCAGAATTTAAAAGAATATTTTCATTCTTCTTTTGAGAACAAAGGCGTATAAAAATACATGCTTAAAATTTAAGTATTGCATTATAAGTTGCATGAACTGAAAACCGTCACCATGGCAACCGAATAATATTCATCCTTATTCGGTTGTTAAATTCATTTTCATGGTGGGTTAAAAGTTATGATAAAAAAAGAATGAGACAAGAGAATTTGGTGTTTTCAATACTGAGAAAAATATTATTTTCTAACTGCAAAGAAATATATTATTCATTTAGATCAGTTCAATGCAGAATTTTAAAATGTCCCACACCATATTGCGATATAAAATTTATATATTTATTAGAAAAGTTAGAAAGCTATTTTAGTGGAATATTGTCTTCATTTCTTTCTGAAGAATTTATTCTAGACTATTGGTATTATTCACCTATCGCAAAGGAGGAAACACTGAAAAATTCTAAGCACGTACTTCACATAGCTGAATGTCGAAAACAGGAATGCAGCATTTATCTTTCGTTGTTTAACTGTGGATATTTTTTAACCTGGGACTTTCCACTCCAAAAAGTGTGGTTCGATAACTAAACCCCTATAAACCTCATCATTGATATCACAATAAAGCAAATATGATCACTATAACGAACTTCATACTTCATGGCTGAGTTCAGGAATTATGCTTCTAGGTTATTATTAGAGCAATAGGCTCAATGACATTCGTTTTTTATAATTGCTTCATATGTCTCTCCCTCTCAGCATTTTTAACGTAAGAATCTCTAAATTCATTCTGAACTAAATTATGTTTCGTTTTTTCTATGTTCTCTTTTTGCTTATAGTTGTAAACGTATTGTAACTACAGGTTGAAATGGATTCTGAGCCACTACAATTATCCCCTCTCAGGTTGGGACTCAAACCTATGAGCTGTTGAATAAAAGACCAGAGTCCAAACATTTTTACAGCCAGTTCCATGTTGAATTGGCAGCTAAATTGTTAGGCTTTTAGTTTCCAGTTAATATAAGTTTCTATGTTTAATTCGAGACCGCGAACAGTCGTGGTTGGAAAATTACTTTTAACTGAAAGTTTTAAGGCAAGAATCAATTATCTTTCTTGTAGAAACTGTTTTGGAAATAAATATGAAACAAACCTAAAATTCATTGTTCTAATGATGAACTTACCCTATTATAAAGAAAAAAGCTTTCAAATTTTTATAAAATCTTAATAATTATATGTTGACTGAAAAAGTGCTATGAAGACCAAATGAATCAATATTTATCAGCGTCTATTGGTATGACATGTCATACATTGAAACAAATTGTTCTTAAAGTTGTGAATTGCAGAACTTTTGAACCTACTACAGATAATATTTTATTCAAATTGACACTATAAAAATGAATAGATTTACGAGAAAATAAAAAAAAAATCGCAAAAGAAATCTGCTTACAAAAATACTTCATTTGTGTTTCTATCCTCTGCTTAAGCCCATGCGTAATCGCTGATAAGAAATCCTCGAAAGCTTGCCTTTATTTTTTATGCTGTTCTTTGGAAAAAGCACTACTCTTGATTAAGCACTTGAAACCGTGATATGCAATCCAAAATAAAAGCAATCGGCGGGAAGGGCCCGGCCTACCGACTCTGACGTCATCCTCTGCATCTTGATTAGACTCGTTTGAATGCATGGCTTACCAAAGTTTGATACATTCCAAGTTTCGAGTACTCCACCTCCACAAGGTCTCTGAGATTTCCAGAACCAAGCTGTACGTGGTACATCGAAATTTCCAGTGATTTCCTTTTTTTTTTTTTTTTGGACGAGGGTGTTCTGTCATGACAAACTCGACGAAGTACGAGTGGAATTAAGTAATTACTTGTAGTTGACGTGTCTCTTTAATACTGCTGATTAGACGGAGCAAAGTCTGATTGTTCTTCCTTTTCGCAAAGTGCTGTCAGAATTTCTGATGAAAGTCAGTAACGTGTGTAGTAATCGTCATCGTTGATATTTTATTTAATCTCAATGAAGAATTTACAAATGCAACGAATTTGAAGGAAAAGTGGAATTGAAAAGTTAATTAAATTTAATAGTTTTGTTTTAACAATACGTTGAACTTTAAGCTCAACATATTGTTAAAACAAAACAATTGTTTTCCTCTACGTATTCAGCATAATATTTTTCACTATGGTGTTCAATCCACTTTAAAATTGTTTCTGGTACCAAAAATTATGAACACATGTTCAGTATTGCATAAATAATGCGATTTCAAGATGGGGTGATTAATATTAGTGACAAGTGAGCTAAATATGTTTGTTTAAAATATTGTATAAAATAAATGTAATAAAAATGTCGATATATTCGGCATTTGATATATATTTTGCAATAATATAACAAATACTTATTTCTTAATTGAAATTCTTATAGCCTTTCTTATTTTCTCAATATAGGTGTTTTCAACTTTTTTGCTTCGTTTAATAATTTTATTATTTAATGCATGCATAATCCCTTGAGTCTTAATCCAATGAGATTATAAATTAGTATTTTAACTGAGGAATGTTTGTTGTTCTTTTGTTTGAATGTTTGTGTTAAGTTTATGCTCTGTCCATATTTGCTACATCGAATTTCTACATTTTAAGCACTTAGTTTTCTTAATATGCCGTCCAATCTGTCTAGAGGTTAGCGTAACTGAACTACGGATGGGGAGGACCTGGGTTCGAATTCAGGCTCTGGCATGGATGTACTTTCTATATTTCTCTCTGTGTTTCTTGTCCTTTCCTCAGATGATGGATGAATATATGGAACTCAAAATGAGATCCAAGTTCTAGAAATCAATATATTAACATTTTGAGCAATGTGGCGAATAATCTTACGCAGAAGATATTACAAATAAAAATTATTATAAAAAATGTACTTAATAAACTTAAATGTAGTATCTAGGCAAACATTTTTGTCTATGAGAAATTTATCAAATTTAAATATTTAATTTGGACACTAAATCATCATTGCTTAAAATAACGATTTTTGTACGAACATTTGAGAAAAAATTATTTTAAATTATTTAATAAAACTAATGCAAATATATACACCCTAAACAATATGTGAATTACATTGCTCTCAAAAGTATTCGAATAAGGTTAGTTCCATAAAACAAAAATTTCTATCAAGTAGAACACCCTCTACCACCCACTCACTCACTCACTCTTTGCAGCCCTCTTCCCCGAAGCCGAATCGTAGACTTTGATGTCCATGTGCTATCACTTATTCAACTCATTATTATGTTGGATAAGGCAAACTTTACCTATTAATTATTCCCGAAGAATTATCTTTTGTGTTAGTTGGCAAATGAATTAAAGTTGCAGGGGTGTCCGTGGGAACGGAGGGAAGTGTATTTGATCGATGCAGAGAAAGGGTAAAGAGCATTTTAAATGACAAGTCAACCTTCTCCTCCTTCCTTTTCTGATTTTCAGAAAATTCCCCTTTGGCGGTCAAAGTAATATGAGGGGTGGAGAGAATGAGTTGCAAGGGGGAGGGGGTGCGTGAAAAATTTTACGTCCATGTTTTAAGGCTTTGTAATTAAGGCGAAATTTTACGTCAGTAGACGGTAGAATTTATTTCATGGAACTTTGAGAGGGGATATTAGTCTATGGTGATATGGAATGTTTAATTTTCCATTTTAATATGATTTCACCAAATGTATAGAAGACCATGAAATATTAACGCGGCCATATTTGTTTATTTAAAACATTTCTATACTCAGTAATAAATTTTTAAGGACAGAATTTAATTAATTATTTTACACTGTAATTAAAATTTTCTAATACCAAATTATTTCAAATTAATTTCAGTACCTCTATTTAATTTATTATATAAATCTCAGGGCATTTTCATCGTTGTAACACATAAGAAGTAAAATATTATAAATCATAATTAATATATCGGTGGAAAAATATTACGAAATAATGAGGATTCATCAAAAATTCGAAAGTAAATTTTAAAATTTCGGAACTTTCAAAGTATTTAGTATATTAAAGCTAATATTAAAATATATAAGTACTAACCTTAACGTACAAATGCTAATAAATAATTACGTGTGTGATTCAATGTACTTCTATTTATTTATTATTATATTACATTTAAATATTATTTATTTTATTATAATGAAATATGGAGAAAAACTTTTGCGATTGTGATAAAATTTGGTATGTAGAAACATCCTGATTGAACGTGCAAATGATCAAAATTGCAAGGCAAATGAACAGGAATTGCGATCATAGAATGTATTTCTAGTGCACAATTCGCAAAATATAAAATCAGTAACAGAAGCAGAATATATTTTTTTGTTGCTGCCATTGTAATTATGTAAAGAAGAAACTAAATATGCTATTAGACGACTTCGAATGTGTTTTCCTTATAGATATAGGTGAATCTGGGTGGTTAAACTGAGAAATAGGCCACCACTTGCAGCGTACGGACACTGCCGTGCAAAGATATTGATGGCAATGGTTACTATATAGAAATTGCCAACTAAATGAAGGCTCGGCAAAGTCAAGAACCACAATTTCGAGGCAAAATAGGATGATTGTTCGTCAGGCCAGACCACTCCAAAATTATCAATGTCGAATATTCAACGTACGACTGCCTCTTCTATACCTCCCGTGGTACCATGCACCCTCTCACGGCACTTGTTTGAAGCTTGGTTATGCTCATAGAGGCTTTTATTATGTTTACCTTGGACCCCACAAAATCAGTAGAGTCGTCTGAAGTTGTGTCGCAACCGATCATCATGGCTGCCATCAGACTAGCATAGAATAGTGTTCAGTGATGAATCCCACTTCACTCTTGAAGTAGATGACCATCCTGTCTAGGATGGAGCCAGCGGTCACATTCAGCTGTCTTACAAAGGCAAACAGTCTTTGTAAGACAAAATCTGATTGTGACCCTGGAGTGATGGTGTGGAGCGCTATTTATTATGATAAAAAGTCATCTTTAGTAATCTTACAAACACTTTTAACAACTCAGCGAGATGTTGATACATATCCTGCGGCCAGTTGCATTACCCTTCATTGCTCGTCATCCTGGGATCAGTTTCCAACAAGTTAATGCCATAACCTTTCATATATCTCTGGACTCTCACCGTGTTGTTGATACTCTTCTTTGGCCAGAGAAGTCAACTGACTTTTCAATAATCAAGCATATCTGGAACATTGTAGGTCATCAGATTCGAGCACCAAAAAATAACGCAGATTTGGAGCAACAACTGATGATGATGAATGCCTGGCAGAATGTGTAGCAGGATCACATTAAGAATTTCTACCCTCTCTTGCCTCGATGAATTCAAGCATGCATTGCCAGAGATGGTTCCACCAACTACTAATTTGAACACTAATGGGTGGTTGTAAGCCGTGAACAGGTACTATGAACTTGATTTTTTAATCATTTTGATACCTGTGTATGAGCTGTACACATATTCCAATTCATCAAAAACAATTACATCCTTCATAGTGCTTAAAATGTTTTTCAAACGTATATATATATATATATATATATGGAGAGAGATAGGGAAACCACTATTCTTTTAATATAGCAGTTATAAATGCAGGCGTCTTTAACAGTATATTTAAGTTATAAGGAACATATATTATTATCGGACAGCAAATATAGGCGTAAGATAATAGTTTAATATTCTTAGTGTTTTGTTGAACCATAATTGAAGATTTTTGCTGAAAGGAGAGCTTATTGCCAGAAACATTTGAAAAGTAGATCTTGAAATTTCTGTTTCGCTTACATATTTGACCAAGAAAAAAATAAAATTAAGAGTTAATATACATTTTTTTTCAAATTTTAGTTCAATTGTAAAATAAAATTTATCATAATAAAAAATGCACAAATCATTTATGCGTGACACTAATTACTCCAAATTCCAAAGGTGCTTTTGAAGCGTAGCTATCGTCTGCGCCAGTGACTTATCCGTGACTGTGACCATCGTTTTCAAGGTTGAGTTAATGAAGTGTGCAGATACACTTGAAAAGCGTCAAGTGAGAAGACCAACTAATTAGGGAAGCGAACCCTTCTTTCGGCTAACTTGAATAAGCCATCCCCTTCAACAAAAGGCTGATAAGTTTTTCGTTTATAAATTTCAATAACAATCTGCACTTCTTTCTTTTATCAATGGATTTGTTGACTGGAACAATTGGAAAAGATTTATTTTTCGCCTGTATTAATATCTCATAATTGTGCTGGAACTAATTTTCTTTCATTGATTTTGATATTTTTTTTTATCATTTCAGTGATTTTATGTAATTGCTTTTGCATTGAACGTTTTTTTTCTTGATTAACCGAGAGATTTTTAAATTGCGATGTGGTTTTAATTATTAATTTTTTTTTATCTGAACACGAGTTAAAATTGTCAGGAAATCAATTTTCTTCTTCTTACTCAAAGTTTCTTTTTGATTATGTATTCTATATTATCAAACATGTGTAGCAATGAAAATTATTTTTGAGATGAAATTATTGTTTTATTTCAATGAGAGAGAAAGAGAGTGATTGCTTTGAATATTAAATAACGCTCATAACTTTAAATACATTTGGAAATGGTTTTTTAAAATATTGTCATCATCATAACATTTTGAATGTATTCATAATTTCTTTCAGTTATTCACACACATAAATAAATTATATTTTCTATCTACATTTTAATGAAATTAAGAAATTTAATAAATTTTCTCGAAAAGTAAAACATTTAATCGTAAACTTAAAGTAAAACTTAAAAATTGGAAGCCTATTCTTTTAAATCTTTATTTTGAACAACATTAATACTGATTTTCTCAGAGCAATTTTATAATTATAGAAAATATAATTATATGATTATTAGTAAATGTTAATATCTGAGCTGCTCGCAATTGAGGTGGGTTTCCATGCCATCTGGAATGATTCCTCATTTAATGGTTTTTGGATTGTCACGGAACTATCGCAGCGCTGTGCAATACTTGGATGCGTAATCGCATGTTGATCATATGATCGTTATCTTCATCTTTCTTCGTATTTCTAAATTAGTTTCATACAATGTAGGGGTCATCCTGAAAAAACCAAAAGTAAAGCATTTGAACATACATCAATTACATATTCTCAAGAAAGACGTTTCATAGATGATAGTCTGTATTCAAATGTTTTAAGATAGAAATTCGGGAAACTCCCAAGCATCTACACTTGATTATAGTAGCCTAGGTGTGTTCTGAGTTGCTTGCTATTGAGTTGAGTTTGCTTGCCAGTTAGAATGATGCCTCATTTTGTGATGTTTGAATTGCCCCGGAATTGTCGCAGCGCTATCCAGTACTTGGATGCGATGTCGCATGTTAGTGATGTGGTTGGAATCTCCATCCTTCGTCTGCTCGTTCAACTTTCTCGCACCCCTGCTTATATTTGCTAAGTATTCCCTCTTATGTCGATAATCGTCAAAATGAGAGGGTGGATGCCATGGCTAAAAGGGGCACTGCTTGTTCTTCTCCAACTGATGCTGATGTCATCTACACTGAGTCGCACTCTATTCGAAAATACTGTCCGGGCTATTTGGAGCATTCCACCTGCTCATCACTGGTACTCTGGTAGAAGTCCTGGTGATTCCATGATTTCAAGAATCTAGAGCTGACCAGACTACATATTCTAGATTGTCAGTGGTCATCTTCGAGGCGTTGTTGACAGGCTAGCCCCAACACCTTTTTCTGATTGAGGGATTCGGGGATATAGTGTAACAATGGTATAACAAATGGGAACAGAACAACAACACCAACAAATGTAAAGGTTGTTATATATCACAACATATGATGTTCATTTAGTTACATAGATAACCAATGACTGAGAACATTTGAGATATTTGCTGAAGAACTTTTCTTTTACAGCTAGGAAATTTCAGATGATTACATTAACTATTAAATTTGAAGCGTTAATTAATTTTCAAAAATGTTTCAAAGTTTATGTAAAATTATATAATTTGTAGCGGATCAAGAGTTGTAGTGGGAAACCTGTACTTATTTTTTGAGAAAATTTTGCGATTTGTAAAACATATTATATTTACTGATTTTTTTAACGATTATAAATTATTTACTTAATTTTTTGGGAAATTTATGTTCGAAGCAGAATTTGCGTTGTCAAATGATTTCTCACGTGTGGATGAAATTAAAAAACCAAAATGAAGTGCGAAAGTGAGAGTTTAAAGTAATTACTAACGCTTTAATTGAAACTTTAAATGTATTATTTGTCTAATTTAGAATAAATCAGCTTTATTATAAAATACACAAAATCCAACATCCTAGAATGAGTTTCACTACATTTTGTATAACTGTTTTAAATTCAATTCCAGGTAAGAAAGAAATAGAATCGCAAGTTACTGGATTTTATTTACATAAATTTGCAATATACTTCTTTAAAAATATAAAAATGTGTTTACAAAAATTATTTTTTCTGTTTTTATATTGAAAAAAATGAAGAGAAATATCCTTTTCGGAATAACGTCAACGATATTTTTGAATTTCTCTCTTCAAGCGAATGTATAGTTGCTTATTATCCATTTAAGCCCCAATCGCAGTGAGAGTATTGCCACAGGAAGAAATTAATTGGAACGTGCCGTTATCCAGGAGGCAATTATTCCATACACCCCCACTCGACAGTCTTCGAAAGCACACCATCAACAACAAAAGCACTCTTATAACGGTAGCTAGGAGCTAGGCCCCATAAACTAGCTTAGCAGTTAAAGCGAGAACAGGGAAAAAAAAGAAAAAAAAAATGTGGCGCAAACTGTAGGATAAACAATCTCAGAAAGAGATTCCTTCGTTGAAGCAGACGACGGCTGTTAGTAAAAACTTTCTCCGAAAAAAGGAAAGGTGCATTACTTATGGATGGAAAGGAGATCACGTGACTGCTATTTCAAGACGCGTAATTACCTGGTAGTGACGTCACCGTCAATGGTCAGGAGCGTGACGCAATTGATCCCGAGAGCCGTTATAGGATGTATAAAGTAGATTACGATTTTTTTATACGACTTGGAAAGCATCTGGGATCTAAACATCTTCCATCCAGATTTGCTGCTTAACTACCCCGTTCGATCGAACGTTTTATGGAACAATAACAAACATTCATAGCCTTAAAAAGAGAGATTTTTGGCGGATAATTACGACTAAACGGGCTGGCACTAATTGTAGTTGTTTGCGAGGATTTCTAGATATATCTTGAGAATTAGAAGCTTAGCGAAATGGCAGTAAAACGCTCACAAACAAGAGTTTCTTTTTCATTAACAAATAAAAAATAAATTACAGAAGTTCGAAATTAATTTAAAAAACAATTCGGATGTTGAATTTCGTTTTGTTTGAATTTATTTAGATATACTTAAAAAGTTAAAGATTTTTTTTGATACTTTCTTGCCGAAATCAGTGATAACAATGTTTGTAACAATGGAATTTAAATTCCCAATTCGATTCTACAATTTCTACAATTCAACAATTACAAAATTCTGGGATTTGAAATTATTCATGCACAATTTGAGGAAATTTTTATCACATTACTCATTACTGTGACAATAGATCTAAAGAACACAACAATGTAAAAAAAATCAGTTGTCATGTATTTTTCACATTCTGAATTTTATACCACAAAAGAAACTGTAGTATCGACATTGTAGCATTGAAATCATTTTCTTGAAACGTTAATTGATTTATCGGTGCAAGAGCAACATTTATTTAAAAAGAGTGCTTTGAATCAAAGTAAACGAAATCGATGTGAAGAGAATATCTAAAATAATATCGTAACTTATCGTGGAATTACGTAGTAAATAATTTTCAACGCTTAGCAATATCATCACATATAAAATATTTGAAGGTACTGATAAGTATATTTCATATTTAAATAAATATAATCAAATGTGAAATACTTGATGATATTTATTATTAAAGACATAAAATGGCAGGAGAACAAATCAAGCAAAAGATTTATTAACTTTACAAATGGGAGAAATTTTATACCTCTTAGATCCAAATGCTTTTTAACATCCACCACTATTATCTTCAGAAAAGTCTTCAGATACGAGAAATAAGCCCCCTTAACTATGAGAGGCTCAAGGGAGTAAATCTGAAAACACTCGAGCACTCACATCGGTACTTATACATACAGGAAGTGATGCTTAAAATGAAGACAAATGTAATTAAGTATTTTAATATAATGTGATTTTGAAAACAATTAATGGTCAAATTTGGTTTTTATGATCTAGTGATAAGGCAGCGCTCTTTGGAGCAGAACCTTCGGGTTAGATTTCGGCCACTATCTAACAAGAGGATATGCATAATCCGCATCTGCATTCAGCAAGTAGGCTAATTAAAATTGGTGCTTGGGAATCTTCCAGATTGTCTGCTTTGTGACATCGTATATGATCCACAAACTATAGAATGTCCTTCCGGAAGTAAAATTACGCACAAGACATTGAAATATATTAGAACAGCTTTAGGCCGCAAGGCTTGTCATTACATGACATCATTAAAAGAAAGATCAATTCTTGTAGACTCATATAGAAATGCAGAACAAAGAGCAGTGTAGCAAACTATTTAATGAAATAATACTTTTCTATAATTACAGTCTTATAGTCTTCCATACTTATAAGAAAACTTTTCACATCACACCATTTCTCAGAAATTGTCACGAGTTTTACACTTTACCACCCTCATTTTCAAGCTTCGAATGTCGTCGCTGAGGCAGCCAGACCCTATAAAAACGGTATTTACGAGGTTAGATATCCGCAGAAAAGGGAACAGCTCAGGAGATCCTGAAAAATGCGAAAATGACGTGTCCGGGATAAAAACCGCAACAGAACATGTGTAGGTTTGGAATATGATAGACCGACGTCCAAAGCGGAATAGACAACCCAGGATTCGGATTTGGGGTGGAAGGATCCTGGGGGAGGGATGAGGAATAAATCCGAATACATCATGTATCATACATATATTTATATACAGGTACGAAAAAGGTTTTTCTTGAGACAAACAAATATTTTATTCCAATCGTCCCCTCTCCCCCACTTCCGCTCTTTCTGCTTCCTAAAGAAGGAAATGGAAAGAGGAAAAATTGTTTCACGAAAAATGAGAGTATTCAGAATAAAAGACGGAATAGAAAAAACAAGAAAAGAGAGAAGGATAAAAAATTTTGAGAATTCTTCTTGCCGTTGAGTTCTTTCGCCGTGTGGGAATCGCCCCGTGATGCCTCGCTTGATGCTCAAATTCGGGAAACAAATCGGGGACCATACATATATTGTATATCATATAAAATTCTGAGCATTGATGGAACAATGTTACATATTTTACCCAAAATCATCTAAATAAATGAAACAACAAAAATAACTTTAAATCACCAAGACATTTTTTTAGCTGTCTTTAAACTGATTTTCGATAGTTAATTCCTATGCTGAAAAGATTGAACATAAAAAAACAATTAAATCATTTTTGTAATCAAGTGTTTTTATTCAAAAAAAGACATTTTGAATAGTTATTTTTCTTTTAATATGTATTGTATTAATGTCTGGATTTTATTCATCAATATTTTAGTTGACATACTAGGCTAAATTTTTGCATAGGAATTGTAACCCCCTTCAAATAGTCATTTATATCGTATAATGACTGAAAATTTCAACAATTAATCAATTCATGATGTCATAAGAAGCAGAGAAGTTAATTAAGTTTAGTTAGGTACATATTTAAATGACGGCAATACTCATTGAATGATTTATCAGTGACCTTGTAGACAGAAGTAATAACATTAGGCATTTAGTCATTTTTAATGTCTACCTTGTAAATTGCCTTCTGAGATTTCTTTTAAAAGAGAAAGCTTGAAAAACTATAAATTACTTATTCCAATAGGCATGCTTATAGAAGACAGAAGCACAATATACATGGTTCAGGAATGGACAGAATCGAACACAAGACCTTGCTCTTTGAAGAACGCTGTCCTACCTTCAAACAATGGCGACTACTTTAGTTACTGACTTGAGGAAATTTTGATTAAAAATCTAAAAAACCCACCAATAAATTATCGTAAAAACCCGCATACCCTCCTGTTTGAAATGGGAAGATCCCAGTCACAGTTGAAAATCAGAATATACATGTCCATTTTCTGATTTATATAGAATATTCTATCTGGATAAGTGCTTGTGAATTTTCCTCTTTTCCTCTCTTATGACGCACGAATACGACCCATTATCTATGAAAAATTTCTCGAAGATCGCAACATGTGAGATATTTAAGTGTCTCACAACGACATTGATTCAATTAAGAGTCTATAAATACAAGTAAACACACAGAAACTTTTAAAAAAACACAGTACCTTGAAATCATTAATGGTTTACTAAAATGTTCGGTACTGTATAAACTCATTTTTATAATCAATAAATAACGGGTGTTATTTTAATGAGAAAAATAAAGCACAATATCTTGGCAACAAATTATTAAGTAGTCTATTGTTACATTAATCATTATACTTATTAAATATCAATAATTAAATGATTAATAATAATTATATTTGGGTGCCAATGTTTAAAATATCTTACATGATCAGTAGCTAAGAGGTGCTAATTGTAAAGGAAGAATAAAGGTTACAGTTTCTATATAACAAATTAATAAGTTTTATAACTGTACTATAGATGATGAATAGTTATCCCATTAAAAATCAAAAAATATCCTGGTAATATTAACATACAAATAACTTTTGATAAAACCAAATCTCAATTCATTCAATTTCTTTAAAACGTATGGCAATTTCAAACAAAATAAACTATATATATATAGTAACCATATAACTGACAGCATTATGAAGTAATACAAATCGAAATGTATTATTCAGGCAGTTTGAAACAAAAATCTAAAATCTATCTGAGCTCAATATTTCAGTAAATTTCACAGTCATATGGTGGTTCCCTTATACGCATTGAATAAGAGCCCTGTCTGAAAAGGATGGAAGGAGCAACTGTTTTTGACTTTGAACAAATTTCAAAAGGAAATCAGTTTTTATAACAGCGAAAGAAATCCCTCGTTTTATATATATACAGATAGTAGAGATATGGAATGGGATTTTTTGATATCAAATGGAATATTTATTCTGTAGAGCTCAGAAAACTACCATCATAACAATAGAAATACATATAAAGGATTAGGAGGAAGCCACAGACACCATCATTTTGTTGAAGGTTAAATGCATTGTTTTCAAATGGTTAGTAATATTAAACTTTAGTTAAATAAAGAATAAGACGAAGTTTAGTTGTAAATCTATTTTCAATACTACATCAGATATTTAGATATTAGGACAAATATAATTTGCATAGCTTCTTAAAAATCCTCATCAATTTTCTGATAAATCATCAATCGTCAACAGACTCATATATCGTCATAGATGCATTTAAATTTTCTGAGTTAAATTACTAAGAAACCCATTAGCATTTTTGAAATGATCGTTAAAATATTGCCTAATGCATTGCGTAAAAAATAATAACAATGACATTAGTGACTATAAATATTCACATAACTAACAACCGTTAAAAATATATGTATTCACTTGAGAAAAGTAATGTATTATTTTTTCTGGTAGATGACTATTGCTCGATATATCTTAAGGTATCCCTCAACTTCAGACTTATGCTCATTAGAAAAGAAAATAATTTCTCATTGCAATAAATTATTATGAGCAAAATGTAGAATGACTACACTATGAATTTCAATAAAATTGCATTATTTAAAGTTATAAATAAAAAGCATCAAAACTCCATGAAACTAGCTAAATTTTATATCAATAAAATTATATTTTGTATCTTGATAATTAAGGAAGTATAAAAATAATGAATGAGATAGAGAACTAAGCAATAAATAGTCTTAGAATAAATAAAATTATGTTGCAACGATAACAATAAATAAGGTTATATCTATAGAAATGAGCTATATCTTAGATACAAAATTCTAGTTACAGCGAATTGGGCCATAACCATAATCAATACATTATATCGCACACAGGATGACAGATGCAATTATACTAAAGAGATATAAATAAACTATATCAGTATTATACCATTCTATTGCAACCATAAAGTATGTTAGAAAGAAAGAGAAAATAAATAATATTCTAAATATATTGTTAAGTTAGAAAAATTTAACCATATATGCCTATAAACAATATTTGAATTCGAATATTTATATTAGAATAATAAAAGAATTATTTTGCTGCAAAGGAATAAATTGCTTTTGAAAACAATGGAAATATTTGGTATCTAAATGATAGAATGAAATTAGTTAATTTTGGCGTAAGATTACTTTCATTTGTATAATCCCCAATATCACGTAGTTATTTCATCAATATTACAATATGTTTAACAATTAATTTGCAACAAAGCTATCCTTACTTATAATAGAGGCTAAAAATGTTAATAAACAAATAAATAAATAAATATATATATATATATATATATAATATTAAATTTTTAAATTTTATGCTTAGCAACAATAATACTTTGGATAATATATATTGGCAACTTAAAGTATCGTATACATTCCTCATTAATGTTGACCTTTATTCACATACACATCATATACATATGTCAATATTTAATTTATGCTCACAGTCAGATGAATTTGATGTAGTTTTAAAACTTAATTATTTGTAAGCGAAAAATAAAGAAATTTTAGTAAAAATAAATTATTAAAAAGAATTGATGAATGCAGCACCATTAGCTAACATTTATCAATTTTATTAGAAATAAATATAAGTAATATATTCGGTAGACATCAAAAGAATTTTTAAAATCAAATTGTACGTGAAAAATGAATTTATACATTCCACTAAAAAAAAAAAAAAAAAAAAAAAAAAAAAATTAAAAATTCAATAAAAAAAAAAAAAAAAAAAAAAAAAAAAAAATCATTATGGAATTTATTTGTTCATAAAAAAAATAAAGTTACTTCTTAGGGTATCGACTTCTTGAAAGTAGTTTAATCAAAATTGAACTCCATATAACATTAAGTACATGGGAGGATGTTAGAATTCATTATTCGGTTCTCGGGATATTTAATTATCCTCACACTCCCTTGCAAACATTTTTCTAAATAAACTTGAAGCAGCAGTATCTCTCGCATTCCCAGAGGCTTAGTTCACTGAGAAAGCAGGATCAGGAGCTGTAATTTAATTCTTTTGGGAGCGAAATTTTCAGAAATCACTTTTCATCCGAGCCGGACAGAGGCAAAGGGGTGTAAGAGAAGGAATAATTTAAGCAGCTCTCACAGTTGTTGAAATATAGAATTATTTTAGATAACAATATCTCACAGTATTGTTAAAAAAAAGAGTTATTTGAAATTTGTTTATGCAGATTTTCATTTATCTGGGAATCAGAAACTGTGTTGTTGATTAAATATTATTTTCTGGTCTTAGTAGTAATAACAAGCCCATTTTCAAGATCATATAAAAAAATCAGCTTTGTGACATAAGCGGCCCATTTTCCCGATCATTTGGGAAAATATCAGCTTTATGAAATAATCAGGTTTCCAAAACTTCACCCATGTTAGACCAAGATGTATTTTGTGCAAAGATTTTACAACTATAAATATGAAAGAAAGCAGAAACATTTGAACAAAATTATCAAAATGACACAAAAGTAACGAAGCAAAGACATCAAAATTGCTTATATAATTCTATTTTCCTTTTTGCTCATGCCTTTGTGTCTCTTCAGCAGATGTTTCAAATGTAGAATTCAAAGTTTACAGTTTTGCTTCACCTAGACAACATTTTAAAGGCATTTTTCAAATTTATTCGCAGATTTTAAAATGTTTATTTAAAAAAATGATTGATAACGAAGTACGCAATATCATCTGTTGCACTGGACTGTTGTTAAAATGATTAAATTATCAAAGTAATTTTTCTCAAAAGAAAATTTTGTTTCAGTTAAAGCACATAATTCTTTAGGTAGAAAGTTTCAAATTAAGATTAAAGATCATTAAGATATTAGATATCAGTTTTGCATAAAATAATATATAGAAGACCAGACTTTGATAAAAATCTTAAATAATTTGGTAGATTTTTACCTCTTTAATGTAAGGGATATCAATAAGAATCATATTGAAATTACCGTTGGAATGATCTTTTAGTTATTGTTATGTAAAAGCATATAATTATTCAATAAAATCACTCTATAATGATAAAAAAACAATTCAGATGCATACTGAAATTTTAGATGATTTGAGGCCATGGTGGTCTGGTTGGTTAGGACATACATTCTTATTTTTGGTGGGAAGTGAGTTTGAATCCCGTTCCAAACAAAAATCCGCCGTGTTTGCTAATAGCGACTGGGACACGTTAAACATGTTATGGTAGCAATGTCTTCCATATAAAGTGATATCTCTAGGGGTGATAACCAAGTCTGGGGCCCTTCTGCTTGTTCCCAGCTGCTAAGTTATGAAGATTCACCCACTTTTTGAGCAATGATAACACACCTACTGCGTGCCCCATTATATAAGTTGTCATCACTTCCACCTCTAGTAGTGCTGAAAAGTGGAAATTCTATTGCAACCGATCATTAGAAATAAAAAAAAATATTTGAAGGTTTGTAATTTTTAAATTTCACTAGAATGATGCCGATTTGGTTTCATTAAAGTGTTTTGTTATACGTTATAGTTAAATATATAAGACTAAAGCGGGTAATATGCGATGAAAAACACATTTATGTCTCTCATCGCTTCTAAAAATACCAAATAAAAAATTCTTTTTTGTTAATATAAAAATATATAATATCAATAACATATTTATATTTGTTCATTATTGAAATTTATTGGCAAATTCAATACAATAATAAAATAAAAACAATTTTTAAATAAAAACTAATTGTAATTTATTCGCACAGTAATACTAAAAATGTATACGACATGAACATGTAATTTTTAATCGATACATTGTTTGATAATCACTGCAAGATTGACTTAAATTATTTTCCCATACATTAATTCTTTTTCACATTTGGAGAAAGTACCTGATCGGAAAACTTCCTTTTATAGATCCATTCTCATCCAAGGCCGATAAAATTATGATTTTAATTTTAAATCCTGCAGAGTAGTGAGAATTTAAAGGAATGAAGTAAAATAAGTTTGCTTCATTCATTATGCAAATTAACACACAGTTGTTAAAAATGAAATAATTTCTTTCTTATAAATGTGTCCAATTTTAAATCGAGAACTAATTTCTCAAAATTAATAAAGATAAAAAAAAGATTGTTGGAAACAAACACCTTCCAAGCAAATATGCCTCGCAGGAATCCAGTAATTAGTCGAAATGAAACTTTTGCCTATTTTCAGAGAGAATTCATTTCGGAAAATTCACTCTCAAATTAATTTCGGATATCATTATTATAATTTAAACTGGAGTTTACTGAAAATATATGACATGTGAAGATTATTTGGAGTGTTTATTAAAAGTAGGATTCATCTAAAAGTGTACACACGTCTGTCCCGCCGTAGGTCTTTCATAAAATTAGAAAATGTGGAAGTGCATTAATCAGAACCTCCTAAAATTAATATATTAGCCTACATTCATTAAATATTTAATTATTTTTTGCATTTCCCTTAATTTTTTTCAAAGAAGATATGCGATTAATTTGAAATTTAATTTTCTCATTATATTTCAAATAAAATTAATGTGTTATAGTAAGCATACAATTTCTCTATTTCTTCTTTCAATTCAAAAGATTTGTGGGATAAGAGCAAATTAATTAATAATTTCGTTAAGAATGCAGAGTTCAATGTATTCTGTGGATATACGTATTGGTTTTGAAAATTGTGATACAATTAATTCTATTAGGTTTGGGAAAAATAAATCTATTATTTTAACTTGTACTTCAGTGCTTTATTTAACATGTTTCAAATTCCCTTAATGTAAATAGTTTAAAATTGTTTTAGGATCGGTTTTCAGTGCTTCGTGATCCTAAGATTGATAACATGCTGGCCAATTTTGATCATTTTTGTGAATTTATCGATAATTTTGATAACAGAGATGACATTCTGAAGGTTTATCTGTGCCCTTATGCCGGGGCAATTGGTGAGGCTTTCGTGCTACATGTTTATAATACGAGATCAAACAGGGCTCACATCGTGGATGCTTACCTTGAGCAGGATACAATTGAGAGCATGCTGTGGCCAGCTTGCTCACCGGACCTTAACCCAATTGAACATGTTTGGGACTTCTATGATAATGTATAGCTGTTGTTAATCCTCTTCCTGGCACCCTAGCCACACTTTCAACTGTTCTTGAAGAGCAATTACTCACACTTCTTACACTATCAGCAGACCTCATAATTGAGAGTATCCCACATCGTTCCATGATCTGTATTACTTCTCGAAGGGATCATACCTATATTAAAGGTATTTCTCCTATACCAAACTTTCGCCTCTCATTTACCCATTGTATACATGTACTAACTTTATAACAACATTATTGTTTAGTGATTTTTCAGTCTATTTTGTACTTTCCTATATGTTGCATAATGTGTAAAGATTTCATTAAATTTCTACTCTTATGAGTATCTTTGTGTTATCTTGATTTTGGCAGCTCACTAAAATTATGCCCGTAAATTATCAGATGCAATATTTGGGCAAATTAAAAAAAACCGAACAGATAATTTTTTAATTTTATTGTAAAAAAGGCAAAATTTACCAACATCATCAAATTTTAATCCCATTAAAATTTTAACATGTCTATCTTCCATCATATTCACTTATTTTTATATAATGTAATTCCTGTTTTCCACCCCATGTAATGCACGCCTAATGGCTAAATATAAGTTTTGGGAAAAGAAATCTATAATTTTAAATGAGCTTAATGTAACTTGTTTCGTATTCGCTTATAATGAAAAGATTAAAATGTTTTAAGGTTGTTCTTCAGGTTCTTGTAGGTACGACGACTGCTAACAAGCGGTTAGCTTCGATAATATCCGATGTTTTGTCTTCATTTTACTGGTCATTGGTTTTTATAGCTCGGGTCTACATTTTTTATAAAGTCAATTATAATTGAAAAATAATCGTATACTAATAAAATAACTATAAACATTTTTGTTCTGAAGTTTGCAGAGAATCGAAGCTTGATGAAACATTTCTGTTTCTATACTTCATAAAAATTTTACTTTTAATACATATATTTTGATGCCAATTAGTTTCCCACTGTTTTGTAACTTAAGCTAAAATTTATTTAAATATACCTAAAAAAATTATATACAAAATGTAAAAATATAATAATACCAATCACTGTTAGAGAAATAATAACAATCTCTTTTAGTTGTGTACTATTTATTGAAAAGCCCTACTTTAATTGGATTCATTATTGTTTTAATTGGAAACATTATATTATTCAATTCAAAAGTTCATGGGTTTTATTCTCACCTTGGAGGCAGATGTTTAGGATGGTTTTGAGTCTATTTTAAGTAGGTGGTTATTTTATATTGATTCTTGTGAGATAGAATGACGGTAAAAAGACAAATATCAATTCTACCCCATGGGAAAAGCAATTAATTAATTATTTATTATTTAAGAGACAAATGTACTAACTGAGTAAAGTGTCCTTTCAGAAAAAAAAAAAAAGGACGACCAACATCTAATTAAACACAAAATGATTTTCCAAAAAATATTGCCTTTGGTTAAGAATCCAAATTATAATTATTTATAGTTATAAGTATTAGTATATTTTTTTAAAAGTCGCACATTTACTTGTTCGTAATCAAATCATGGCTGCCTGTTTCTGACTGAGAAGCTATTAAATACTGATAACTATATTGTAATTTTGAACTACGACTAAGCAACAAAACTGACTCTTAAGCTGGAAGTCTTCTACCTATGCTGTTATAGCAAAGAAATATTGGAAGCTATATTGGTTTTAATGTGCATAAGCTGTCTCAATATAACCTTTTTTGGCGGTCGAATATAGAACCCGCTACTTCTTGGCAAGGAGAATAATTGCCTTTTCAGCTAATAAACTTAACCTTAAAACTTAAAACAAGAAATTAAAGAAGGGAATTACATACATATATATTAATACATTATTCACGCATTTTTCTGTCAAATATTTTATATTATTCTCTTAGGTATTCTAGACAAAAATAAATTCCAAATATTCCATTTAATAAAAAATGAAGCAATTTATTCATAAAAAATAATAACGGTCGAGTTTAATTAGTCGTACTATTCGGCACATTGATAAAACTTTTTCTTTTCCCTTTGACAATAGGGAAAAAAAGGGAAAAAATATTAAATATTTTTCCTTAACTCGCAAAGAAACATAAAGATAGCAGCAACTGCGAGTAAAAATAAATAATATAAAAAGAAAGGGAAAAGCACTGCGACAAGAAAACAGAATTGGAAATAAGTTGTTGGTAGAAGACAGTGACAATGTTTGTTCAAATAAAAACATGGAGATAATTACATTTCCCGGGAACAACGCCTCGAAGAACAAAAGTGTTGTCAGGCTGTTATAGATTAGCAAAGTCTCAGGGAAAAAAAAAAGGATGGCATTCCACCTCCCTGGGATTTGACTTGAATCTTGATAGAGACCCATTCTCGACAAAAATTGTCGGAGGAAATCGTTTTGTTGCCATTCCCGTCATAACAAAAATAAAATATTTCTGCAAGGATACTTCCTGTTTATAAGCATTATCTTCTTTAGTTGCAGCTTCGAATGTCAAACGCAGCGAAAATGTTTGTGCGTCTGAAAAACTAAGCGATACATAAATTTCCATAATTTTATTTAAAGTCGGATATCTGTCCCTCGAATGCAAGTTTAGAACTTTTTCGCTTATACTCTTGGGAGAAATAAGAAAATACATTTTTTTTTGTTGTTGACCGAGTGATTTCTAACTGAAATTTAAATTCAAAAATATTCATCAAAATTTGTTTCCAAAGAAATATTAAAATGATACCTATAATGGAAAAAATTTTTTTTATAAAAGAACAAATTTCTAATAGTCCTAATATAAATTTATTTATGGTGTATAGAACGAGCAATTCACGTTCGATTCTAGCACATACAAAGATATTTTTATGAATGGAACTAATCTATCATTTAGAATGATATAAAGCCGAATATAATCGCTCCTGCCTTCGGTTCATTAATTTGTTGGTTCGAATCCCACATTTATCTTGAATGTTTGTAGTGCACATCGAAATCCACTTTAAACAGTAGCTTCCGGTTTAACTGGCCCTCGTATGCATGTGTAAAATATGACCGTCGAGCGACACGAATAAAACAATAGACTGATGGTAAAATTCGGAGACATTTTGTTTTTTTATCCCTTTGTGGCCATTTTCATGACACGGGTAGATATTAAATACATATCTACAGATAAAAATCTTCTGAGATAGGAATTGAATCCATGAGCAGTTAAATTGAAGACGGGGACTAAGAATTAGCGGCCAACTTGACTTGGATAAAGAGAATTCAAAGACATATTATGACTAACACATAATTAAAGATTTTGACACAGAATTAAAATTTAATTATTATTATAACACACAATTGTTTGCAAAAAATTAAAAATTTTGAAATTCTATTTTAATAGGTAATTTACAAGAACATTCCAAATTATTGTCATTATTCAGCTCTAATATTAAATATAAAAACTACTTTATAAAATAAACATTTTTTTTCCTTTTATTTCGAAATAAGTACAAATTAAGAATACATTCGCTTAGTAATTGGGGATTCAACAAAATGGAATAAAATTATGAGATTTTTCACAAGTAATAAATAATTTAGATATAAATTTTAACAATTTAATTAAAATACTATGAACATTTTAAATTAAATGTATGCATAATTTCTGTTTTAAATAAGTTATTTAAAACGTGTCTTTATGCTGAATGTCACAAGTTTTAAAGTCTGGGTTTCATAGTCTGAGAAGTTAGAGTTAGTGATCAAATGGTTAACGTTCTGGCATACAGTTCAACAATTCATGAGCTCGAATCCCATCTTAGTTTTGGTCATTTGAGGGGCTTTGGAGTTCTGTTAAGACTGTATTTTATACTGTTTAATGTGATTAATTAGCTTATCCGTGGAAGTAATTACCATTAAGCAACAAACAGCTATGTCGCTGGAAATCCACTGATTTATATAAAATTGTCATTTTAAGCAAAAAAATTATTTCTGGACATATTCTCCATATGTGCATGCAACATTAACTATAACAATTTATTTAAAAATTGATAAAGGGAATGATGTCTTTCGAAACTAGTTCACTTCAGACACATAATAGAATTTATCACCGAACGTATTAATAAAAATATTTTGGAAAACATAATTTAAAAAGGGAGAAATGAGGATGAATTCCATTTACAAGCGCAAATCGTGCCAAATCGTCAGTTTTATCGACAACCCATACAATATAGATATCAAATCTTGTAATTATTAAATGTAGTATCTTTCACTATACATTTGATATTGCTTAAAACTTAAGAAAAGGATCTGATATTTGAAAATATGATGGTGAAAAATTATAATTAATAATATTTTGTTTAGGTCAGTCATACTAGTTGGCAAATTCGTGCTAACTATAAACAAATACCAAAAAACTAATTTTTACCCAACAGAAGACTTAAAATTTAGAATAATAATTTACAATTCATACTATTTTTGAGGTGTTCAGTATGTAATATATTAGTTTAATATCTAGTAATCCTTGTATTTTCAACATTAAAACTAATTTAATTAACAATTTTGTCAACCAATTTAGTTACATTAACATATAGAAAAGTATGATTAAGTTGAATAATTTATGTTTTAAGGTAAAAAATATTGTGAAAAAACTCTTAATTCTATCTTAGTTTATTTTTTGCGTAGAATTTTGTTACTCAGATCTTGGCGCCTATCTGGACATCAAAAATTTGCCAAAAGAATCAAGGGTTACCCGTTTGTAAGCTCTTACTTTAATAATTGTTCCTCAGATGTATACCAAATTTCTGATTTGTCCGTGAAAAGACAAAAGGGTAAATATTTAAAATCCAAAACGCTAGAAAAGTATGCCATATATATGATACAATTCCCTCTAACTATTATAAGTCTTGCTTACAAATTTAGAAAGGCAGATAAAGTAGAAAGGAATATATATTTTACAACCCAAATATCGCCCACACTTAAAACCTTTTTCCCTTATTAAAATCCCTTTCTTAAAATTACGGATGAAAGGTACCTTTAAAAGCTTTTGTTATAAATAGGCTTACTACTTTTTCTGACAGCTCAAAACAGATTTCAAAAGTAATAGCAAATCTATAAATTGTCTATGGCATTTATTAAGATGAAAATGTTGGCACTTAGATTCACTTTAGAGTCTCATACTTTTATCAGTCGATGCTTCTGAGAAATTTCGAGAGATGCATCTTTTTTTCTCAACGAACTTAATGGAAAACGAAAAGGATTATTAAGTGCTTTTAGATGGACATTGTCACAAATAAATGTTTTTCTTATTTAAAACTTAAAGGATGTACTTGTGTTGCTTATGAAATTTTTATTTTAATTCCGATAGCAATGTTCAAATTTCTAATTTAATATTCAATATTTAAAGGATGTAGTTTCTGCTTGTGAAATTTCTATTTTAATTTTAATATGATGATGAGTATTGTTTTTGTTTTGTTCTTACAGTTTGCTTTTATTTTTAGTCTAATATTTGATAGTTCATGAAATCTGCATTTTTTTGCAGAAAAAATATTTATTCTTATGCATTTTTTTATTTTTTTATCTAAAATTAAAAGTGTGTGGGGTACATTCTGCGAACAAAATACAGTACTTAATGCATAAAAAATCAATTTTTTTTGCTTATCTTATCCAGATTCTTTATAAACGCTAATGAAACATTATTTCTAATTTTAAAAATAAAAGGAATCTATCTTTTTAATTTTTTTCAATATAAAGAATATTTCA
>JAPDSC010113667.1:0-40558 GCA_026290005.1 Latrodectus geometricus
AATAAATAAAGAGATAAATTCCTTGGTATAATATCTATGCAGAATTCTTTTTTTTTTTGTGACACATTGTGTGTGTTTGTGATGGAATCTTGTTATTTTTGAATTGTTGGTGTTGATCTTTGTTACCTTCCCATGTTTGCTTTTATCATTTTTCTTTTTTTTTTTTTTTTTGTGGGCAATACACTTATTTTTTAAACATTTGCTTTCCCAATGAGAAGGCTGCTGAAGATTTTTTTTTTAAATAAAAGTACCTTTTTAGCCCCTTTGAATATAAATTGAAAGTTCCTGTTATTTTTTTTTATAATAATTTTTTTTTCTTTTAAATGAATATTTTTAAAACTACCACTTTTTTCCTTTTAGGATATTTAACTTATAAAGTTGACTTTACTCCTTTTATAGTGATGAATTATTTAAACTATTCTATGCTAAGTTAACTTGTGAATAATATTTTTATATTGTATTGATATTCTTAAAATTTCTGGTATTCTGTATAAAATATCCTTTTTTAAAAATTTTATTTGATATATTTAAAATCATTTTATTTTTCAGGTAGTACTGTAAAGCCAAATCCTATTCCTGCAAAGTCATCAGTTATTGCTACTGTTGAAATCAATTGCAAAGTTTTAAAGCCACCTCAACAAACTTATTCAAAACCTCAACAAACTAATTCAAAACCTCAACAAACTAATTCAAAGTAATTTTTATACATTTTTTGAAAGTTTATTATCTATTAGCAGAAATGTTAAAATCTGAGTTAAAGTATATCAGCATATAGTAATAAAACTGCATCTATCCAAGATGTAATTATTATCTTTTGAATAAATTTTAAAGTAATAATTTTTTTGGAATTTTTTTTAAAACAATGTTGAAAGCTTTACATCACAAATGTTAATGAAGTAGTATCTCAATGAGATAAGTTATTTTTAAGAAACTTAGTTAGTTTATGTAAGTAATAATGAATTCTCAAATTTTTAAGTGTTTACATTCTGAATTCTGCTTTTTATTCAATACAAGACCATTATTATAACTTCTATTCTGATGAAGTGATTTTAGTATGATAAAAAATAATAATATAAAGTTAATTTTAGCTGGGGAGTAAAGTCACAAGATCATTTGTCACAGGTATTTATGCCAAATATCATCTAGTGGTGTCACAATAACAAAATCTGTTCAATTGATAAGTGGAAAACAATTAAAAAAGATTACTTTTTTTCATGTTTTCCCCCACAATAAGGCAGACTTATTGAGGATGCTTAATAAGTGTATGATTATTATTGTCTTCATATCTCTGGTCATTTGAATCACTGATTGGAAGTATTAGCAAGTTTTAACCAACCAGATTCATCATGTGATGAATCTGGTCGGTTAAAACTTGTTCTGTAGGAGATAGAGTTGTATCTTGCTTCTTGTAGGAGATAAAGTTGTATAAAGTGATGTCTTATTCATTAAGTGGTACCTGTCCAATCATGGTTTGATGAACTCTAAGTTGAAGTGAAACATCTATGTTAATGCATATAGCCTGTAACTTTTATATCAAAATCGTTTTGATTTATTTAGAGCATTTTATCCAGAATTAATGTCTTCCCATAATATTTCTAAACTTTGACAATAGCTTCATGAGAAGAATGATACAATATTCCTCTAAACAATATTAAATATTTCAATGATTTGATACTCAGGTTTATTCAATCTGTGTTATGTATGTGCCAAAGATAATTCTATGTTATATAAGTATAATTTTTTTAGGAATTCAGTGTGTTTTTGATGAATGCATATGTATAATTTAACTATCACATAATTTTTGAAAACTTTTTCAATTATCATGTATTTAGCTATATAACATGGACTTTTGATGGAAAAAATGATGAATTGAAGTGGATATTACAAGTATTTGCCGAGTACAAAAAGTGATACATTCAAAGTAGAAATAGATAAGCATAAAAAAATTTCATTTCTTCATGTATCAAAATGCTGTGATACATATGTAGAAAGCAATTTAAAAGATTTTATTAAACTCAAACAATTTGTTTACTGTATCAGAGCATATAAAAAATTCAACATATTTTTTTTACTATTCTTTGATGCACATCATTAAGTTGTTAAATCTTCTCCATCTTATTTATTTTCATTTGTAATTAATAATCTCTTTATATTCCATCTAGATTCTTAGCTATGCTATATATATATATATATATATATATATATATATATATATATATTAAAAAGGATAATTTTTTTCAAGTTTAATTTGATGTTTTTGTCTTGTATGAAAATAGTTCCAGGCTGGCATTATGCATTTGAGTTTTTGTAAATGTTATTGCTCCTCTTAACAGTTAATATTAATTTTTGTTAGAAAATTTCTTGGAATGACTCATCAATACATGCATTTAAGAACAGAATTAGTGACATTAATTCATTTCATGTAACTACCACAAACGTTTTCTAATGGTTTCAACATTTTCCTCTATGTCTTTTATTGTCCATTTGATGGGATATGAACAGTTCTTAAAGTTTTCTAAATTCTTCAAATGTGAAGCTGTTCATGCTGACTATTTTTATCTTTTAATTCTGTATTATTTTGCCCATCCATCCTTTCTAATAAACATGAACAGAAAACAGTATTTAAAATCAATTCTGAGCATGACTTTTCCTTTGAAATTCAGACATGATTTTAATTTTGTACCATTTGCTAAGCTGGAAAACCATTATGATTAATGTCGAAACTTTATTCTGTATTGGGAATTATTTATTTTATAGTTTTCCCTTGTACATTAATTTTTGGTCACTTTAAAACAATGTTTCTCCTTAAAGCTAATGGGCTCTGAAAATTTTCTGGAAATACTTAGTTTGCAATACCTCCTTTAAAAAAAAAAAAAAAAAAAAAATTAGTCATTTGTACAGCTCATTTGCTCTTACTCTTTTAAACAAAAGAAACTTAAATTAAAAAATTTGCTCTTTAATTATTGTATTTTCATATTTCTTCCACTTACATTTGGAACCAAATCTGGACATCCATGCATCAGTTGGATTTATATCCTTGTCTAAATTAAATGATATTATTTTTTAAATCAACAACGATAGTATTCTTATTTATAACTAAAAAGAAGACTAGGTCAACTGCATTTCAGTTAAAGCAAATGTAATTTACTAACATTTTTTATGCAAACTCGATGCATTCAAATCAAATCTTCAAATATCTAAAGAAAGTGAATCAGGTATTTTCTTTCTAGAGGAAGTTTATTTTTACCATTCATTTCATTTTTCTATTAATCTGGAGCAATATTCTTGTACACCTATGTATTATATACAGCTTACCTTGTTTGTTGGATTATTTTCTTCCACAAGTAATTTCTTTTACAGTTTCCTGTTATCTTATTGCTTATCAATTCAATTTATTATAGTTCCTAAAGCTTGGGAAATCTAAAATTTCTTTCAAGCAATAATTTGAAAACTTTGAGCATCTCACAAGTTTATTTCAAATTTCTTTATAAAAGAAAAATATGCATTGTTTGAAAAATATATCTAAAATTAAAAAAAATGTTTCGAAAAAATTATATTTATGTATTATATACTTGAATACATAATTTAGTGTTTCATAACATATTGTTAATTTCGGGCTGCAAACCAAAATATTATGATTTAGTCTAACATGGATTGATAGGTTTGCAAAAATTATGTACTTTAACCTCTTATCAGTTGCCACTTCAGTGTTGTCATTTAAAAACCTGAAACAAGTCCTTTTTAAAGTGAATGATTTCAAAAGTTTGCTTGTGTGTATTTTAAGTCTCTTCTTACAAATCTTTTATTTATAGAAAAAAATTTTCCATTAAAAATTCTTTTATTTGGTTGTATATATTTTTATTCCTTTATAATCCATTATTTAGCAACGGTATTTATGCTCATTATTTTAGAAAATTTTCACTTAAATTATTTGAATCACCTTGTAAAAAAAGTTAGAATTTATTTTATAAATGACATTTCTTATTTATTTTTCTAATGAATTATAATACTAATGTCCACACCAATTAAAATAGGTGAAATAGCTAACTGAGTTGATGTTTGAAGAACATCCATTTAATTTTAATGCATTTGAAAAACAAGCTTGATGCAAAAATTTATTCAAACTAAATTTGAAAATTTATATGAAAATTCAATATAATATAAAATGCAAACTTATATATTTTAAAGTGATCACAAAATATGCAGCTGTTAAAGGTTTTTATTATAGATATTGAGCTTTTATATATATATATAATTTCAGTTTAATTTTGAACAAAATGTCTTAAGACACTATTTAATTTCAAGGGGGTCACTGATTTCAAGAATGTTTAAATTAAATTGTTCATTTTTGAAAGGTCAAGAATATGCATTAAGTAATTAAATAGCTTTCTAATGCTATTATTAGAATTTTTACTTTGGAAATTGAGTAAATTAAAGTATTTGCCTTTATTATTAATGTGTAACATAAATATACTAATGATGCTTAGTTTAATTTTAGTTTATTTTTTTTACAGATCTTGCACAATATCTGAACCACCAACTACAAATAATTATAGCCCATTGAGCTATAGACAGTATAATGTCACTCATACTGCACACTATATTTTGCCTTGTGTTCTTACTAAATTCCAGCAAGCTGTAAGGAAAAGTACTATTAGTGTTTCCGATTTAGAACTGAAATTATCTATTGATGAATATAAAAAATTAAAAGAATTAATTTTGCAAGAAACTTCTCTAGCTGAGAAGTGGCAAAATCAAGTTCATGAATCTCCTAGTTTTGTTACTCGTGATTCCAGAGAACTCAGAATTAATCGACAATATTTAAATGAATTAGCAAAATACGTAAAGCGACAAATATCAAATTTCAGAATCATTGAAAATTCATCTGTCCTATCTAAAGAAGCAGCAGTAGTTTCAAAACCTGTTAAAACATACTCTCGAACTCCAAAACCCCCTAAAGTTGTGCAAACAGAAGTATTGCAGAAAAGTGTATCAAATGTTGTAAATGATAATTGTATAGACTTACAGCCACCAAAAGTTATTATGGATGAATATGAGGTATTTTGTGAGAAGGAACAGAATCTTCGAAAACTGTTGGATGCATTTCCTGGAGCAGATATTATGGTTAGATATATTTTTTATTTGAATTACATTAAATGCCTTTATTGAAAAATATTAATTATTTAATGGTAGGTATCTTTGCTATTAAACAAAGAAAGTTTTAGGAAAATTTGGCATTTTCCTAATGACTCTATGCAGAAGTTTGAAAAAAATTACTCTTTAATGTTTTTAAGTATCTGGAAGTAAATTTTAATATTAACATCTACTGATCAAGTCTTTCTATTTAATAAATTTAAAATTTATTTACAAAATCACAAAACTTTAATTTTTCCCCATATTTTTTTTTCTATTTTATATTTGAATGAAAGTGTTTGAAGTTTTTAAATAAAGATTTGAATAAAAACATTTATTTTAAATGTTTTAATGAAAATAATTTAGTGATGATGGATAATTTAGACTTGGATTTGCGCAGGATAGTTGCCAGCTAAATTAGCATTAATCTGCAAAAAATTGATCTAAAGTAACAAATTTTTTCTCTTTATGGGTTCTTTCATCCTTTTCTATCCATTTGTTAATGTGCTGAGATGGCTACTAAATTCATTTCATTTTATTTTTATATCTCTATAGTAAGTAGTTTAGAACCTCTAAAATTTACATTTTTGAAATCTTAAAATTTTCACATTTTTTAAAAAAAATGCGCATACTTTTTTTTAATAACTAAGATTCTGTTTAAAATCTTTTTCACTGAACCAATATCTATGTTCACTAATAATTTTTCTTGCCCTTAATAACAAGTACTATATGACCATTTTCTGTTATCCAGAATGTTAATTTATAAATGGCAAAACTGTTATCCAAAATTTGTGTTGGGTTTATTTATTAAGACTTTTTTTGTTGAGCATTAATTTCGATATTTTTAACATTAATCAATTTATTGCAAACTAAAAAAACATTAAAATAACTTGCATGCTCTGTTCACAAAATTTCAAAAGTATTGTTACTGATTAAGTTTACATATTTTGGCTGTATCCCAGTGTACGGTACGCTATTAAAACAAGATGGCGGACAAGGAGCGTACCGTTCACTGGGAATTAAGGAAATTTGAATGGAAAAATAGTTGGATAACCTATATTTCAAGATGACCCTCGATTTTTCACTAATTTAACACAAGCTTGGATAATGTTGAATATGATTGTAAAACATTTGTTTTTAAATTTCGGCTGTATCCCAGTGTACAGTACGCTATTAAAACAAGATGACGGACAAAGAGCGTACCGTTCACTGGGAATTAACCCATATTTTAGTCAAAACAACCTTTTATTTAGAATGCTTTTTATTTGTAAGATTTATCTTTTCTTACAAATAAACATATGCTTAATAACTTAATGTGTTTTCAGCTCATTTGTTATTCATTGTAAATATTTTATGCATATTTTGAATAATGTGTTTTCAATGTACTGTTTTGTTTTAAATAAGAAATATTAAAAATTGTTCTGTAAGAGTGTCTTATAGCTTTAAGAATGGTTCATAACAAAATTCTATTATGAATTTACAATGGGTATATCAATTTTTTCAAAGCTTTTTATTTGTAATAAAATTTAAATTTTTTAAAATTTTTTACCCAAGACAAAATGGTATGTAATTAATATTTTTTTTAGAATAAAGTTTAAAAGATAATTGATTATTTTTTATAAACTTTTGCTTTTTATATTTTTATGTATTTTAATCAAATTTACAAGTAACCATACTTTATATTTTAGTATTTTTAAATCATTGATTGTCATTCATTTGATTTTATTAAATATCGTGCATATTTATTTATTTGTTAATACATTTTCTGTCCTATTTTACATCAAAATTTCTAATTCTATTATTTAAATTTCTTGTGAAAGTTTATCATGTAAAAAGAAAAATTTAGTTAAGAAAATGCATGTTTAGTTTTAGTATACTGTGCATTTTTTTAATGTTTTTGTTTTTAAAAATGTTTTGCAAGAAATTAGTTTTATTTTATATTTATTTTAAAGATTTTCTTGTTAAAGGTGATTCAAATTAAATTCAGTTTAACATTAAAAAGTTTTTTTTCACCTAAATATTATTATAAATCTGAAAATAAGGGGTATATATTTCTGCTTGTAATTGAAAATTTTTTGCTAATTTTTAATAATTGTAAAATTAAAAATTATAACTATTGAAAATTATACATGTTTTCTATGTCAAATTATATTCCATAATTTTTTTTATTATATTTAAGGAAGCACAAGATATTTTAGTGAAGTGTAATTGGGACCTTGATGAAGCAACAAAAATAGCTCATTCTCAACCGCTTCGCTGTTCAAAAAAGAAGGCACTTCAGTCTGTTAATCTAAACTCTTCAAATGAAAACATTACTTCTCAAATAAATTCAGAAAGCAATCAGAGTTCTCTTTCTTCAGAAAATAGTGGGATTAAAGTTTCTAAAGTAGCTGAAGAAATAGTATTAGACAGTAGTGATGAAGAATTTAATAATAATGTACAAAAAATGAATAATAATAAACGACAATATATGGGGAAGCTTCCAAATTCCAAGCGAGTTAGGAAAATGATTTCTTCTAGTGATAGTGAAGATGATTCATGTGAATCAAATCAATCTTCTGTTAAGGAAACTAATTCTATTCCTAATACTTCTCAACATTCAGTATTGAAAACTAGCAATATTATACAGGGGAAATCTTCCTCCATTCAATCTGTGAATGCTAATGTAGCATCTAGCAGTTCAGAACATTCAACAAAATCATCAAATAGTATTCCAAATCTGCCTAAAGGACTTGTTATAACTCAAGTCCCGCAAATTGGTCGCTCATCAACTTTAAAAGTACCAAACTCTGAATTAAAACCTCTTGAAAATTCTGTAAATAATGTACTAGATACAGTTACAATGGCAAATAAAAAAGATGAAATCATTAAGAGTAATCGTATTACATCCAATCCATCCACCATTAATTCTAGTAAACCAGCTCAGTTGGTACGTATTAATGTATCTTCCAATGGTGATACCAATAACAAATCAGCTGCTGGATATACCATTCATAAAACTGGTACGGTTGTTACATTGCCAACTGTTAATAAAGGTATGACAATCACTCCAGTTACAAAGTCTTTTATTTCAGCTACATCTAATAAAAATAAGGAAGATGAAAATTCTTCTACAACTCAAAATAAAGCAAATATCAAGTCAAGAATTGTTAAAGGAAAGCGTAAGAAATATACAATATCTGATGATGAAGGGGATGATTATGGCAATGATGATATCTATGACAGCGAAGACAGTGATTGTGAACAGAATCTTACTTCAGCGCATACTGCAGTCTTAAAATTTTTCCAAGAAGCCTCTATGGAAGAACTTAGTTCAATACCTGGTTGTAGCAAAAAGAAAGTTGAAGCGATCATTAATATTAGACCATTTGCTGATTGGAAGGATTTGGTAAGAGAAATGCAATTTTTTCCCTCGTATGAATGAATTGTTAGAATTGTAATAATATGATAGAAAAAAAAATATATATATATAATATTTGTGATTAAGTAATTCATTAATGTATTTAAATAATTGTATGTGTTTGTGGTATTCTTTTTTTTTGTACAAACTGATGAGATATTTTTGTCATATAATGTATTTTAAAACAATAAGATAGTATTAGAATTAAAAGTTTATTCGATAGTGTAAAATTCTGAACTTTAGATTGTAAGTTTTTCGAAAACTGACAACATAAACATTAAATTTCTAAAATTGCCAATACCACACCATTTTTTTTTCATGGTATAATAAATAATTGGTTCTGAGGAAAATTAAAATTTTATGAATTTTTAATTCTAGGTTCAGAAATTTAAAATATCAAATTAAGATTTTTTAAAGCCATTGTATATATTATTGGACTAGTAATTCAAAAAATTATGACTTTGCAATTTGTGTTATTAAGATTGATGAAAAATCAATATTTTTGATTATTCTAATATAGTGTTTCAAATTTAACTCTCAAATTATTTTGATTTCATTATTTGTTAAGAAAATTTATAAAACACTAATGAAATTTAAGTTGAAATAAATTTATATATGAATTTCAAGTATATTTTAATTATTTGTTTGAAGTTAATTTAAAACTTCTAAATAATTAGTATGAATGCTAATGATAATTTTAGTTTCAAAAGTGTTAAAAGAAACTTAAATTTATCTAGAACTAACAAGCAAAAAGCATAAAAATTTATTTTTTATTATATTTAATGCCTTGTTTAATTGACAAATTTACTTTCTAATTTATGTGTTTAATATTTAGCTCACAGTAATAACTATGCATTATAATAATGAATGTATATAATTTTACATTACTTTATTTTGTGCATTATTTATAAATTAATATTTTTAATCTGAATTTTCCTCTAATTTGTACTTACAAATTTGGAAATAATTTTGTGTTTGTAATAAATCCATTATAGATACTACTTTACTTTATACTATTTAAATGTACTTTGTTTTGACTAGAGAGGCATAAATATATAAATTTTTTTTTAGGTGCAAAAACTTGGAAGTGATAAAACATTGTCGACTGATTTGCTTAATGGGGCTAAGAAAGTTTTAGACATGAGGAATGCAATAAACAAATTAATGGCTAAATGCCAACAAATATCACTTGATATGGAAGATTTGGTTGAAAATTTAAAGGAAAACAAAGAATGTTCTTCAGATTATGTTACCAAACAACCAGAGTTGTTGAATTCCAAGTATATATATTATCGAATAAACTGATATTTTACTTATTGAAACTTGCTATATATTTTTATAATTAAATTTTGTATTTATTTTAGTATGCATTTGGCTTCATATCAGATGCTTGGTTTGAATTGGCTATTATTATTGCACAATCAAGAAGTCAATGGTATTCTAGCTGATGAAATGGGTCTTGGAAAAACTGTTCAAGCTATTGCATTTTTAGCCTATCTGAAACAAATCGGTGACTGTGGACCACATTTAATTGTTGTTCCGTCATCTACTTTAGGTATGTACAAAAATAAATAATTTTTTCTATAATACAGCCAGAAGATTTTATTATTTTATATTAAGTGAGCCTAACCTTTTGGTTTTTAATAAAAATCAAAACATAAGTATAACATTAAAGTTTTATATATATTTTATCTGAATTAAACAATAAAATGTGTACCAATAGAAATACTCATTACCTGTTAAACTGTTGTAATTATTATTAAAACGAAAACTCTTCATTTGGCATTAGTCAATGGTGATATTACTTTGATTATTCTGGTAAAAGTTTCTGACGATAAATATTTCTTTGAAGTTCAATTATTCCATATTGCTTATTTTTTATTTCTGCTAATCAAGCATTCACCTAAAATATCAATATAATGTGCTATTATAATATGTGAAAATTATATCCATGCATTTGAAATTGGGAATTTAAAATACTTTCATGTTTTTGGAACACCTTGTAAAGGAAATGTATTATGTTAAATAATACAATGAGCATTAAACAAGCAGGCTCATATATTTAAAATAGTTAAGATGCATTTTCAAAATGTAAATTTTTAACTCAAAGAAAGCTTTTATGGCTGCATTTTCAAGACTAGGTTTAAGATCTCTACTCTCAATATTATATTTATATTTTTATTACTAGTGACAACAATATTAAATGTGGGAAATTATAAAAGTGTGCTAGCACAGCCCAGTGTTACTTGTGAAGTAAATGGCTTGAAAAGTGTAAATATCATAGTTAATTACAAAAAATTAAAATTTTCTAGAAAGTAAAAACAAAAGTTTTACTGTGCCTGAAGAAAATGAAATTATTTGTTAATCAAATGATTCTTTCACAATGCCTAATTCCAAACATTAACGTAAATTATCTGTGTACAGTAAAAGGTTGAGGAAAAAATCATCAAATATTGATTCTAATTTTAAAAAATATTTACCCTATTTTCCTGTATATAATCCGCAGCGGAGTATTATCCGCTCGGCCGTTTTTTCTAGTGAAAGGATAAAAAGTGTCGCATAATACGCAGCGGCGTATAACCCGCAGCAATTTTTTCCTGCGAATAGTCTAAAACATGTATTGCTGATAATATGGGTGTTACATAAAATAAAAAAAGATGCATAGTAGGATTAAAAATTTAATAAATAGTATAGAAAAAAAGCATTTATTATGAAAAATATCAGTCTAGATCCACTTCATCACAAAGTTCGATAAACTTGAGATGAAAGCACGAATTCGATCAAGAGCGATAATTTCCAGAAGATTTTTGTAAAATTTATCCATATTTAGCTTCCAAAATCTTTTAAAACGATGTTCGACATATTTAAACTAATATATATTTGCTTCGTTAATATTTAAATGAAAGAAATGTATTTACAAATTGCGGCGAATTTCATAAAAAAAATTTTATATATCGCGCGTGCTTTGTTTTTAACTTCACATTAACACATTTGACGGCATTTTTTTTATTTGCTTTCGCTATAGCTTTTAATTTAAAATCTGCATTGTAACTTAAAAGGTTTTGCTTCCATATGATGATATACAAATTTGAATATTTTAAAAACGAAACATCTCACATCAAGGCAAATTGTACAATGACGTTAGCGAATTTACAACTGCAATATCTTTAAGAGGAACCGAATTCGTTTTTGAACGTAATTAAACAAAGGTGATTACAGTTTAAATAACTCAGGTGTATCTTGGTCTTGCCTGTTATTTATTTTATGAAACATAAAGAGTATTTCTTTCAAAACTTTCATGTAAACTTTTCTGATGGAAAATGTTTTTTATCAGATTATCCGCTGCTGCGTATAATACGCACAATGAAATTCGGAACTTTTTTAACACATAATCCGCGGATTATATACAGGAAAATACGGTATTTGAAGGAAACTAATTTTTCTCAACAAAAGTTGTTAAAACATTAAAAAAAAAAAAAACATTTAATTTATAATACAAATTTAATTGTATTGTAAAACTATTTTAAAAGAAATATTTTAACTTGAAATTTTCAGTCTTGACAAATTTTTAAATTAATGCTTTCTAAAATCAATGAACATTACTTGTGGTATCAATAACCTTTTTTAAATAAGCTATTTTCTATTTTACTGTACCATGAGTTAAAAAAGTTATAAATTAAAATATTGCTTAAGATGCAGAATTTAATTCTCATGCTGATGTGCAATTTTGTTTAAAATGATTGTATGAAGAATTTAATTTTTTAGCTCTTTTTCCTATACAGTTTCTTTTAAAATTGAGATTACTTAAAAATAAGTTCAATAGAAATATTAATCTGGATTTATAATGATATTGTTTAATCTAATTCAAAGTTAATGGGAATCTACAAGTTGAATTCTCGCATCAGACAAGCTCCTTTGATTTCATGAATATATGAAATCTGGTATTTTATTACAAAAACAAAATAGAACCTGTACAATAAAATTTAATTTTATATTTAACACATTTTAAAACTCCATTTCATGAACTTTAGTCATTTATTTAATTTTTCTTAGTTTTACAATTCTGTTAAAAAATTTTTGTGAATGGTTTCTCAAAGTTCTTGTGAATAATAAAAAAAATTAATTTCATTTCCAGTGTTCAAAATATTATTTATTGAAACATAATGTATTTGAAAAACTGAGATTTTCCGTAATATATTTCTATAATTAAATGAAAAATAATTTTATTAATTTGTTTTTATTTCTTATGCATTTTTTGAAAAATTTAGAAATTATTTTATAAATAATATTTTGTAATTGTTTTTTAACTCTAATAACAGAAACACTTTATATGTATTTTAATTTTTAATGATTGAAAAATTTGTGCTTTTCAATTTTAGATAATTGGAGAAATGAGTTTCAAACTTGGTGGCCAAGTGTATCAACACTTATATATCATGGTAGTCAAGAAAGTAGACGTGAACTTCGAATACAAATTCTCAATGATGAAGTTGAAGAATTTGATGTTATGATAACAACGTTAGTATATTTGTATTAAATTTGGTTATATTTTTACAAATAACTTATTATGTTTTTTAAAAAGAAAAAATATTTGAAGTAGGCTGCACAAAATATACTGGAGAGAAAATGACAATAATGAAGAAGTTATAGATAAGAAGTTGTTATAAAGATGTTGAAAAAATTATTCAGCTGATTTTTAAAATGAATATTTTTTAGTTGTTTATTCATAAACTTTGTACTGTAATGTGATTACATGGTTTTAGCATGAACATAAGGGTAGCTCTAAAAAAATATAAAAACAAATTTTTTTTCAATAATTTTAATTATAAAAATGAAACAAACTTCATAAGTTTCCTATTGCTTGGTGTAAACTCAGAAATATCTACTCTATTGAAATTTTAACTGTGTATTTTTTGATTTGGAGGAGATGCCAAGATGCTTTTCTTATCGCTTCCTGGGAAACAAACTTGTGTTAAGCTAGACGGGGATATAGTAAATTTTGATTCTTGTTATGTTCTTTCCCTATTCCAAAAAGTACTTAGTCTCAATTATGAAAAATAGATGCATTTCATAAATGTTTTTGTCATTTCATAGAGTTGAATTAAATCAAGGGAAGAATATTTTTCTTTGCTTAAAAGAAGCATTCTTTGAATAATTTAAATCAATGTTGCAAAATTTAATCAATGTTAAAAATTTTACTTCTATACTAAAAATAAATAATGGAATTCATTTGAAGCTTTTAATGGAGAAGCGATTGAAGAAATCATAAATCAATGTGGACTTAATTTAATAAGCTTTTAATAGAAAATGTATGATAAATCTACGATGCATAATTGAAAAGTTTAAGAATTAAAGGCTTTGTTTCTATTTATTCTAGAAATTGTTTTTAATACGGATGAAACAAAAGTATTTCAAATAACTGTTAAATCACTTGCTTGTTTTAAAGGATAAAAATATCTGTTGATAGACAATGACTGGTAGCGAAAGGCTTACATTTTATTAAGTACTGGAAAAGTGAACAAAAATATTTTAAAATAACAAAGCAATAGATAGGATGCAGTATTAAAAAGGTATATCCTAAAAAAAGACTAAAAAATATCATTTTCAATGATTGTATGATAATCATATAATTTATCTTGTTAATGGTTTTAAAGTTGTCCACTTTAAAATTTTTGCTTTTTCCTATAACTCCTGTATTGTAGAGAGCCATTAAAATTTTCAAAAAGTTAAAAAAAAGGTGGTTTGTCAAACAATGCTAAGTTTTGAAAGACATAGATAGTTTGTTAGAATTATATGTAAAAAGTCCTCTAATTAACCATAACCAACCTGGTCAACAGAGTTAATGCAAATTTGTCTGGAATGCTATTTTACTTCATTTTTAATATAATGCAATGTATCAATGGGTTCTGCAAATCATGCTGCTACAGAATATTTTGTTAGACTTTGATATATTGAAAAAAATATTAATGTGCTTATTAAAAAATGCTGGAAGTAGAAATATTTATATAGAAAACAAAAACGTATTTTTTAGAAAACAGTGTATTTTCATTTTATATTGATGACAATCGCAATAGTGTTTTTAAAAGCTATCTTGTTATTTGAAAATAGTGATTTAAACTTCCATTGTGGCACATCAAAATTAAATCCACATTTTAATTTCTTTCTATCTTAAATGGATATTCTACAGGGCAAAACCTTTATTAAACTAATCCTTTTTTTTAAGAAAATTTTTTACAAAGATTAAATAAAAGTCTCATTAATTTTTTCCTGCTGATTTAAATATATTTTCAAATTTTCATCATCAGGCAGAGTTTTTTAGTGATACATTTTTAAAGTTCTGAAAATGTTAATACTTAGGAAACAATGATGAATGTTCTGTTAATTCTTATTTAGCAAAAAAGTTGTTTCATTTTCCGCTATATTTTGCATTAGCAGTGTCCTTCATAATCCAGCTGTAGTCAGCCAGTATATTGGACTCCACTTGCCTTGGTACCTCTTCTATGTTGATGAAAATGCTCACAATCCTCATCAGAAACAACCCCAAAATTTTCTGGGAAAAAGTTTAAATGTTAAAGTGAAAGAGAAAAGTAAATTTTTAAGAACATTTTACAGCCCATTCCTTTGTAGGAGCCAAAATCATTCTGTTTCCCTATAGTTTTCTTCTTTATTATTTCATGAAATTAGTGCCAAGAAATCTACTACAACTATTTTTGAATTATTTCCTTGCTGCCTTTTCTAATGGATTCACCAGTTTCTCAAAATATTCATATAATTATCTTGTTTGCAGTCCTATAAATATTCCTTCCTTCAATTTTGCATTATTTATGTTAGGAAGTTTTGATTTCAGATATATAAAAGCAGCAGAACTTTTGTTCATTATTTTTACAAAATTTTTCATGAGTCCCAGTTTTGTTTGTTGGGTAGGTAAAAATACCTTTTTAGGAATCATTAAAGGAATGTTACATGGATGATACATTACTATGTCTTGAAATAAGAGATTCAGGCCACTGTATCCTTATTAATGAGCATTCCTATCCCATCTGTCCCAGCTACACAAAAAACAATAAAAATTTTGTGTATTAAAGTTCTAAACCTAATAATAAAGCTATTAAGTCACTGCATATGTTCTATTTATATTTAATGTACCAAATTTTTTCTAACAATTTCATGTTTTCATATCTCTTTCATATCACAAGCATATATGACAAGTTTTGATGATAATTCATTTCCATTATGTATTAATACATGCTTTAAACTATCTTGAGGAATCTGATCAATTGACACTCGTGGATGGTGTTGAAGTTCAAGAGCCCCTATTGCTGAATAAACATTTTTGCAGAAAACTACATTGATGTTTGAGAAGTAATTTTTAAAATTACTTTGCCATATATAATAAATGCATATCTGTACATCTGCTTTAAGTAGTTTCCAACCTTTGAGCTTAGAACTTGAAAGCTCTACTAATTGTTTATACAAATTTAAATCCTATATAAGGTCATAAAGATCTTATTGAGATTAAATGTGAGGTTCTGATGAATTGCCTGCTTCAAAAGTGGTGTTACTTCTATTCTTCCTTTTTTCTAAAGTATAAACTTGGTCAGATTATGGTCATATAATCTGGGTACTTTGGTAAAGGATACTATGAGGCACAGGTTTCATTGTAGATTCCAAATTGGGGTATTTTGCTGTATATTTTGTTTTGGACATTATTCCTCTAATGTTTGTTATCCAGAAATAATAGTTAGTTTAATGGTCCTTCAACAACCTTCAAATCATAGAGACTGAAAACAACCTATGATTACAATTTTCCTGTCCTGTCAGAAGCTTAACACATGAACAGCATATATTTGAAGCTTAGTTTTTGCCAAAATCACCAGCTTTACAACCTAAGTTCCGTTCATAATATTTTTTCACAAGTAATGTGAAATTTTGTCTTTAAGACTTGAATATCAGTTCTTCACATATGTAACAGAAGTAGTTTGGTTGATTTAACCCCTTCCCTGCCGCAGGCGTATATATACGCCGCGCTAAGCCGACGCGTTAACTGCCCCGGGCGTATATATACGGCTTTCGGAAATACGCTTTTCTGAAATACTCTATTAGTAAAGCTTGACCCGTAGCTTTGGAATGCAATAGAATGTCCTTGACATTGTTTAAAATATTTGCTGTGATGATGTTACTTCTATTTCAAGCGTGCCTCTTCTTTTCCACTGATACACCGCATAACTGCGATCGCCTGTGTGAAAACGGTGGCACTGGGGAGCGATTTTCGTAAGTTTTCCTTGGCAGTTAAGGGGTTAAACATTTTCTTGGAATAATGGAAAGTTAACAGTACAAAACCACAGCAGAAATAAAAACAGCAACTTCCACATACATGTTTCCAAGCTCACTACTCTTTCAATACCTGATTACTGGCATTTGCATATTAATAAAGCAATACCTTACATGTTAAAACATGAATAAGCACAAACATTCTTAAAACACATATCAACATGAATATCAGCTTGTCAAACTATTCTAAATAAATTTATCATTAATTTGCAAGAATAGAAGTAAAATAATATTCACAAAAAAGAAAAAATAGATGCCTAATGAAAGAAATCTGGTGACATATTTGGATTCAGTATGTAAAATTATTTCGGAATCACTCTTTAGTTTTCTTGTGTAAAAAATTATGTTGACCAAAGTCATTAATACCTTTTGCATTTTTCTTTAAATTTTGATATGATAGATTTATATATGTGGTAGCAATCAAAAAAAGTCTATTGAGCTGTAAAATAAGCTGTTCAATATTGTGAAATATATATATTTAAAAATGGTAGCTAAAAATTAAAATCTAAATGAAATCGGCTGTAAATTAAATCTCCTTCTGTATCAGTGTTAATTCTTTGATATAAGTTTAATATATTTTATATAATTTTAAAAACAGATTTTGTTTTGGCATTATAAACAAGTATGCATTTTCTGCCCAAGTATCTTGGTTTTAATGTTCATTTTATTTTAGTGCTATTTCATTGAAAAATTATTTTGTTAATGAAATGATATTATTCTTCTAGTTATAATATGGTTACTAGCAGTGCTGAAGATAGAAGCTTCTTCAAACGACTAGAATTCCATTATGTAGTTTTTGATGAAGCTCATATGCTGAAGAACATGGCTTCACAGAGATTTCAGCATTTGATGAGAATAAAGGTTTAATATAATTTTTCCCTTTCGTTTTTAAAATTATTGCTATTTTGCTGTAATGTAGATTCTGAAAACAAAATTTTTTTCTTGACAATTTGTTTTATTATTTAGGCTCCTAGAAAATTTTTTCATGACAATTTGTTTTATTTTTTAGGCTCCTAGACGTTTACTTCTAACTGGCACACCTTTGCAGAATAATTTAGTTGAATTGATGTCCTTGCTTATATTTGCTATGCCTCACATGTTTTCTGGAAAAACTGAACAAATTAAGCAAATGTTCTCAGCAGTTTCTGTAAGTTATATCGTTTCGAAAATGTTTGTAGCAAATTGTTTAACTGTACAAAATACAATGAATTCAAAACTATATTTTTGTGTAGAAAACTGATGGTAATAAGAATACGTATGAAAAGGATAGAATTGATCATGCCAAGAGAATAATGAAACCATTTGTGTTACGACGGTTAAAGAATGAAGTAAGTTTTATTATTCTTTACTTTTTGACATTAATTGAAACATTTGCAATGTATATGTTTTATGAAAATCATCCTACAAAAGTTAATTTCAGATATTCTTGAAATTTATTATATTCTTTGGTCAATATTTGAAAATTCTTATTTTTCTTACTGTAATTTAACAGTTATTAGATTTTTGCTGCTTAATTGAATAAAAATTCAAATTCATTTATTTATTAAATATAGTCTAGCCTTTTTTTTTTTAGGAAAGATAGCATATGCTCATTAACTTATTATCTGGTGATACGCTATTCCATTCTTTTTATCATTTATAAAAGCTATTGATCAATCACAAATGTTTCTTTGAATTGATTGAGAAAAATCTCTTACATTTATTTATTTATTATTCCATTTTATTTTGGGATCTAGAACCATGTGGTTAAAATAAAACCAGTTTCATCTGATGGTATTACTTTTAATTGTATCTTCAAACAACTTATCTGTTAGTGATGGAAACTAATTATCTGCAGCAGCGATTCTAAATTCTTTTTTCGTCAAGGTGCACTTTTAAGAGTTTTAAAATTTGCCATCATATAAAATAATTTGCATAAAAATAAATTTTAATGTTGCTCACTTACCAATAATACAATGTGTAAAATAGTTTATGAAAATTTTGACTGTAAAATAATGTAATATGTACTACTACAAAAATAACAGTATGTTTACTCATAAGAAAAAAACTTGCTTTTACTACATACATTTCTAAAATTTGGCAACATATTTTTCTCATAAAAGTACCTCAATTTGCTTGTTTTGTAGATGATCACAGCACTACATCATTTTCTTATTTGGCACATGAAAGTTCTATTTCTTTTTCATTCATTATAGTTCTCTATCATTTAATCTGGTGCTTTTTATGTACAAAAATTATCTGAATCTGCTTTCAAACAGTCCTGAAAGGAAATTTTGCTTAGCATTGGATTTTTTTTATCATAATTCATGAATAAGTAACTCATCCGCATTCAAATCATCAGGAAATTCTGTAAGTTATCTCTTTTTGAAAATGCTTGTAACAAATTGTTTTCACTTTGGAAACTGTGTGTTCATGGCTTCCTTCACTGCACAGTGGCTTGTTTAATAAAGTCTGCATATCAAAATGACCTAGATAGTTTTTTATGCAGTATCATTCCAAAGCATAGATCGACAAGTGCATTGACCTTTGAACATTAATTACATAAAACAATTCTAAGCCCACATTACTTCTTGAAAAGTACATTTGCTCTTGAAACTATTGATTATACTTTGGATGGGCTGTAAATGGGAGTTAGATTAGGTAGGGAAAACTTCTGAGGAATAGCTTAAAAAATTTGAGATTTCAACATCCATTAATCGAAGAGCTAATGGTTATCCAATGAAAATGCTGATCTAAGTTTCTCAACAATAAAGTAAAAGTAATTAAAATTGAGAGAAAGGAAAACAGATTATTAAAAGAAAATGCAAACAAAAGTAGCAAGAAAAGGAGTTTGTGAAAGTGAAATTTTTCAGAATCTTAGTTCACATAAATAGGAATTAAAATTGTACCTATGGATCCATATTTGACACTAGCTAGCTGCTAGTTTGTAAAATCTTGAGTGTTCATAAATTAGTTTCCTAAAAACGTGTTTACTATATATAAAAATACATCGAAACTAACTGATCACGTACTAACAAGTTAAATAAATGCTTGTTTTTACTAACTTATAGTAAAATAGATCTTAAAATTGAAAGCTCCTAAAATAGAATAAATAAGCTCCAATAACATTTTTTTTATAAATTTCTCTCCCATTATAAATATTGTTAGAAAAAATATGTACTATGCATTGCATACAGAATATGTGCAATAGAAAATTACTTTTACTTTATTGATGACAAATCATTTTATTTATTTATTTTTTTTTGTATTTTTAAATTACAATTTTAAGCACACTTTTTAATTTTTTGAAACCAGAAAGTATTTTACTGTTTCTCAAAAAAAAAAAAAAAAAAAAAAAAAAACTTGTAAAATATTTATCTGCTTGTTTCACTAACTATAGCAACATTAAATCTTTTTATTTGGTATCTGAAAGTTCTTTCCCATTCATTATTAATAATTTGATACTTTATACAAGTTATGTTTGAGGTTTGAAAGGAATTATTCGAAGAATTTTTATTTTAATACTTGAAAGAGTAGTGGCTCTCTTTGTTAGAGTTCATGGAAGAGTAACTCATCATTCAAGTCTCCAGGAAAATGTTTTTGCAGTTATAGTAGTTTCCTCATTAAAATCTACTTGTCAAAATTACCTAGATATCACTTTTATGTAATTTCATTCCAATATAGATTGACAAGTGCATCACACCTAGTGTTAATTTTATCAGGTAATTCCCAGCTATGATAACTCATTACAAAAGAATTCAATGATACTTCCATTTGAAACTGTTGATTGTACTCTTAATATTAAATTTGCATGGCCTGTGAAAGGTAGATTATATGCGGGAAAAATTTTGCATGAAATGCTTAAAAAAATCTGGGTTTTCAACATCAAAGCACTTTGACATTCACAATTCTGCAATAAAAACATAAATCCATGTTAAAAAAATAATGTTTGAAAAAATCAGATTAAAAAATAAATGCAAGTGAAAGATACATGGCAGTAAGCTGGTAGAAAAAGATTTTCAAAATTTTAAATGCATCTATGAATGTTAAATTTATTATTTCATCTATGAAACTGTGTTATGTACTAGCCATTAGTTCATAACATAAAGTTTTTGTAAATTAGAGGTGTATAAAAACGTACATTACTGTTGCATTAATTAAAAATGAAAGTTATTAACTATAAATGATATTTTAGAATGGACAAATTTCTTTTTTAATGTATTATCTTAAATTAAAATTTTTATCCAATGTACAAAGTATACATTAAAAGAAATTTTAATTTTGATGACATTTTCCATAAATTCTATTTGATTTGGAAATGCAAATTCTGTTCAAAATTTTAAACTATGGCTGTATTAATATATTTTTGATAAATAGCCATGTGCTTTGTTTTAATTTAATTTTAAAATGTATTTGATTTGTTATAGGTATTGCAAGATTTACCTGCTAAACATGATGAAACAAGATTTTGTCCAATGACTGAGAGTCAAGCTGAAAAATATAAAGAACTTGTTGAAAAATTCTCTGCAGAGGTAAGGTATTTGGTTTTTATGAAACACATATTCTATGTAGGGAAAGGTGAATTTCATTGTTATAGCTGGAATCTAGAATCTTTTATCTTGTGTCTTTCTAGTATGTACATTATTTATTACTAAATCTTGAAATTCTTTTCATAATCTTTAAGAGATTATTAATACATTTCATAAAATGAATTAATAGTTGAGAATAGTATGGATTTTAATTAAAATTAAATTTATATTCTGAATTAATTGAATTTCAAGGAAGATCAGGATTTTCCTATCAATATAGAAAAGTAATTTGTAGTTCGTAAATCCCAATATAATGTATATATGGACTTACAAATATATTTGTTTTTTAAATATTTCTATTTAAAAATTGTCAGTGTTCTTCCCTATTAATCTTTCTATTAATTAATGTGTGCTTTTATAGTACAGGGCTCGGAGTTGTCCTGATATTCCTGAAATTCCTGATTTTTTAAAAAACGTCCTGAAATGTCCTTATTTTTCAAAATAAATCCTGGAATTCCTTAATTTTTTATTACATCCCTTTGAAAGTTTAATTTCAATTAATAATTTTATATTTTTCAGTTGTAAATTTTTCTTTTAGTGGAATATATTTTTTCTTTCAACTGCTTTCTATGCAAAAAGAAAGAGAAAAATTTCCCCCTTTTTTGTTCTCTTTCAAAACGGAAATAGGGTTGCTATACATTCGTCTCCACCTCGTTTTCAGCCATTGCTCACGCATGTCTGAAGTAAAAAAAAAATTTAGGTTTGGGTTTACCATTAAATTCTATTTTGTGCCTTTACAGACAAAGTTTCTGGTTTTAGTAGTGCACAACTATTTACAATGATATCAAAATTGTGAGAATTACTGGCCTACGTTTATGTGCATGCGTGAAATGCTTATCACGCCATTTTGAAAGATTTTGATGGGTATTTTGAAGAATGTTTATTAGCAAGCTCAGAATTTTATTTTTTGAAAACAATTAATTTTCATTTAAAAATGCCAAGGAAAACGAAATTTTCCAACAAATGGTTGGAACTGCAAGATGGGAATAAATGCCTAATCAAGACATGGTGCCGAAGTGTTGACGATGTTCATTCTGCGGAGTGCTTCGTATGCAAAAGCAAATTCAGTGTTTTAAATATGGGTTTTAGACAAGTGCTTGCTCATGTAGATGGATTAAATTAAAAAAAAATGCTGTGAGCTGTTACAAGAATCAAACACTATTTACTATCAAGTCATCAACTTCATCAGAATTCTCGACATCGACTGTAGTAGTGAATAACAAATCATGGCTTCCCAAAACGACATCAGATAAACAATTTTAGTTTTGGTGGCAATAAAAACATTTGAAAGACCCTAAGACTCTGGCATATCGGCATTTTGTTTCATTTTTCTAAAACTTTTTAACCATATTTACTTCTAATGCAAGAAATTAAACCTTTAGTACATGTGATGTACAGTAAGTTAAATGAACTTGTTTGAAGTATCATGTTTAAATTTTTAAATCCAGAAGAATTCCAGGGAAAAAATGGAGTGTAGTTACAATAAATTAATGTTGATTCAGGAAAAAAAATGGTTAAACTTAAAAACAAGGTTGAAATATATCATGGTGCAACAGAAATAGTGGAAAAGCTAACAAATAAAATAACATTTCTACAAAGTGTCAGAAGTTGCCACATAGCAACTTCTAAACTTTTGCTTCAAAAACTTCCTATAACAAATCCTTTACTCAAAGATCTCCAGTGTTTGTCTCCTTATAATAGAAAAAAGGAAGAGTCTAGGAGTTCATGTAGCAGATTAATTCAACATATTCCTCATGTGAATAAAACTTCTTCAGATTTTGATAAGATGAATGAAGAGTGGATTCTTTGCATGTGTGAAGATGCGACTTTGCTTATGAATGATTATGATAATGACCAAAATATCTGTAAATATTGGAATATAACTTTCAATATAAAATAGCTGGTGGTTTTATAAAATATCTTACTTTTTCTAGAGTGGTTAAAGCATGTCTGTCGTTATTAAATGTAAATTCCCAACCAGAAAGAGGGTTTTCAACTAACAATTCTGTTGTGACAAAGGAGAGAGCTTCTTTATTGGAATTAACCTTTCAAAGTTTACGGATTTGTCATAATGTTATTCGAATGCAGGGCAATTCTGTTTCCACCATTCCATATACCAAAGAAATGATGCATTATATTCAGAAATCTCATGCAGAATATGCATCATATATGGAAAAATCAAAAGATGTAACACAATTAGAGAAGAAAAGAAAGGATGAGGAAGATGTAGAAGCTACTTGTGAAAAAAAGTTTAAACAATCGCACCTATTAGAAAAAATTAATGAACTTGAGGAAGGAAAGAAAAATTTGCTTGATAATCAGTGTGTAGCTCAAAAACTTTTGGATGATGCAACTAAAAAATAGCATGTGCTATCAGTGATGTGAAAGTTGGACAAATGATGCTGTCTGCTGCTAATGCAGAGATTGCATCTGTGAATGATAAATTAATAAAGTGCAGTATTAAATTATTGGTATTAAATGCTAATGCATCCAGTTCAAAATGAACATTATTCAATTATACATAAATTTTCTGTTAATTTAAAGCATTTATCATGTAACTTATTAATTTTCAGAAAATGTTCAATATAAAAAATTTAAATTTCTGTATTATTTTTCATATTGTTGTATTAAAAATTAAAAAACTCCAAATTTATTAAATAGTTTATTCCTTTTTAAAATGTGTTTTATGCATAAAACAGAAATTAATATGTAAAAGTAACATTGGTTTTCTTTAATTATTGAAATATGTCCTGAAAAATGTCCTGATATTTCTTGAAAATAGTGTCCTGAAAAAAAAAATTCTGTACTCCGACCCCTGATAGTAGGATTCTTAACAAATTTTAATAATTATTTACAATTATTGTTAAAATAATAGTAATGCTAATACCATTATGAATCTGTTAAATTTTCCAATTTTATTTATTAAAATTATTTAAAGTTCACTTTTTTCTTAATGTAATGTGATTTAGGTGTTTTACTAATTGTTTTTTAAGGTTCAAAATAATAAAGAAGGTTCTGAAAAAATTTCGTCTAGTGGAGCAGGAATGATGATGCAATTACGGAGAGCTGCTAATCATCCTCTGCTTCTAAGGAAATTTTACAGTGATGACAAACTTATAAAAATGGCTAATGAAATTATAAAGGTAAATTTTTATGCCCATTACATTAATATTGTAATTGTATATTGACTAAAGTTAATATTTTGAATTTTTTGAACTACTTAATTATGAATTTATTAAGCTGAATAATTTAAATAAATGTGAATGTTAAAATATTAATTGGAAAGATAAAAAAAATCAAATTTTATCATAAACCATAAATAATAAATTTTTAATTTATAATAACCGGTGGAATTCATTTGTAATCAATGTTAACTCATCAAACTGCTAAATTGTTCTAATATTTATATATAATTTAATATATATGCACAAACATATGCATTTACATGTATTTTAAAATATTTCATATTTAGAAGTGCCTATGTAATTCAAATCTGAAATTTGCAAGTCTATTAATGGCATAAATTTCTGAGTGGAAGTTTGCTCCTGATTTTTTATTAAAAATTTAATGACATTTAATTGTTTTTTTTCCCCAAATTTTTAAACTGAACAACCATTTTATTTATTTTACTATGAGTGTGATAAAATAAGTTATAAAATGTTTCTGAAGATAGATTAATATAAAATATATAATTTTGCCCAAGTTAATAAAATTTCCTTCTTATCACATAAAATAGTGAAGGAAAAGTAATTATGTTGCTTGACATGAAATGGCTAGTTAATATGACTTCTATTCTTCCATTAATTATTTGTAATTTTTCGTACAAAATATTAACAGTTATACCAATTTTTATAAAATTAGCTGTGATGACACTAACATGAATTGTAGAAAAAGTAGTTATCAAAATTTAATTTTGCATAGTATAAAAATTTATATTCATTTCAAATTATTTTTGTATACTTTATTGAAATTCAGTATATTAATTTTTTAGGAGCCAACACACGAGCAATCAGATCCTAATTTAGTATTTGAAGACATGACAGTAATGTCAGATTTTGAACTTCATAATTTATGTAAAAATTTCAAGGTAACTTTTATAAGTTATTTTGTATTTTTTTTTAGTACAGAATATATTATGAATTATACAATTTATTCAATATTATTTTAGTCACTCAATTCATATATATTATCTGATGATAAAATTGTGGAGTCTGGAAAATTTAGAGTGCTTGATGAGCTCTTACCTTCACTTTTGAAGGAGGTATGTATTAAAAAAATTTCTGAAAACTAATTTATAAGATGCAATTTTTCTTTAATCCTAATTTCATTTTAGGATCATAGGGTACTCTTATTCAGCCAATTTACAATGGTTCTAGATATTGTTGAAGCTTATATGAAAGTTAGAAGTTATAAATACATGAGATTAGATGGTCAGACTCCAGTATCAGATAGGTATGTTTGAGTTCTCATATTTAAAATGTCAGTATGAGTAGTAAAATTATTTTTCTTGTTCACTTTAAGACTTAAATAATATGTAAAATATTGCATTTAAATCAATTTTTCGAAAGTATTTACTAAAATTTAGTATTTTCTAGTCAAATTATGCTATTAGGGATCTGGTGGTAAATACTGACTTGTCATCCACCATAACTTAAATTTTGGCAGATAATTTTTTTTATGAAATATTTTGACTGACCTAATAAATAAAAACATTCTGCTATAAAATAATATGCAAACTTCTGTACGATTTTATTCTTTAAATAATGAAATATAATTTTGATCTTTATTTTGTCATTTATAAGTTTAAGTGCAAATTGTTAAATTTATTTTTGAATTTCCATTATTGATTGTAATCATTTCTGATAAAAATAATTCTGAAAATTTTATTTTATGGAAAAATAATTATTGGAATGTGATACTATTTTGGAGTAAATATATATAATGAATGTTTTAAGATTTCATTTAAGAATCATTCACAGGTTTGCGCAGCTCTTGGAAATTTTTTGCAGGGCCCTGCAGTTCCTGCAGTTTTTATTTGATCCTTAAAATTTATGATTCCTTTCTTTAGATGTTTGTTTTATGATGGGAATTTTTATTTACTTTTATTATATTCCTTATTTTTTGCTATTTCCTGTAAACAAAGTTAAATAAATAAAACATTAATTTTTGCTGTTATTACTTTTTACAAATAATCTTTTGATGACATTATTGAAGTATGAAATTGGCATTATTAATAAATAATTTTGATAAACATTAATAAGAGGTTACATTTTGTTTTCTAAATTACATATTCTTAAAAGAATGGAAGTGATGCTTGATTATAATTTTGGAGTATCAGATATAAGCAAAAGAAAAATAATTTTATATAATGGAAAATGTGAGATATTTAAACAATTATTAATTTTTCAATTAAAATTATTGTTTTTACAAACAAAAGTAATATACATTTTTCAGACTTCATAAAGTTCTTACCAGACTTCATAAATGCAAAGTTTTCATTATACTTTATATTTAATTTGTTAAGCTCTTATATTTTTTTGGAAGCAATAAAGTGATTGATTCAAAAATGTTATGAATAAATTTAGTTTATACATACTGTGCCTTGAAATCTTTTTCATGATGTCAAAATTATTTCTTAATGCTAATTAAAAAGAAAAATATTTTTCCTAAATAAGTGTCACTAAGAATTTCTTAATGAATTTTTTATGTATGTAATAAGTACTCTGTTAAAGTGCTAGCTGATTATCATTTATAGAATTAAATTAGAAAAATATTTCTGTATATCTTATAAATATTACAAAAAATTTCTATGTTGAAAATGTGCTTTATGTTAAATAAATACTAGAAATTTTGCTGAGCTTTATTATTTTGTTTGTAATTCAACACATCATAATTTTAATTATTTTCTTAAAAATATGTATCAATTCTTATTATTTTCTCTTTTCTGTATATTAATTTATTGGCTAAATTGAATAACCATATCTTTTACTTCAATAAAAACTGATTTAAATTTGTTTATGGTTTGTTTTTTATTAACCAAAGCTTGTATTTATTAGCAACAAAGTTAATAAATTCCATTCCAAAAGTTTTTTTTATAAATTTACAAATATATTTCTATAAATTTACAAATATTATTTTAGTATAAAAGATTTTTAAAAAAATTGCAATCTTTGATATCTGAATGTTAGTAATAAAAATAGAATGTTTTTAAAATCTAAGTAATTTTTAATGTCAGTGACAAGATAATTTTTGTAATATGAAACATTTTGTGTTTCAATCTTAAAACTATATTAAAGAGTGATTCAAATAAAATTAAAAGCTTAAATCAAAAACATTTATTGGGGTTCAGAACTCCATTGAAGACAATCCTGATCTTGTTTTAGATAGTAGGTACTTTTTGTTTTTTCAGTTAATATACATATACATGAAATTATTTCCACTTATAAAAATAATTATCTGTTGCTGCTTTTTCTTGTTTAAGCCTTCATTGAATGCATGTTTTTTGTGAACATCAATTTTAGGGCAGAAAATTTAAAAACTATCAAGCATTGCAAACTTTAAGCTATACATATCACCTAGATAATGCTAAATGAGTATCAGCATTTGTCAGTATGACTCAGAGTCCATTGTATTTGATTTTATGATTTGAGTTATGAGAACTTCTATCAAAGCTAAATTTATTGCTGCCAAGAATAGCAGATTGCTATAAATTGACGTAGTAGAAGGGAAAGAAGCAAGCCATTGTGTTCACATTCAAAATGTAATCCAGTAATATAATATTTTATAAAAATGTACTTAATACTGCTGATACTTCTATAAAAATAAATTATATATTATTAGGGTTATAAATTGGAAAAAAGATAACATATAATATGGAAAAAAAGTGAAAATTCTGTTTAATGAAATTGATGAACGTATGGTAAAACAAAACGTAAATGTAATTGAAAAAATATTTTGTATATATAGGTATATTTGGTCAAAAATAATAGGTAGAGTAATATTTATTCACCACAGGTTTCTTAAAAATTTATGAACTCTAATAATTATTATGAATAAGGACTTAGCAAAAATTCTGAAATTTTGCAGTTTGAAATATTTATATATAAGTTGAGAAACAATTAAAAAGTTTTTTAAATTAGTAGGTAGCACAAAAGTCATTTATTTATTCTAAGTGTCTGTGTTTAGTGACTACTTTACTCGAGAATTTTTCCAAATGGTATCATAATTATATTTAAATAATTTTACCTTAGTTGATAATAAGTTATGATATTATTAATTATATTTATCTTTTTTAATTTTTATAAATTAATTCATGATAGTGAGTCTTAGATCAAAGTAATATTTTAATGCTTATTTAAGAGTTTCTTACTGTGCAATTGAATGTTTTTGAATCTGTATCTGAAATTTGAATTTTTATTCATATAATTTATTTTAAATATTATATATGAAATGTAATAATGTGGAAATGAAATAATGGAAGGAAGTATTTTACTGATGGATGACATGTTCTAAATAAAGATATGAAAGAACTGTTAAATTTATGCATAAAGGAAATATAGAAAAAGTCAATTTCCTTATTACTATAATTTTTAAATCTGTTTTTTCTTTTTAAATATTTTGTGCCCAGTATATTTGTGTTGTTAATGAGGATCGTTCTTTAAATCTAAGACTGAATGCCTAAAGATATATGTCTATTATTATTTTAAAATTGATTAAAAATTTTTATAAAATGTACTTTTTATTATAGGCAAACAATGATTAATGAGTTCAACAATGATTCCTCAGTTTTAATATTTCTTTTATCTACAAGAGCTGGTGGCTTGGGTATTAATTTAACTGCAGCTGATACAGTTATTTTACATGATATTGACTTTAATCCATACAATGATAAACAAGCGGAAGACAGATGTCATAGAGTTGGGCAAATAAAGTAAGTAATTGTGATGATTTTATTTATGCTTTTTGCCTATTACTTTTATGAAACCTTTTAAAACTTTCTATTCAGATTCCTTGTTTCACCCTTTGACCGCATTTGACGTATCAGAAAATCATGCATTAATTTGGCCTATGTCACACATGGCATTATGATACGTTGCTGAAAATGAGACAATATTTAACATGTTCTCATTCTTGTTTATTTCAAAGTAATATGCATCCACCAAACTCTCATGTTATGCATTCATGTTACAATAAAAAGCAAATTTTATTGTGACACGAATTTGTTTTTTCCTAAATATTTTTTTTTTTTTTTTTGCAATACTAAATATTTAAAGTTATTCCAATATCATACATATATATTAATATATCATGAAATAAATGAATTTTTGCATAAAATATGCTGTTTATAAAAATTATTCTATACCCCAAAAAATTAAATGTGCTCCAAATGCAAAAAAATATTCAAATAAATGTGCACCCAAAGGGTTAAAAGAAAAAAAACTCTTAAATTTCAAAATTATGGTCATTGAAACTTCTCTGCATATAATACATTGATGAAATTATAAAAAATACTAAGAATTTTTAATTATATATTTAATAGAATATTAGTACTAAAAAATTTATTTGCGAGAAACAAAATTGGGCATTTGCAATGGAGGTAATTCTAAGTTGTACTAAATTTTTCTTTTAATATTAAATTTTATTGTTTGTAATTGGCGAGTAGTTTTAATTTTAGCAGTTAACAAGATTATATATGAAGTTGGCTGATTGGTTCAGTGATGCTTTTAACTTAGTTTTTAAAATATTAATTTTACTCTTGAAAAATCAATTTGAACGATTTTTATAATAGTAAATAAATACAGTAAACTACTGATTGTTTGTAGAATTGAGTGATGTGGCTGTCACTGATAAGGTATTATAATTTTGTAGATAATTCACAAAATTATGCAGTAAAAGAACAAATCAACACAACTATGCGTTCAAACAATTTATGCACTTAGTATTTATGCACATATTACTTTGGGGATAAAATTATTCTCCAATTACAGATTTGTTCACAATATATTTTTTCTGAAAATTTTTCTTCAGTCCTGAATTTTATTTTTTTGCTGTGCAATACTTCTTTATTAAATTAATTTTTTTCTTTTTCCTTTTGTTTGAATTAAGATATTGCAGGTAATCAGGAGCTATCTATATTAAATATACATTAGAAATTATATTTAAGTTAATCAAACCTATAAAATTAAATTACAAGTTAAAATTCTTGCAATTTTATTTTTGTAAGCGTAGAATAAATTGTTTCAACAAATAAGAAACAAAGAAGCAAAAGTTATTTGAAGATATATTTTTCAGAGTATTTTGTGTTACTCACTAATTTTTTATTCCTGTGTATATAATTTTGAATAAACTAGATCTCTTTTATAATAATGGATAAATTAAGTATAAGTGCTTCAAGAATAAAACATTTGTTTTAACTGTCTTTTAGTTTATTTTATTGTTGAATAATATTTTTCAAAAATATTTTAAGGGATAAATAATATGACTGCTTCTTAAATTTGAACACTCAAGTTGTTCTAGTATTCCTAAAGTTTTCCTGTAATTTTTTTTCAAAATTCATTAATTTCCTTCCTTGAATTTCACGTTTGAGCGCTTTGCACCCTGTTTGCATTGAATTCGTTCAATACTTTTCTACAGATTGAAGATAGGAATAAACAAGAAAATTTTTATTTAGAAGTAATAAGCTATATTTCTTCTATTCGAATAATACTCTTTCTATGTTTTTAAAATAAATACAAGTATTATTTCAATCCTTGTAAAAACTTTCAATATTTTTTCAGAGATGTTAAAGTCATAAGATTTATTAGTAAGAATACTATTGAAGAGGGTATTTTGCAAATAGCTAAAGAAAAGCTTAAACTTGAAAGAGATATACATGAAGAAAATGGTAAGCATTATTTTATGTTAATCGTCAAATGCTTTTTCTTCATGCATGCATAAGTTATGCATTACATAGTTTTAAATTTACTTAATTTCTATTATATAATATAAAAAAATTGTTAAAAAATTTTCATTTTAATTTTTATTTCAGAAACTGAAGAGAATGATTCAGCAAGTGTTGCAAAACTTTTAAGGGATGCTTTATCTCTTAAAACCACTAAAAGCTGATTTTGAACAAGTGTAATGTGAAGTTAAAACAGCTATTCAAGCAGCTGTTTGCTTTTAGATGTTTTCATTTTTCTTCAACAGTTTTTTTTTTTACATGTAAACCGTATTTCAATAAATGATGAGCAGGACTTTTCAATTGTTCTATGTTATGAAAGACTTTATTTACATTAAATATGGAAATTTTAATATTGTCATCATTTTGAGTTTGTGAAGAGTTTAAATTGCATTTATTTATGTTTAAAACAATAAACAATGATCTATTTTCACATACTCAGAAAAATTGAGGTATTTAACTAATAAAAAGAAAATATATTTATGAGGTAATGTTAAACATAAATATAAGGTTATTTATTTCTGAAAATATAATTTAAACATTGCTTTATTATTCTAATATTTTTGATAAAAATTGATATTCACGAGCACTCTATTTCGTTCTAATAATCTTACATTTTAAACAGACATCATATATTTCCAATTATGATTAATATTTTGATCATTTTATTATTTCTTAAAAAGTATTTTATGTTATTTATTTTGATCTTTATTTAATTTACATTATATCTGAGGTATAATTGATCAAATTCATTCAGCTGAAGATTTCTATTTTGCTTTAAAAGTAGCAGATTGGATTAAAATTAGGAAAAATTAGTTTCAATAATTTTTAAATCGTGGAATGTTTATTTTCACAAATACTTTAATCAGCTAAATATAGAAGTGTTTTCAATTCTATGAAAGGTATTGTATTTCATTTTATTTTCTGATGTGTAATTTTCACTTAAAATTGTTACATGAATAATGCTATAATGAAGTATTTGCTTTTAAATTCTTCTGAATCCCTAACTTTACATCTATTGATATTTATATTTGCATTTCTTAAGATGAATTACTTGCAAAACATAATTTTCTGAGATTTAACTGGCTTAGTATTTGGTGAGCACATAATTTTACTTTTTTCTGACTGAAAGAAATTTGAATGAGTAGGAATAATACATTTTAATTCCAATCTACATGTGCTTGTGACTGAAATTTGCATTAAAAAAATTAAAATAAAAAAGAAAGTTAGTTTTAGAAGCTGTTTAATATTTCAAATTGCTTATGTATCTGTCAGTTTATATGATGTTGATTAATGCAAATTTTTTCTATTTAAGTCCATTTTATGTTGATATTGTAATTTAATTGTGAAGTTTTTTGTGTATAAAGATTGCTATTATTTGGGAAAAGGATGTCTGGTAAAATTAATTTGTAAAATTTTTATGAAGGTTATTTTTATAATAGATTTTTTCAAAAATTTGTTTTTCAGTTAAATGATTTTTTATGGGAGCATTGTATATAACACTTTGACTTTCAACAGTTTATTGTTTTTTGATGAAAAAAGTGAATTGTGGTTATATGTTGTTCTTTGAATATATAATGTGATAATACTGTTTTTTGTAAATATTAAGGTTAAGAAAATTTGATGTCTCTCAATATTTTATTTTTACTTTTTAGCCATAGTATAATCTTAAAAGTGCTTATTGATATGGACTGCTTTTTTAACTGATTGAAATATGGAACTGAAATTATTTACATTTTTTACAAGTGTAATATGCAGAAATAATAATTATGTAAATGATCATAATCAAGAAAACTAAATTGCATTACAATATTTTGCTGTTTCATCTTAAATGAGAAATTTAAACTTGTGATAACATTTTTAAATAAATTACATCCAATTCTGTACCATATATTTTTAGGAAATAAATATATAAACTCATTTGAGTTTTTTGTGCAGTTCTTATAATTTTATAAACTTAGCCATTGAAAGGAGTGTCACTTTCCCATTCTGAAGACAGATTTCCGTAGAATTTGAAAAATTTTTTAAATTAATATTTCAACTCTAAAATTATATTTCAGTGAGAAAATTTTGATTAAGTCTAAAATTTCCTTCCAATGAGTATACGAGAAATAGTTCAGTTAAACGTACTGCTTGTGATTATCCAGAAATTTAACTGATCTTCAGAGCTAGGTTTATCATCCTCATGACAGAATCTGGGTATTCTATCATGAGACTAGTTGTGACTTCACTCTTTTATAGTGGGAAACTTATTGTATGCAATCGAGCTACTAAACAGAAAACAATTATTGCTGCAACTTTAAATAACAAAATGCTTACTTTTTAGTTCTAAAAATTGAGCCATTACAGAGATTAACTAATAATAAATTAGTTTTGTTTAGACTAAATATGGGAAAAACTTGTGCAACATACATAAAAGATTCATAGTATGCATAAAAACTAGAAAATAAAGTTTTTTTTTTTTTTTTTAATATTAAATAAATAAAATTTGCGTGAAATGAAAAATGCTGTGGATGAAATTTTTTTGGTGGTAAGGAAAATAAATTGATTTAATTTACAATATTGTATAATGCTTTTTATAATTTCAAAGTAAGCTGTTAATTTGATATATACCCAATCATACGTAAATTAAAAAATATTGGAGGAAAGCTTTTCTGCAAAGAAAATATCTTGATAATAGACTTTTTAGCGGATGGGAATATGTTTCATTAAAATTGCATAATACTTTGAAATTTTGTTTTTTGGTTTTTAATGCTTTAAAAAATAATGTTTTCCCAATTAAATAGATTTTTTAATATTGCTATCATTAATTTCAAGCTTTAATTTATCTTTGGACTATAAAATATAAGGGAAAAGATCATCAAATTTTGAGTATTATGTTTAAGGTATGTGTAAGTTATACTATTTATGTCAACAGAAGATTACAATATACTTTTTAAAATAACTAATTGATAATACATATTATATTGCAAAATTTTCAGTAAAAATATTTTAATTTGAAATTTTCCATGTTGCCTTTTTGAAATGGCACAGTTGCAATTAATTTTTGAAAGGTGGGAAAACTTGTTTTTATGAAATGCTTATTAACTAAAAATTTATTTTGCGAAAATTTTAAGGTAAGGAAGGTTAAAATGTCAAATGTATGAATTGGCGAGGTTTTGAAGGGAAATATTGGGTTTTAAATTGATTCATTCTGAAGTTATATTTAAAAAAAGTGTATATATATAATATAATATGCTTGTATGTGTGTGTATGTATGAATTAATTATAGAGAAATTTTAGCATTTTCACACATTCACTGTTTTGTATGTACATGTTTCCTACAAATCTGAGGTTTGGAATATGTTACGAAATTCATAAGAATATGTCTAACAAAATAACCATAACTTATCTGATTTTAGTTAGAAGTGAGTAAAATTTTTTCTTTTAAGGGTATTTTTAAATGAATATTGTCTAATTTCTTATTTAATGATGTTGCTTCTAAAAGATTTGCACTTCCTGTGAATTCTTGTGAAATGTTGGTACAATGCATTTGTTTAATGTAATACAGATTTTTTATAGCATTTTCTTTTAAATATGCTAATAAGCTAGTTTTTGGATTTTTGGAAAATACCACAAATGTTTAATTTTTTTCCATTTATTTGAATTTTTGGAAAACAAACGTTAAAAATTTTTTAAAAACAAAAATCTTACTTAAAGGGAAGTACTTTTTTTCATTATGTTGTAAAAGTAATAGAAGTACAAAAGGAAACTTAATATTAGCCAGATGTTTTAAGTCTTAGTAATACAATAAAAATATCTATCTGTATGTTATATAAGAGAAATCTCCACACACAAATGAATGAAGAATCGAAAATTACAAACCACATTTTATGATGGTTTGTAATTTTTGATTGCTTGCGTTTTAAAGACATTATATCTCCTGTAAATTATTTTCTAAATCAAACCTTTTGTTTATTCATTTTTGGTTGTTGTGACATTTTATTAAAATCGCACAATAGAGTATTTTTAACCTGTAATAGTTAATATGATGCAATAGTTTTGTCATCATTGTTAAGCTTAATTAATTTTTTATTAATTCATTTCAGTTAATTTAGCTTCATTTCTGTTAGTTTTTAAATATTTATTTTTCTTTATGATTTCTAATGCATCGATATCTTTTTCAGAATATTAAGTTTTTAGGTTCAAATTTGTTTAGCTGTTTAAAAGATAAATGATAAATATCATCGTGGATTCTCACACTTCAAAAATCTCACCTCAGAAATCTTGCGATTTGTATACAAATTTTGTCGGGATTTGTTTTAAAAAGGAATAGAGCAACCTGGGGAGTCACTGTATAATATTTTTTGTTTGAATATACTCTAAAACTAAAGAATTAGCATTTTAAACTGTAAATCATGCTACTTTAATTCATTAGCTTCAACAGTTGGTATTATTTGGAATCACAATTTCAGTGTTCTTCAATAAATCAATTAAAGAGCTGCTTGTAAGTTTTGAAACAATTTATCTTTTAGTAAATTGCTATCCCAGCATTGCATCATTGACTCGAATTAATATTAATATAATTTACACCTTTTTATTTGTATAGTGGCAAATTTTTAAATAATTTTCCGTTTACCAAAACATGAAAATTCGTCATAAATCTAAAATTTTGATATGATTTTGTTATCTAAAAAACAGAATTTATAAGCAATACTTTATATTATAAATCATCATATTCTTTATATTATAAATCATTTGAACAATGCATATTCTAAATCTCATGAAATAGGCTTACAATATTTTACAATGTTTGATTCTTTTGAAAAGCACTAATTTTTCAAGTGTTTCAAACTGTTAATAAATTGGATTGACTATTGTAAAATTCATGGTATTTCTATATCTAAAGCCATTTTGTTAGGGAATATAGGCAAGAAGGTAAAAAAAAAATGGTCCTAATCTGGCATCTAAAGGAAAAATTTCAAATGTTTATCCAAAAGAAAAAAAAGAAATGCAGTTTTCCTAATTTTTCTAAAGCAAAATATCCAATGCTTTTTTTTAAAAAAGAAAAAATCAACTTAAAGGTGTGTTGAAAATTCCTTTAACTCCTTTCAATCGTTAACAATGTTAAAATTTAATTAAAAGAGAAAGGTAATTTTCTTGCAGCTTGTTTCTAAACCTGAACAAGCTGCAGAATTCTAAATAAAATTCGTTAGAAAAATGGAAAGATAACTATAGACAAACGTTAGGAAATAAAAGAAAAAAAAAATCGTGGTTTAATACATGCTTTAAATTAAAGAATCAAAAAAAGTTTTTTTCTAAAGAATATTTTGGCGCTGGTTTTTCATACAACGGCAAGATAAAAACGTTGACAAAAAATTAAATAATCTTGATACAGTAGAAGTCCATTAATCCGGCATCCAACAGTCCGGAATGCCCGATAGTCCGGCATCTCTCCGGAAAATTGTAAAAATTTTGGTTTTCTCCCAAAGTATGTCTGTAAAGGAAATAAAAAAGCTCGAGAGCTATTCGGAAGTTTTCTGAGTGGTTCGAGATCATCCGGAAGCGCTCGGTATTGTTCGGAAACAATTAGCGGCCGGTTAGTCAATAGTAAACGTAACTTTTGAAACTGTTTATAAAAAAAGTGATTTCCGTTCTAACTGTACACAGGGTGACCATGTTTTCAAAACCTAAGCCTAAATAAAGTGACTCAGATGCCGAAATGGAAGAAAAGGAAAAATCAGCTGGGCAAAAGCTGCAGCTAAATAAGTTTATCTCTTTTGCTGAGGCTAGTACAGTGCTTCAGAAATTATTGATTTCCATATCATTAGAAATGAATTTTAAACTAAACGTCAAAAGTCAAGAAAACAAAAAGACATTCATGACTTTTTTAAATCTAAGTGAAATATGTTTTACAGTACGTGTACATACATTATATGAGATGTAAAATAAACTTTGTTGTATGTATTTGCATACTGTATTTGTAGTTTAATTATTAACCTATTGTTCTTATAACTACCGTCCGATAGTCCGGAATTTCCGGTAGTCCGGCACCGAGCCGGTCCCGAACGTGCCGGATTATCGGACTTCTACTGTAGTATTAAGTTTTAACTCCAATTTTTAAATATGCAATTTCTGATTTTAATTTATATTCTCTTAAAATTATTTCAGAATTTTATTTAACATAAACAAGTTAAACGATACTTTTCTACACTTTCAAAAGGGAAATGCTATTTTTTTCCCCTTTTTTTATGCTTGCATCTGATAAATAGGAAAAAAAAATTGTAAAGATATTTACTCAAAACATAGTGCATAGCCTTTTTTTTTTGTTTGTTAGTATTTAAAAACTTGGAAAGAAAACATTCGTCATGGACTGGAAATGAAAAATGCTGAAAATTATGTGCACAAACACAAATTCACATGCAAAACTAAAATAGATATGTGATGTATGATGGTAATTTATTTGTATGCTCTAGTATAAATATGCGTATGCAACTTTTATCGAAGAAATTTATTCAAACCATACCAAAAGGTAAATTCGCCATGAACAATATATTCGGGGGAAAATCACTTCCATAAGCATTTGTAAAATCAAAATTTCTTGCATTTTGTAAAATGATGTATCTGTAATTAAAAAAAATGTTATGAATAATTTATTTTCTTAAGATTACTTCAGGCAGTAATCTTAAGGTTACCGCTTATTTTTGAAAGCCCATGCACAAGATATTTTACAGAATATTTGGTTTGCTTCCTTTGATGTGGAATTTTCTTCCATTTTATCAAAGTAAAATGCTCATTAACGATTTTCGTATCTTAAAGTTCAAATGTTTTGTAGATTATTTTGATTTTGTTAACAGTAATTTGTTGATTGATTTTATTAACTTGGTTCCTCACATAGAAAAGGTTAATTTACTTAACTATAATAATATTAAAAGTACTTGATATATAAATTATCAATTTTGATTTCTCTTACAACAAATTTGGTCGACGTGATAAACATATTAGACTGGGGAAAAAGATTATATATATATATGGCTGATGACTAGTGTTCTATATGAATATCTCGTTAAGTTATTGATCATACAATTTCAGATTTATGCTTATTGGAGAGATCACATTTCGCACTAGAAATTAATTTTGCTGTTTTTTATTTGGTCCATTCATTTATAAGGTTGCAGGGTGTTAAAATGGAAGTTAATTAAGAGAAAATGCAGTATATTCATAGTTTCTATTTGATAAAAGCCAAAATACAAGTCTTGGCGCAGCTTGTCCTTTTTGGACCTTGCGCCACAAAACCCAACCAACCGAAGTTAACCAGTATGTTAACTCGAGAAGCCAAAACTCAGCTATTAAAGAATTTGAAATCATTTGCACTAAGCTAATCAAAAAAGTTGAAGTTAACTAAAAATAATGGATTTCTTTTCCCCCAAATAATATTCCCTTATATAAATTTCATGATAAATATGTAGGATTTTGCAATAACTATATCAGTTACAAAAGGTGTCGACTATTGTAAAGTTTGGCTTTATGCAATGCAATATGACAACTGAATGAAGTTAAGATAAATTGTCATGCAGACTCATCTGCTTTCCACATAGAGTAGGATATAGATGTAACAAAAAGATAACACGAGTCGAAACTATACAAAACTATAATTTAAAATTATTGAAAAATTTTAGTTATTTTTTCTCCACCAAAGATATTTTCTATCTTTAAATTTAGACTTTTTTTTTTTTAAACTTGAAATTATTAAAATAACCTTTATTATTTGATACAAATTCATTTTTCAGCCATTCATGAGGAGATGACGTAAAAATTTAAATTATTTATATATTTAAATATCTGATGAGTAGTAATATTTTCGAAGAAAATATTCCCAACAGGTCATATAAAGAAGAACTTGAATGAACAAACCATGAAAAATTTATTTGTTAAAAGGAGATTTTGTAACTGAAGCTGCTATTGTTTAACGAGTCCCTCTATGGTTGCAAAGAATATTTCTCAAATGATATATCTTTTTTTTTTCTTTCAAATTCTCATATATTAGTTAAAATTTAATGGGAGTTGTCTCAGCATGTAATGTGTTGTTGTTATCTTGTGCTGCTCCATTTATAATTTATAATGTAATTTACATTAGGGTGACGTCATTTCCACAACTGTTTCCAAACAAATACAATGTAAACATTTGTTTAATATTGTATTTAAGAGTGCCTTCTTGACAAACTTGGAGATTTTTGTTTGGCTATCGATTTTATTGGTGATTTTTGTTGGCACAGAACAATAAATTGTTCTGTTGCAACCAGAATACGATTGGAAATAAGCCCAGCTTGGTGATTAACTGTGACTACAACTTGGCGAGAATCAAATGTTAAGCAAACAAAAGGTTAAAAGTTTTAACAAACACGTTATCCTTAAATAATGAATATCAATTTCAAAAATAACAATTTAAAAATCTATCACCTAAGTCTATGGCAGTTTCAATGATAAATGACGCTTAACAGCAAATGTTTGGAAACAATATGACGTCACGACTAATGTCGTCTATATGCAAGGTTTAAAAAATTATTTAAGAAATAAATATTCTGTTTTGCCACGTTGTATTATAAATTTATCTTAAAAGTATAAATTAATATGCTCAATTTAAACCATTTTTGCAAAATTATACGGTACTTTGGGATTATCCCGTCAACCATTTTCACCAAAACATCGTTAAACAAATTAAAGTCTCATGGAAAAGTTACATAACTGATAAATTAGAAATAGCTCCATTCCAACACTTCAAAGTGAATTACCAATATAATTTTGTGAATTCTGAAACTAGTGCACACTCACAAAATAGAACGATTGTAGGGTTTGGCGAAACAAAAAACACCGTGGAATTACCGGCTGACACTTCAACTCGTATTTAAACGAATTTATGTGTCACCGATTTCAAAGGATAATGACTTTGCTTCTACTTGAAAGCTATCAAGTATTTTTTGGGAACAACTTTGATATACTCCCCCAAAAATTAAGCGCCAAATCTGGAATTTCCTACGGACTTTTTAGGGTTGCTGTTTCTTATTTTGGTGTTGCTAATTTAATTTTTTTCAGCTTTTATGTTTTTGCTGTTGGCAAATTTAATATTTTCTTGTATTTTATACCATTTTTTGAGTTTTTTTTTAAAGTTATTTATGTATTAATTATTTGCATTTAGCGAGAATCCATCTT
>JAPDSC010113672.1:0-15813 GCA_026290005.1 Latrodectus geometricus
CCGTATTAATTTTTCTTTGAAATACTATATCATTTAATTAAAAAAAAAAGTTTTAAAAAAAATGCATATTTTTGTTTTATGCAAATTATAAAAAAAATATTGCCGCCCAACCTGTCTATGGTTAGCGTACCTGACTACAGATGGGTGGGACCAGGGTTCGAATCCTGGCTCGGGCATGGATGTACTTTCTCTCTCTCTCTTTCTTGTCTTTGTTCTTTCTTTGTGCGTGAATGGTTGCCTACCTTATAAACGGGTACCTATGGCATGTGTGTACTGAAGAAGTCGGACTCCACACCAAATATAGTTTAGTTGGAAAAGTGGAGCAGCGCACCCCATACTGCCAGCCTGGCTGGCACACGACAACAACAACAACAACATCAAAAAATATTATTAGCTCTAACAAATGTTCTTTAAGTGATATGTCTAAAACACACAAAGAATATTTCTTAATGATAATTTTTTTTAAATTTCTTTATTTTTCTCTCTATATATTTCTTTTCAGTTGAAATAACTTAAGTGTTATGTCTAAATTAAGAGTATTGTTATTGAGAAGAAATATCTTATTCCAATTTTATATGGAATAGAAATTATCAGATAATTTTGTTTTATGCAACAAGCTTCTCTCGCGAATTTTAACCGACCAGTTTATTAATTAGATTTTTATATATTTTTTGTGGTTTAAAGTTATTTTTAGAAAATATAAAAGCGAAACCAATACCTTCATATTCTGGAGCATTAGAATGTGACAAAAAATAGTATTCTGCGGATAGTTTTTTTTCTAAGTAGAAAATAAAATGTCACTTTAAATAATCTAGGAATAGCTTTTTATAATTAATTGTTCATGCGAGTGCGAGAAGTTTTCCTTAAAGATTGTTGGATTATTTCAAAATAGAATGAGAGAAAAATAGCATCGATTACAAGCAATAGGCGTTTGAAAACTCTTGAATGAAAAAAAAATATATAAGAAAAGCTCATTGAAAAATTCCAGCAATAAGATATAAAGCCTGATTCTTCAAGAATTTGACGGGAAATTTTATAGTTAATAATATTAAAAACTTATAAAGATTAATGAAATAAATAAGAAATGAAAAATATTTCCTCTGGATTTAATATATTTTTCTGATATAAAAGACCATAAATTTTTATTATTTACGTTCTTAAAGCTAAAGATATAAACTAAGTTTCACTTATCATCATGACTTAAACGTCTTCTCTTAAGTAAATTCCGTTGAGTCTAAAGAATTATTATTGGTACCAGGACATAATATAAAGCATTTGAATGAGAGTCCCTCATCTTTAATGTTTCATTGAAATTAACTGTTCCATAAACTAGACTTTTCAAACATTTTTTCCCTCATAGACTGTTCAAATATTCAAGAGTTACATTTTCTATCAGATTTTGCATCGAAAACCCCTCAGGACATCTTCTGCGACTGAATTTTAGATCCAGTCAATGATTATTATTATGCGTGAATTATATCCTTTCTCTCGAACTCTTTTCCAAATGATCTGAAATGCATGAATTATAGCAATAAATTCATAAGTCATATAGTTTTTTACTGCAAATGGGTCTTCATAGATTAAAATTTAAATTTAAATCTCAGATATTATTTGTTTTAATTTTTAATAATTTATTTATTTACTATTAATTATAAACTATCTTGAGTGTTAGTAATTAGAATGTAAATATTGAAGATAAAAAAAATACTTTTTTTTAACATTTTAATGAAAATATAGATACATGCTTTCATATTTATTTATCTATCATGAGTACCAGCGTTGACTTATTTAGAACATATGCAAAACGACGTTTCTCAAAATACCACTTAAAGAAATTCTACCAGTGTTGCTGTATTTATAAGAAAAGTTTGGAAAATAATTGTGATTTGTTTGTTTGTTTGTTTGAGTTGGGTTTTATGGCACAAGGTGAAAATAATTGTGAATTGTTATACTGAAAACTATGGTAACTAATGAAGTTGAACCTTTAGCATAACTATCCATTCTTGCCGGTCGATGGCAGAATGGTTAGACTTCCTGATTCTTAGGCCGTTGATAACGAGTTCGAATCCCGGCTTGTGCATGGACGTTTTCTTTCCCGTTTGTGTTTCCTGACGATGAGATGAATGTGGCACACCCTATAAGCGAGTATCTGGTGGCATGACGCGGGTAATGCTACTCACCTCTGTGATTTGGTTCACAAGTGTCCGCTGAGTAACGCGAAATGAATAGCAGTTTCCGGCCTTGTTATGGGGAAGGGTTAACCACACATTGCCTGCCGTTAGAAAAAACTATTCATTCTTGCTATTTATTTGAGCAGATTGAATATTTAAGGTGTAAATCTCCCAATTTAGATGAATTACTGATAGCAACAATTTTTCCAATTCTTTTGAAGTGTTTGTGAAATCTTTTTGTTTTGAATGTCCATTCAGCTCAACACGTCTATCAATAATTGATAGCATTATTGGTTATATATGAAATAGGAATTACAACACCGATAATGAAAAACGCCTGTCATCTGTATTAGGATATAAGCTTTATATATTGACAATTGCGCAGCAGCAATGAGTACATGGATATAAATAAACGGTGAAAATGTGCTTTAGGTCCCCTGCTTGGCGCGTTTTCAAAAACGCCGATGCCATGGCGAAAATTCTACCTCAATTTCAAATTGGAACTTAATTAGCGACCAATGAAAAGGCTAAAACAACAGAGTAATTAATGAGCATGTGCAAAATACCCCTTCAAATTAGCAAATTGGCGAAATAGGGGACCTAAACCGCAATTTAACCAAATTAATATTCTATTAATATTGAAAATATAAGCATTTGCATACTTGGAATGAAGAAATTTGAATATGAAATTTTGAGGTAATTGAGTTATTTATAGGGGGCTTAGGGTTTATTTTCAAGATATTGTACTCGATGGATATATTTCTCCTTGTTAAATAAAAATATGATTTTTATTTTATCTATTAAACAGCTTTCACATTCAAGAGATTTGTTTCTTCATGTTAACTATTTTTTAATACATTTCTAATGATAAAGATTACTTTGTTTAACAATAAGGAACATTATCTATTTTATGATAAGTACTGATTAACATATGTAAGGCAATTTCAATAAAGTGGTGTTGCATTTAAATATTGATAAAATCTTATCTATTAAAAAATAGAGTAAACTTCAAACTTCAATGCATACATTTGAATCGAAATCATTTTGCGGTTTTGAAATATTACAATATTTTTTTTGAAGTAACTTTCCTCTCTCTTTGAAGTTGTTTCAAGTGTAACTAGAGAGATTACAGCTTCTCCATTTTCTGAAATAAAGTACTTTTAAAAAGAATGCAGAGTTTATAAATAAAATATATTAGGTTGGGGAAAAAGTTATCCATTATTTTTTCGGTAGACGTCTGTAGTGATCGCTACCTCGTGAGGTATCGATCAAACAATTTCAAATTTATGCTCATTGGAAAGGTGACATTTGACACTAAAATATTCTCGTGCGGTTTTTTGTTTGATTAATTCAGTTATAAATAGAAGGTTTTAAAAATAGAAGACAACAAACAGAAAATTCGATACATTTTAGTTTTTCTTTTATAATGGCGAAAATGCTAACCAGGTGGCTAAAATTGTGAAAGGTGTTTATCATCTTATATATGACTGTAACAACCAGTTACGCACAATTTTGGTTTCGTCGATTCCGTTTGGGTATTTGGATGCTAAGGATGCACCTCGTATGGAATCAACATCGTCGAGAATGTCTATAAAATATCAAAAATTATCAAACTTGATAGCATGTCAGCAGTCGTAGCTTCGCTTAAGACCTAAAAATCTACATGAAAACTGTTTTAAACCTTTTTACAAAGCGAATCTGAAAGAAGTTACAAAAAGTTCACGTAAAAATAATGGATTTCTTTTTCCCCAAACTAATACTTCGTATTGCATTTCATCATAAGAAGTTTCCGAGAAACATAATTAAATGACTTGAAATATTTTTGTTTAAAATCTTATTCAACCTTATATTTCTGAAAGTTTGTAAGAATTTCATTATCATCCTACGCAATTATTGGTCTGAAATAATTTACCATATACCTCAGAACATTTGTAGAGGGCTGCAGAGGCCTGGTTAGTTAGGGCGTCGTTCTCGCTACCAAAAGTGGTGAGTTCGAATCCCGGCTTAGCCGAAGATCCGTTGTGTTCACTAAGGGAGACTGGGCACGTAAGATCTGCCGGATCACAATGTCCTCCATGTTCCCATTCCAAATTAATACCTCTGGGGTTGGTTGGAGCCAGGCTTTGGGTTTTTCTCTGGTTTCAATCATTAAATTGGAAGATTACGATGGTGCTGCCATCTAAGAGCCAAAAGTCGTCCTTCCACCTTCGTTTGAGGGTGCCCTATTAAAAAATGGAAGACGCTCTCTCTCTGACTTCGTTCTCATAGTTAGTAAAGACAATCACTTTCGGTTTCCTTGCCCTTCACACCATTGTTGGAGCATACTGTGGTTTTGAGTAGAGTAATTACAAGTAAACGAAGCAATTCTACTCAATTGCAAATGATGTTGAATGATAAAAGTGGATATTGATTGATCCGTTACAGACAGAATCTATTTTACTATGGTAACAGAGGTGGCTTTGCTATCCATCATTGCCACATGTACAAGATGCCTGTCATTACATGGAGTGGTACAATGAGGTGGATGCGATAGGTCCCACTGGATCTCCTTTTACTCATATATGGAGCGCATCACGTATGCTTGGTTTCTTCCAACACGATCACAGATTCATCCGAAGTATTCTTCGAAATACCTATAAACTACAATTGTTTCTCGGTTGAACTAAGAAACTTGTTCAAAGATGCTTGATACCTTCTACAAATCATAGCCATTACGAAAAAAAAACCCACAATGAAACCCTTTTTCGTATTTCAAAAACCAACAATCTTTTTCGCTTATTATAAAGCGCTTTCAGGCGTCACTACTGTTGTGCCCATGATATATGAATGCGCTATAATGTTTAATGATTTGTTAATCTCATCGATTCAAGCCATGATGTAAATTTCATATGATACGTATGCCTCCTTCAAAGTATTTGTCAGTCAGCAGTTTAAAAATTCTTAGAAAATAAAACTTTATAGCAAATGAAAGAATAATTTACAATTTAATAAAATGCATGTCTTTAGTTTTTATGTTATGCCGCCCAACCTGTCTAGTGGTTAGTGTAACTGACTACGGATGGGGAGGACCTGGGTTTGAATCCCGGCTCGGGCATGGACGTACTTTCTCTTTCTCTCTCTGTGTTTCTTGTCCTTTCCTCAGATGATGGATGAATGTGGCCCGCCCTATAAACGGGTTTGTGGAGGTGTGGCGTGGGCGATGCTACTCGTACCTCCGTGACTTGGTTCACAGGTGCCCACTTGGTAACGATAAAATGAGAAGCACTTTCCTGCCTTGTTGCGGCAAATGGGCTAATGTACTTACTTGCTCAAGGGAGCCCGCCATTAGAAATAAAAAAAAATGTTTTCATGTTATACAAGTATAATTATTAAATGCGTATAAATATACATTTTTATACATATTACTTATTATTTATTCATGTAAATATGTAAAAATTTAATAAATATGTCATTTTCAAAACAATGTAATTGTTTTTCAATAAAAGAAATAACTGTATAAAATATTTTTATTGTTGTTGTTTACACAAACATTATGTGCACAATAAAATTCCCTTCAAATAGTTATAATTTACATACATCTAATTTTTTTTATAATTATTCAGCAGTGAATGACTTATAATTTAGATTGTCAAATGCAAGCAAATCAACTTTTTGATGATTCCATTTGCTTACACAAGCGTTAATGTACAAATCAGCTACAAACACTTGTAGGTTTGGTTTCCATAACAAATACTCACTTTCAGTAAAAATTCTGATAATGATTTAATCAAAATACATACATACAACATTACATATGTAATATATACATTTGGCATACAGTGTATAAAATGTATACATATATTGCGTAAAAATAACATGTACATAAATATTTATAATTAATGGATTTTATGATTTCTCTTGACTACGTACTCATAAATAATCATAAGAAGCTTGTAAATCACCAACATACTAAAATGCATAATTTATTAGAGAATCATTAAGTATTCCTAATTACACACATTATGCAATTATAGGTTACTAATTATAGATTTTTGCAGAAATTTCATCAGATTTAACATATTTGTGCCATACGAATGAAAGACATACAATGAAAGACACATAATGAAAGACAATTTTACTCTAATGGGTAAAATACATTCCCAATAATTCTAAATTCTTAAGTCCAATATTAATAAAAATGCATCAATCCAGATTATATAGTATGTTATATAGTTAAGATTATGTTTATCTTAAGTATATGATAATTATTAATTATCATATAATTATTTTTTAGTTATCATATAGTTAAGGGACACTGCATTTTTTTAAAACTTAAAAATTTTTACGTGTACTCAGATTTTAATTATATCTAAACATTATGAACAAAATGCCTTGAAATCATATAAATTATATACTACTAAAATAAATACATATAATTACATATTTCAAAAATAAATAAATTGTATATTCTAAAAACCATTATTTTCTAAACATCTTTTAGCATTTTATTAATATTTATTTAACATATATTTTTCTTAGTAATTTATATTTATGAGTATGAATATGTGTTAACAGTTAATAAATGAAATATAAATTGAATCGGGATGAAACTTTTTTAATTTTAAAAATTTTGATCTCTTAAAATTATAAACATAAAGTTACATTAAAATTTTAAGAGATCAAAATTGTTAAAATTAAAAAACTTAAAATATAAAAATTTAAGAACAGTGAATTTTTAAAAAAATATTATTGATTGTATATCATGAATACATATTTACTTTTATTTTATTTTCAAATTTTATTCGTAATTTATTCCTGTATAAATACGAAAGCTTCAATAGAGCACAAAATAAAAATATTTACTTATGATAACATATGATTTTCAAATAATCGTAAACACTGAAAACAATTAAAAATATTCTAAATACTTCAATATGTTAAAAAATATATATTTCTATTTTTTATAGTATAAAATTTCAAAAATATTGATCATCGTATAAATATTTACACACAAAACAAAAATACATTGTAATTCTTTGAAAAAGAGAATGTTTTCTAAAAAAGTATAATGATATTCTCCATAATTTTTCCCCGGGTGAAAATGTGCTTTAGGTCCCCTACTTGGCGCGTTTTCAAAATCGCCGATGCCATGGCGAAAATTCTACCGCTATTTCAAAGTGAAACTTAATTAGCGATCAATGAAAAGGCCAAAACAAAAGAGTTATTAATGAGCATGCGCGAAAAACCGCATCAAATTCGCGAGTTGGCGAAGTAGGGGACCTAAAGCGCAATTTAACCTTTCCCTGATATGTACAAATAACCCTATGAATACATTTTTATCTCGTTGTCTTTTCATATTTTAATTTCTATTACATTTAAAACTAGGATAATATGTGCTAATTTCCAGTAAATTGAAACGAATGTAAGCTACAAAATATAATCTCTCATTGGTTTCACCTTTAATTTCCTATTGATAAAACCAAGGGCATATATAAACACAGTACACAATAAATAAATTTACACACAAAATACACTACACATATACACATTAAACAAATTACACATGTAATCTGATATTATTGTGAATTACATTTCTATACATAGTACATGATAGATAATGAAGTGCACAACAGGTAGTCAAATACATAGATGTATTAAAGTTCATGTACAAGAGAGTATGCATTAATAAGAATTTGCAAAAGCAATTAATTATTAACGCTTCTCTGAAATATTTGATGATGTAAATGAATTGTTTTTTAGAATATTTGATTTTCATTTATTATTTCAGCCATAGCCAATATATTAATAATAATTATTATTCCTGTACTATTTTGATATATTTAAAAGAGGTAATGTATAATACAAATTATATTTATATTAGTGTTAAATTGTTAATCTTTCAAAATAAAATAAATTGTCTAAGCTTTTTTATTAATTCAAACTACCTAAATTATCTTAAATTAATTAAAATTTATTAAAAATTAATATAAGAATAAATAGTTTATATTACGGTTAGAACGATTTTTCATTTTGTATCCAAAGAAGATTAGCATTTTTTACATTGATCAATAAAAAATATTATTGTAAAAGTATTTTTGTGTAATTAATACTTTTTCGAGATGCAGTCGCATATAAATTAATTTTTTCTGGCATATTTTTTTAAAAGAATAGGCTTAATGACCTAAATATTTTTTTTAAATAATTTCACTTGTAATTATAAGTGGCACTGCGATCAATGCCATCTATTGTTGAATTTCTAAGTTATTTTGACAGCAAAGTTTCGAATGTTTTTCAGAAACAAACCATTGTTTCAGCCAAATTATCATTTGAGAATAGTTTCACATTTAAGTTGGGAAGCAATTTGTGAATTAATCTGATCAAAATAAAAATGAGCTATCGAGGAAACTGATTTAAAATTCCAAAATATCAAAAGATAAAAAAATTAGATTACATCAAGTAGCATTTGTTTTTATTCAGAATAAGTTTCATTATCTTTAACTGATTTATTTATAATAAACTTATAATCATTAAATTAAAAATTATTCCAATAGTTTTATTCCCATTAATCAATCAATCGAATTTTAAACCTTCAAAAAGGTTTTTACAGTTGTAGATATTTTACAAAATTACATGAATAAATGATGAAGTTTACAAAATTATCAAATCCATTAACATCTAGGGAAATATTTATTTAATAACAAAAAGCATATAATCATCAGAAAATATTTGGTGATAGAAAATGACAGTTCTTTGTGAATAAAGTGGAATAAACAATGATCACTTACATAAATGGCAGGGTTATACATCATTGCGGACATCATGAACAACAATATTTTCAAGATTCAGTAAACATTGATTTCACAAATAATCTTACGTATAAAAACACTCATAGCAATACTTAAAATAAAGCTCTTGTGCGATATGTTCACAATGCATAAGATAACAACACGAATGCACTGTTTCAAAAAGTTCCACATGTAGTAAATTCAACAAAAAATGATTTCTGAAAGACTGATCATAATATTCTCACTGAGTGGGTAGTGTATGTTAATCAATTTTTACTTGAAAGTGTAAATCACTATTTCTCAAACAACACTACATTTAGTCAACAGCAGTTTGTTTCTTAGTAATTATTTTCTGGAGCATTTGTATGATGTTAATTTATCCTTTAAATGCCCTTGAAATTGGAATCACCTGAAAAAAAAATAAAAAAAATAAAGTTAAACAACACTGATTTTCAACATATTTTTCATGCCATTATCTCTGAAAATTTGTGCCAAGTTGGCAGATAGCGCCAACTTTGCGTTAGCGCTCTATACTTCAGTCTATATCCTAGCTTTCTACTTGATAAACAGCAAGCTTAATTCCACTTTGGGCTTAGTTGTTTGTAATGTGGTGCGGATTTCTACCTTAAATTATAGATGCGGTTGAATTATACTTCATAGCAAATATGGGCAAACTGCGACCTCATGAATAAGTGAATTATGTTTACAAATGTCATTAAAAATTAGTAAACTTCTAGATTTTTATTTTATGACAAATTAAGAAGTATTCTACTGTTTCTGTATTGAAACATATTACAAAAATAAATTAATTTGAAAATTGCAACCCTGACTTAAAAAACTTATAATTATTTTTTTTATTTTATTAACAGGTAACTCAGTGATTCTCTACCACTATGCCGCGGTACTTTTGTGTGGCGCCTAAATCTTAAAGTGTTCCACCAAATTTTAGAAATGTATAAAATAAAAATTATGTTTTTTATTACAAGTAAAGTATGCTTAAATTAAGACAAGTACACTGTAAAAGGAAACTTAGTTTTACAGTTAAGTACCATATTTTTTACAGTTAAAAATTTTTTATCTTCGATAACTATGATTTTTCATAAAGTGAAATATCCCCTCATGGAGAAGTTTCAAGTGTTCCTAATATATCTACAATTACAATTTTCTACATCTTATCTGTGTGAAGTTTGATTTTAGTGATAACCAACATAAAAACGATAAAAGATAGAAAATGTTACATGTAGAAGACGATATGAGAGTTGCATTTTGTGTCAAATTTACGACAAAATATAAATAAAATTATCAAAAAACAAGTTCAAATTTCTCTTTAAAAGTACCCTTATTATTACACTATAATTTGTTTTTTCGAGGGCCAGCCAGACTGGGTGCGCTGCTCCACTTTTTCAACTGAACCGTAATTGGGTGTGGAGTTGGGTGAGTGTTTACTCAGTACACACATGCCATAGGTACCCGTTTATAGGGTAGGCAACTATTCATACAAGGAAAGGACAAAGACAGGAGAGAAAGAAAGAGAAAGTAGATCCATGCCCGAACCGGAATTCGGACCCAGACCTTCCTAACGGCAGTCAGGCAAGTTGACCACTAGACAGAGTAGGCGGCTACGCTATAATTAATCTCTTAATGAACGTACTGTTGGTTTTGCAGCTTGTTTTATATTAAAATTATCATAAACTATTTTATACAGTTCATATTATAGATAACGAAATAACTTTTAAACTTATCTTTCTCTCTTTGTGCCGCCTACTTGTGAAATCTTTACAAGTGTGCCACGACAGAAAGATAGGGTTGAAGATCACTGAGCTAACACATATGTTTATCATTGTGAAATAAAACATGTAATATTTAAAAAGTATTTACATATAATTAACAACAATAAAAGAAAAATAAATATTTCCTCAATTTATAAACAAATATCTACATAAACTGAGAATGTAATATGTACATGAATAGTTTCAAACATGTCTATGCCTTGACATGTACACAGAAGTACACACACAAGTATGTAAATGTCTATGTGTAGATATTTGTGCGTGTACGTCTGTACATGTCTGTAGATAGATATACATTTGTGTCTACCAGCATACTTCTCTATACCTATTCCAAGACATACATATACTACTATGTCTACACATAGAGATATGTACATGTATGAAATTAAATAGATATATATGCGTGAGTATATATAGTCATGTATTACCCTAGTGAATAAACTTTTTCATTTTATTTGGTATAACAGAAAAAAAGGTATGATTTTAAAAGAAATTTTCTTTACTGAATTCAAATGTGTCATTAGTTTTCCTTTATCCCCATTGTTTATTTGTGAAACATATGTTAATTGTGAACGAAATATTTACGTACAGATTACAGTATTAAATTTACTTAAAAGGAATAGGCTATTGATTTACTTTAGTATTTAGCATTAAGAATATCTTGGTTAAGGTTCAGAAATAATCATAAAACATACATACATTCTTTTGTCAGAGACATTTATATTTTATGACAGAAATACCTAGGAGAAATGGTTTCTCTTGTACTCTACTGACGGTGCCGAGTTTGTCACGAATAAAATTTGAGTGTAATCCAAAAAATTAGTTTGATGCCTTATGATTTCTTAAAAAAACTTGCATAGAACTTCTTAAGGATCATCATGCACACATTTAATTTTCTTTTACCGAATTTTGAAATTCCTTATCATCAACTAAAAATCTTATTTAGGAACTCACAAAAATTCCTCCATTATTTTGGAATCACAAACAGAAGAGAATTTTTCTTCAAATAGAAATCAGCGCTTCTTATTTCTTTTGTCCCATTGACATAAGAAACAAGATTTAGCACAAGCAAGCAGTTTAAAATAAAGGTTTAAATAGATGGCGCTGTTGCTAATTTTTCGAATGATGTTGAGTACTCTAGACTTTGATTTGATGGCGTTAAGTACTCCCTAGTTGTTGATGGAACTATAAATTCCTTGACATTTCTCGAATATAATTGATTGTTTAAAATTTATGTGAATTGTTTACTGTGCGCAAGTTTTATGTTTATTAAAATTGTTTTTGTTATAATATCTTATTTATTTTCCCGAGCCGTGTTTTAACTGCTCTTTTTTAATTTTAGATTTTATTGTAATTACTTAGATTAATTAGAATACATATATCCTTTCATAGTGTGTTGACCAGGAATGATCGTATATTATTTTTAGTACACACGATAGTTATTGGATTCAAAGTTTGAATCTGTAAATTGATGTAATTATTCTAAGCGTTGGGTTACTACATTTTACACCACCTGTGCAATTTACAAAGATTGCCAAGGTAGGATTATTTTGTATTCTTTGCATGCAAGATTGATTCAAAATGGAAATTGAAAAAACGTAAAAAAAAATTTATCCTTTTTGCGAAGTTCTCCTACCAAGTTAGTAAATCATTTTGGAAACTTAATAAAAACAGTAGAATTTATTTATAGGAAAAATGTGTTAATCAATCTACTATTAAAAGATATATCTTAAGAAAATTAGATAAACAAATTGAAAATTTATCTTAAGTAGAAGAGTTCGAAGCTCATTTACCCACTATATTCATGACTTACCGAAAAAATATCACTAGCTATTTTTCCTGCTCATAACAAGTTAAAGCAAAACAACATTATTAATGTAAACTTCACTGACTCTCAGAATCTACACTTATATCAAAGCAAGAGAAGAAAATAAGCAAGTGGAATTCCTTAAATTCAATATTAAAAAATTCTAAAGTGTGTGATACAGCACAATTTACTAGTTTCTGAAACACCTGTAAGGTTTCCATAGAAGATAATGACGGGTTATCAAAAATTGATAACTTTAATTATTTAGTCATATTTAGGTGGACCAATGCAATATGTCATTGAAAGTTTCGAAATTTCAAATGATAATTATGATTCAGCTGTGAAGATTTTGAAATAAAACTTGGTTGTAAGGGCCTAATAATAAATCATCGTATCAATAAACTGTTAAATCTCTCCTTCGTCTTTAAATCGAATGATATTTTGAGATTAAACAATATGCATGATGAAATCGAAATAAATGTGAGAAGTTTACAGTCTTCAGGAGTTGAACTTGAATCTTATAGTTCCATGGTTATTGCTGTTATATTAAAATATTTTCCAAGCGATTTAACCTTACAATGCAAATAAAATTAAATAAAAGATTTGTCCAAACCCAATATTCAAATATTTTAAAATTTTATCGAACTCGAAATAAAAAGCAGCGAAACATTTCCACTTTCGCACAAGCCGCTCGAGATACTCAAGGTCAGATCGACCGCACCCTTCAAGAAGAAAAAAGGGCTCAATCATCCACTCGTGGCTTTTCGATTGTTTCTCAAACTAATAAATCTTGAACGTTTGGTAAAAAGGATCACATGGCGGAGAACTGCAATTTAAGGATTAAAGAAAAAAAATAATTAAAAGACTTCGGCAGATGTTTTTATGTCTTTGTGTAGAGCCTGCCAATCGAGACTGATTTGTAACACATACGGAGGAAAACCCAACCAGACTATTGTTTTAAATCGTCTGAAGTTAAAGATATTGAGATTTAGCAAACAAGTTGAGCTTCAACTATTTCTGTAGTTTGGCATAAAGAAAGGAATAAAATATTACAAACTTGTTCTGTAAAAGTGAAATCGAAAGGTAATGAATTGATTACTTGTATAATATTAGACGGCGGCTCACAATGTGCATATTTATTTATCAAAAATTAGATAACAAATTAAATCCAGTAAAAATACGTGAAGAAAAAATATCGGTTTTTACTTTAGAAAGCAAAAATAATTAACAAAATTTATGATGTAGTTCAGGTGAAATTAAAACGTAGACTTTTCCCTGACTCTAAGCGAAGTTGACGCTTTAGTTACAATGATATATCTTATATAGGTTCCGACATACTACATCCTGAAACAAAGGAAATAAATGAAAATTTAGAATTAAGAAATTATACCCTTTATGATTACCCTAACTCCAAAATGTATATACGAGTACTGACCCTAATAATTGTTTAGATCGAGGCAGGTTACTATTACAATATTGCGACTGGTAAAATCAAACTTTTGAATAAAAATCTTGTTGCCAGAAAGATGTGGAATCTGATGGTGCAAAGTCATGTAAGAAAAAGAAGGAGGGCACAAAGTCTCCCAAACAATTCGCTGTGTGGTATTCTTGGCCATCTGTGGTTATCAGCCAAGAACAGTACACCCTGATGATTAACCAGTGCTTGCTTATTCTGTTGCAATGTCAGTTGCACACGTTCCAAATGCTACGAGTACAGGTCCGTAGTGACCGTTTGGCCAATTGGTAACAGCTCATAGCGAATCACTTGACTACTCTAGTCCACTAGACATAAAACATAATCTTGCGTGAGTGCAGAGGAACAAATCTCCCGATCTGAGTTTGTGAAACCAATACTTTGCTTTACTTTCATTCAAAGCATTATCCCCAAATGGTTGGCGTATCCTGTAACTTGATGCAGCAATTGATAAGCTTACTTTGAAGTCGTAAAGCAACCAATAGAAAACAAGCTCCTTCGACGCTATTGATTCTTCTGGTTACTGCACGAGTTGCGATTGATAAGTGCGTGCGATGTATCTGCTTTTATAACGATTATATTGTTACTGTCGACTGAACAATGTCTGAATCACGTTATACTCTAATTTGCGTACTTATTCTCCTTTCATTCAATGGCAACGCCGAAAAGGCAGGAACTTTCATTATTACCTTTATAAAGAAGGTTACAGGATTATAATAGAAGGTAAATCTTGTTACAGATGTTTAAAAAATTTAGCAACAAAATTAATCTTGTCTTGTTATTTAAATCAAACAATTGTTGTAAATTTTTAAGAAGAACAATGGGATAAAATTAGAAAAGTAGTTTTAGAACTGTAATACAGAATCAATGCAGGAATTTTAATAAGATTATGTGTTACAGCATATGATTCAAACAATCAATGGCAGACAAATATATCATCGATAAACTTTATCAGCATATCAATTAACAAAAGAAATCAATTTAAATGAAAACGGATTAAAATGGATCTAACGATTATAATAATTATGAAAAATTTCTGATTCGTAAAAAAAGTAAAAATTGCTGAATTGCAGTTGAATAGTTAGAAAATAATAATTAATTGATACAAATTAGATACATAAATTCAATGTAAAATATATTACCAGTTGTAAAAGCTCAGTGTTTAAGAATTCTTTGCTTATTAAAAGTTAATCATGTAATACTTTTGAAATATCAATTTGACTCTTTAGGTTTCAATTCCGTTTCAGTTAAAGAAGCATATTTCATGAAAGTATATGTAAATCACGTCAGTTTATATTCATAAAATATTCAGGTTCTTCAGATTAAATGTAACACGTAGAAATTATTTCTCGTTCAATGCTAAGAAAATATAAGAAAAACGCAAGGCTTATTCGACTTATTTTAAATTCGTTGAATATTCTAGAGTGAATCATATTGAAACAGTGTGCTTAAACCACTTCTTGCCTAATGGAAAGGAAATGCTTAACACACGCAGATTCGTAAGATATACATGCGAAAAAGGCATCATCACCGGTATAAAACAGCAATAAAAATAATACGTGCAAACGACTGTAAATATTTAACATTTGGGAGGAGTTTTTATGACAAAATGGCGGATACGGATGTTTTTGTTTTTTCATTATATAGATTTTGAATTACAAGTAAGCATGAATAACAAAAAAATGAAATCGTCGATTTCTGTTCCAGATTTTATAACATTTTGGACTTATTATAAAGTTGACACATAAGACAAATTGTCCGTAAAATAAAGATATATATATATATATATATATATATATATATATAT
>JAPDSC010113675.1:0-10816 GCA_026290005.1 Latrodectus geometricus
AATGAGAGAAACATGACTCACATACACGTGTTTTTGATCATATAAACAAAAGGAAAAATAAATGTTTCCGAATGGCATGCTTTATGACGTCACTTTAAATTCGCATGTGTTAGTTGTTTTTTGTAAGTAGAGAAGTTTTGTTTTCGCTAAAGCGTTAGGTATTTCGATTTGCAGTTCAGTTTTTAGAAAATAATTAGATCTTGTTAGGCGTGAATTCTTTCCATTTTTACCGTTGCAATGTCGAACCGTCGAAAATGTTTAACAGAGCATGAAATGATGCAAAATATTTCAGATATTGATTCCAAAACAGATTTTGATAATAGTGATAGTGATACTATGGTATATTCTGATCATAAAGAATCTGGAGAATAATGATGATGAGGACATTTCGGACATCTGTATACCGAGTACATCGAAAGCAAATATATAGACGAGAAGACGAGATAGTGCTAACGATATCTCGGATTTAGACTTAATATCTAAAAAGCCCCCGGCTCTGGACAGACGCTCACGTAAGACACTGCCGGCCTCCGCGATAAGCCTGCGTTTGCACTACCCAGCGCGAAGGGGTTAAAAAGAAATTATACTGTGAATATGGAAGGATGTGTGGTGCCATGCATACTTCTTTCCCCGGCGATTAAAGCATAGATGACAATTTTAAAATGGGCAAAAAATAACCAAGTTTTTCTTTTTTAAAGAGAGCAAAGTTTTGAACCTATGTGCATCGCACCATAAGAAACTTCAAATCAGCCTTAAATATGTTTTAAATTAATGATTTTCATGGGCTCTAGTCAGTTCATCATGGAAAATACCGCCGTCTCATCCTTGGTACTGTAACTCTGGCCCTGGAGGTGCTTTGAGCTTTGGCAGTGAAAGGCATGACCATACAGCCTCATCTAGTCTCATATCCTATTATCTTATAACTCTAAGGCTTCCCCGGGGAAGCAGTCTTTCAAACTTGCGCACAGTACAACACTGAAGAAGCCAGTCCCGACTATTTACTGAAATGTATTGGCTTTTCGCAGAGTGACCGTTTCCGCAACCCTGGTTGCAGCCCTTAAGGTTTTGAGGGAGGAGGCAGCCATGGACCTGATTTGATCCAGATCAGTGGATTAGAAAGCAGAAAAAGAAATTAATGACAAATGCTGTAATCGTGAAATTTCTTACTGAAATATATCCTAAATTTTAAGTTAGCCATAAATCAAATACTTGTTATACTTTTCATTTCACATTTTTCTTCTACTTCATTTCTCATATCGTTTTCAATTCAACTCGAGACAAAAATTTGGTGAACAGGAAATAAAAATTGTATTTATGTCAGTATTCTTATATATTTTATTTAAGAGATTCAACGTAAATTTAAAATTATACTTTCTGTTTTAGTTGCCGCCCCTGCTCCTGCACCTGCACCTGCCCCTGCTCCTGCACCTGCCCCTGCTCCTGCACCTGCTCCTGCTCCTGCCCCCGCCCTTGCTCCTGCCCCTGCTCCTGCTCCTGCCCCCGCCCCTGCTCCTGCCCCTAAGATCTCCCGCCCCCGAGATGCATCAGGCAGATTTATAAAAAGTAAGTTTTATTAATCTTTAGTTTTTATTGAAATACAAATGGATTATAAACTGATAATTTGTACAATTTAGTCTAAATACTTATTCGTTATCTTAACCCTTCTTTGCATGATGGTGGAAATTTCCATCATAACCCATAATGCCCAAAAATTATATAAAAGAACAAGTTCACTTTAAGTTGATCGTGTTTGGATACCTTTTTTAATGTCCATTGCATAAAAAGAAACATAGCTGTCAAAAAAAAAAAAACAAGTGTCATTCATTATCAGTGAAACGAGCTTAAAGTTGTCTCATTCTACTGTTTGTTGTAGTTGCAATAAACGTATGATTTCGTTTATAATTTTGTTTTATTATATTAGAGTTTCTATTGCTAAAAAATTGAAAATGAGTGGAAGAAAGGTTTGTAACACGTGTTTCTGTTATTTTCCTCTTTTATTTCTATTTAGTACTAAGCTAATGATCTAACTTTGGATAATGATGGAAATTTTTAGCATATTGTTTTTTGCTAAATTTATACTATAAATATATACTAAGATTTTTTTTAACTATTTTTCCTTTAATTTGGAACAGGAATTATATCAACTTTATTTATTTCACCAATAAAGAAAAAATCATGCAAAGAAGGGTTAATATAGATACTTCATTTAAAACCAGTTCTATTTTACATAGAAAATTTTCTTTCTTTTTTTTTCTCGTTAACTTTTATGAGAAATGCATTGTTATTTATTTAAATTGGCACAGTGATTTTGAATTCTTAGGGTTTTGGTATTTTCATAAAAGCATTTAAAAATTTAAATGACCTTTTTTATTGTGTGTGTGTGTGTGTAAGCGCGCTCGCTTACTCTGTCAAGAATTTCCAGTTATTAGTTTAAGCAGGGAAGAGTACAATTTTTTTTTTCTTTTCTTTTCTTTTTTTTTTTTTTTTTTTTTTTTATACAATTTTTTCAAATTTTTGGACAAATTTCTATGTTTCCGTTCAATAACATTTATTTTTTGTGTAAACTTATCACTTTATTTTTTTTCCTTCTGTACATCATCAATTTCTTTAGATAATTTTCCTTAAATCCAACATTTAAAAAAAAAAAATAGTAAAAATTTTGTTTCAGAATATATTGTAATTCACAGTACCTAGTTAATATTTATTAACTCTTTCAAAACTTTAATGGAACATCAAATTTTTTTCTTGTAAAGTACCACAGTTTGAGTTATGAAGCATCAATTAAATGCCAAGAAGCATTACGATAAATATAAACTCTTAACAAAATGCAAACGTTCCAAAATTATGTATTTAGTTAAAAATAGTTTGTTAAGTTGTCTCGCAATCTTAAAATTATTATTATCTGAATAACATCTTTACTTATTCTAATTACTACACCAATAAATATTTTTAACTAAAGTAATTGTTTTTAAGAAAATCATACTTCTAATTTAGATAATTAAAGAGGCATTGCATTTTACAATTTAGTAAAGGTTCGTGGTGAGCTGGGCGTCTTTCTCATTACCGGAATGTAGTGAGTTCGAATCCCGGCTTATCGAAAATCCATCGTGTTCACTAATGATGACAGGGGCAATTAAAATAAATCCTCCAGGTTCCCATTCCAAATTAATACCTCTGGAGGTGTTAAGAGCCAAGCCTAACTTCTATTTCTAAATTGAAAGACCCAGATGGTGCTGCTATCTATGGGCCAAGTCGCGTACTTTTACCCTCGTAGGGTATATATACGCGACAGTATCCCGTCTTTTCAAAAACTGAAGAAACTTTTTCTGAAGAAACTTCATTTACTCAGTCCCTGATTGACAAGCTTGGGTTCGCCAAGTGTCATAAGTAACGAAAACAACAGATTGTTAAAGACAAAGGAATTTTATTATACACTACTGGCCATTAAAGTTGCTACACTAAGAAGGCGACATGCTACAGGTGTGAAATTAGCACGAAAGGAAGAAGGTGCTGTGATATGCAAATGATTAGCTTTTCAGCGCATTCAGACAAAGCAGGCGCCAGTAGCGACAACTACATTGTGTTTAACTGAGGAAATTGTTCAGCCGGTTCTTCATACACAAATTGCATTTGAACGTTGTTGCCTGGTGAAAAGTTGTTGTGATACCTCGTGTAAGAAGGAGAAATGCGTACCAGCACGTTTCTGACTTTAATAAAGGTCGAATTGTAGCGTACCAGGATTGCGGTTTATCTTATCGCAGTATTGCTGCTCACGTCGGTCGAGATCCAATGACTTAGCAGAATATGGAATCGATGGGTTCTGGACGGTAATACGGAACGCCATGCGGGATCTCAACGACCACATATCACTAGCAGCCGAGAAGACAGGCATATTATCCGCATGGCCGTAATGGATAGTGCAACCACGTCACGAGCCGTGAGTCAAGAAACGGGGTCGTTTGGAAGACAACAAGTGTCTGCACGAACAGTTCGACGACGTTTGCAGCAGCATAGACTCTCAGCTCGGAGACCATGGCTGCGGCTTCCCTTGACGCTGCGTCATAGACAAGAGCGCTTTCAATGGTGTGATCAATGACGAAACTGGGCACACGAATGGCGAGACGTCATCTTTTCAGATGAATCCAGGTTCTGTGTACAGCATCATGATGGTCGCACCCGTGTTTGGCGGCATCGTGGTGAACGCACACTGGCAGCGTGCATTCGTGATCGTCATACTGGCCCGTCACCTGGCATGATGGTATGGGGTGCCATTGTATACACGTCTCGGACACCTCTTGTTCGCATTGATGGTGCCTTGAACAGTACACGTTACATTTCTGGTGTGTTACGACCCGTGGCTCTACCCTTTATCCGAGCCCTGTGAAACCCTACGTTTCAGCAGGATAATGCCCGACCGCATGTTGCCGGTATTGTACGAAACTTCCTAGATACGAAACATGTTTGGCTGTTGCCTTGGCCAGCACGTTCTCCAGATCTTTCACCAATAGAAAACGTCTGGTCAATGGTTGCCGAGCGACTGGCTCGTCACCAAACGCCAGTCACTACGGTTGATGAACTGTTGCATCGTGTTGAAGCTGCATGGGCATCTGTACCTGTATGCATGCAATCCAATCTTTGTTTGACTCAATGCCCAGGCGTATAACTGCTGTTATTACTGCCAGAGGTGGTTGTTCTGGGTTCTGATTTCTCAGGATCTATCAAGCCAAATTTTTTGAAAATTTAATCACTTGTTATTTCTAGTATAATATATTTGTCCAATAAATATCATTTTGTTATCTTCATTTCTTCCTGGTGTAACAATTTTAATGGCCAGTAGTGTATATTTCTGTAAAAGTTTTGTAGGTCTAAACTATGGTGTTTCCATTATCTTGATATAAGTTATTCATTGTTTTTGTTAGCGTATAGTATTATGAAAATTCAAGGGGATGAATGACATTATGCTCCATTGGCATTGTAAGCTGCTCTATACTCAAGCTAACTATATATTATTTGTATTCCAATTTTATGAACGAGTCATAATTATTATGCATTTGTGATTTATATTCAATAGGGAAGAAAAATCTTTTGTGGTGCCTGTTATTAAATTTTTATTTTATTGCATTTTCAGCTGTTAATCCCGGACCTTCACACCAGAAGAAAAACAATCGTAATATTGAGCTTGAACGATTGAAATCACAACTTCTGGGTGTGAATGTGGACACAGATTGGCTGGTGCAGCAGCCTTCAGTGCTAAGATCTGGAAAAGATTTTAGAAAGTAAGGATAAATGTAATCTTTTTCTATATAATAGGGGTGGCCAAACTTTTGGGTCTACTCCACATTTAAAAAATTGAAGACGGTCTACCAATGGCAGAGCTAAATTAAGGTACATATTTATTTTCAATAAGAAGAAAAAATGGTAAATTATGTAATTTTTCTAAAAAAACTTAATATTAATATTTACATTATACTGACGAAAATAATCAAAGTATTCATAGATCAAAAACTGACCATCCTATTCACTTATTTTAGTTGAAATTTGGCACTGTTTATCTGCGAAAGTCTATCATATTGTGGCTGGTACGAGCTTATTGCAATGCATAAACACGAAATTAAATGTTCATCTGTTAAATGCGGCCAATGTTTGTTTTTGTTCATGGTTGAAAAAGTAGATATGCAAAGATACCTCGATCCAAAGAATGATTTCAGATACAAAATCAATTTGTAAATATTTAGAAACGTTTCCTCAGAAATTAATTTCCAAAAATCAGTATCACTAAATATGCTCTGGATTTAAGGAATATATCGCATCTTAATTTAATGATTTCTTCCTCGACCGTGACTGATGTGATATCTATTAAATGACCTATTTCTACAGATACTCCATCAATGTTGACGTTTTTCATCATGTCCGTTTTAGGTGTTATAAATCGTAAACCTTTAATCATAAATCTTTAAATCGTAAATCTTTGCACAGTTTTTTTTAGGTTTTAAAGCGTAGACTGTAGTAAATTTTTATATAAATAGTTCATTGATTCTATGTCATAAGTCATAAATTGAATTGTTAATATCCGAGATCATTATCTATATTGTCGCGTGGCCTACCTAAAATGTCTTCGCGGTCTACCAGTCGACCGCTGTCGACGTCTTGGCCACCCCCGATATATAATAATGATATAATTCAGAATACATTTCTTGATAATGAAAAAAATCAGAATTGGTTTTCACAGTAAGAATTATTCTTACTGATTTTTAATTTTAAAGCCAATATAAACTATATTTGTATCTTAAAACCTAAATATAGAGGGAATATACTGCAATTTAGTATTATACGTCAAAGAAATTTTAATATCTTTGATTAAATTCAAGCTATGTATTCATTTTGAAATTATTGTGTTTCTAAAAGAGACATTAAAATTGCCAAATTTCTTTTGTGTTCTATTATTTTAAGAATCTTGAACATTGAAATAAATATGTATCACATGATTAATTTTACTACAAAATGTTTCATATATTAATTTCAATTAAGCTTGTATGTTATAAAATGTTTAATTTGATGCCTAACAATTGCAATTGGTGTAGTTCGAATTCTGGTGTGCAGATCACAATTAAATATTTGTTATTAGGTACCAGTTTTATTTTATATACCTTAGATCCGCCATACTGATAAGCCGATTATGCAATTCATAAATGCATGAAGAATTAATACAGCAAAATAATTTCCATTATTTATGACAATAAAGCAATAAATATGAACTACGTATCAATTTCTTTCACTCAGTGGTAGACTAAGGCTAAAGCAGGCTCTAGGCAGCATTGTAATTCCGGGCCTATTTTTCAGTCATGACACATAATTTGCATTTGGTAGTTGGTTTTAAGACATATAGTATGTAGTTTTATTTAATTATTGGATTTCAAGAAAAAAATAATATTCATGTACAAAAATTAAATAAACATAATTTATTAAAACAAACAATAATTCTTAAACAAATATATGAATAAAAAATTAATATATATATATTATTATTAATATATAATAAATTATATTATTTTTTATATATTGAAAATGTAAACAATAGAGATTGATTAGTTATATTGACTGTTTTCTCACTTTTAATTCTGTTAACTCGTCAATTAGCTTGTCATAATTAATAGAGTTATTTAATAACTGTCTTCCTATATTTAGTTATGATAAATTATTTAATTTTTGTTGGCCTATAATGTGAATCTAAAAAAAATTTTAGTTCTGGCCATTACTGAGAATGAACTTTCATAGCATGCATTGCTTATTGGAAGGGTTAAATAAATTCTCAGTATTATGTTTAAATTAGGGAATATTGCAATTATATTATTTTCCTAAATAAATGACCACATTGATACAGGCGAAATAATATTTTCTTCACTTTTAAAATCTTTAATTGTAATACTTTCAGTTCTACTAGGTTTAAATCTTGTTCATAACATTTGAATACCTCTATTGAAGAGTCAGTTTTGAATTTGTTGTTAATAAGTTTATATACTTCAGATCTTTTATTTAATGTTGCTAATTAAAGAATCACTTACAACAACAAATATTAACTTTAAAATGTGTTCTCTGTGCTGAATCTTATTTCATGTTCTGGAATTTTATCATGAAATAGTTTTCGTTTTTCTGGCATTTTGCATCATTAGTTTATGCAATATTCTTAACTTTTCTGCTTCTTTTTCTAAATTGTCAAAATCATCTCTAACAGTTTGTATGAAATCTATCAATGAATCATATATTAAACTGCTGTATTTAGGAATTCGTCTTTTTTGTTGCATGTTGTCTTGTTTGAAGCATCTATTCTCTTTAGAATTTTTTCCCGTATAGTATGTAACAGTACAACTCAAAAATTTTTTTTATGTAAATCATCAGATTCTGACTTGTTAATGGTTTTTTATCTTTGAGGAAAAATGACGTAAACAATGTTTAATTTTTTCATAATTTTCTTTTAAATATTTCACAGCATTGGAACGAGCAGAGTACCTAGTGTCACAAACAGGTTTAATATTCAAGTGTTTGCTCTTACAAAATTTCTGTAATGTAAAATAAACAAAATTTTTGTAATGTATTCCACCTATGTGTAGAACTTGAAAAGAAATGTACAATTCCTGAATAATAGTGAAAAAAGTAGTTCATTTCCATGCAACTTTCGGCAGCAGCTTTTCCAATTAAATTTAATGAATGATTAGCGCATTGTATAGAAGAGGGCATAAGAAAATATGTTGTTTTATTCTGGATTGGTGTCCCTTATATTTACCTGACATATTAAACGCGTTATTTTAACTATGTCCCTGACAGTTAAAGATATCTAAATCTATACTATTTAAAAATTCTAAAACAACTTTTTGAAAGTTTTCATTAGTATGACAAAATGTATGTAGAAATCACAAAAATCTTTATTTTATACCTTTTAGAAGAACATAGTGAATAATGACGGTCAGCTGATTTGCATAATATATATTAGGTGTTAAATCAATAATTAGAGAGTAAAACGCATCATTTATTTCCTTCACTATTGTGAGTTGTAAATCTTTCGATTTGATAAAAATTGATTCATCGCATATTGTTGACGACTAATAGTACTGGTGCCATAGTTCACATATTTTTTCATGTGTTCCTGCAAAAATCGATCGAACTCTGCTTTATATTCCAAAGCACCGATATAATTACCCCATTATTTTCACTAAAAAACTCTTCATTTTTTTTACCATGAAACGCTGAAGAGTATGAATAAATTTTGATTGACGGTCCCACACGTTTAAGTACCTACCACCAGTATTTTTTTTCATTCATCATTTGTTTTTCCAGTTCAGTGTCAACACATCCTGTAATTTTTAGATCTTCTTATAAAATTTAAAATGGAATTAAAATAATCATTGCAAATTTCATGCTCTGACAATTTTTTATGTACATTTTTCTCATCATTTGTCCCTTTTGTCATCAGCGTTGTTCGCTTGGAAAATAGTTTATGGACGTAAAAGTACAATAAGTTGGTTTCAGTGTAAGCCAACCAAACTCTTTTAACTTTTCCCCCGCTTATAATTGTTCTGAAGAAGGAGGAAATAGTTAATTTTCTAGTGATTTGTTTTGAACCTTCGTTGCACAGAATAGAAGATGATTCCAAAGATCCGTTTTTTGGTTTTGGTGTATTTTTTATATTATATTCTCGCAGGGAGTCTTTTAAGTAAACTGGCCATCATGCAATATCATTTACAAAACTTATTTTCATCATTACTTTGAGATGATTTTAAATTTATATTTCCTCTTTTTGTTTCATCTTCACAAATTGAATTGCTTGGTTTTTTTTCTGTTGGTCTTTTTTCAGAATAGTTTCGTACGCAAATGATGTTTCTGGAGTTTGAGCTGCTGAAATTTGTGAAAATGATGAGGATTGTTGTAATTGTTCTCCATCTACCGTTAAAAATTTGTCCAACGATCATTTCATTTGTTTTACCATTTTATCTCTATCTCTGCTCTCTCTTTTCGTTTTGTTTTTCACTTCCATTAAATTGTTTGTAGGAACTTATTATAAAGACCATGTACTAAAAAAAAAGAAGAAAATGACCTTCAACTAAATTTATTTTTACTCAATATCACAATCACAAACAAAATCTCAATTTGTGGTATTTTATATTGTATATTATTTTAATTAAATAATGTAATACTTTTGTAAAAACTTATGTCTTTAATTTAAGAATTCAAGAAAGTATTAATTAGAAATCCAAAACAATCTATTTGCAATCAAGTCTAGATATTTAAGTCTTAATTGCACAATTTTCAATCACAACATACATAAGATGCAATACATTCAGAAGACACTGATTTTAAAATTCAACTCTTGACTTTTTAAACACGTTCATAGTAAAAGCTCTATCGCATTTACACACATCAACATTCGCGGGCGTGAATGCATAAGCATGGGAACGCTCGTCCACACTTGTCGACTTTATCAATCAAAAATTAACTTGGATATGCTTCAGAAATAATTATGAATATAACGTTTTACCGTTAAATTAAAAAAAAATTAATAATAAAAATTAAAAACTTTTTTTTGGGCTCCCAAAGTTCTTGGTCCTAGCCATGTGCCTAGGTTGCATAGGCCTTATTCCGCCAATGTTTTTACTCTTAGCTTTTAATATTTAAGATTGAAATTTTTAAAAAACAAATTATATAAATTTATTTCTTATCTTTTAAAAAGCTCTTAAAAATATAATTTGATTTATTTAATTTGTTGAACTATCTGCGATAAATTTTATTGAACAAAGCTGGACCTTATTTGAGTACATTAATATAATTTTGAAATGTTTTTATGGTTTATTTTAATAATAAGTTGATTTTGAAATGATAAATAAGGTCAGCAATATATTTTTCTAAATTTGCAGTCAAAAATACTTTCCATCGCTTTACTTTATTTTGAGCTCAAACTTTTGGAATAGACATTTGTGTGGCGTACGATTTATAATTCCAATTTAAGATATTTTATTTATATGCTTAATGTTTCAAACATATTTCTTTGCATTTCTTTTTAAAATTCTATGAATTTAAAATAATTAATATGGAAATTATTTCTTTCCTTTAACAGTTTAAAAAGATTGAACAGATCACGAAGGAATGTTTGATTCTTTGTTGTAAAAATGAATATTTGTAAGTTTTTGAACAAATCTATGCATGCTCTTTTGTCACATTATTCTTTTATTCAATTTTATTTAATTGTATTTTTTTAATTCAAAAAACTATAAAAAAAATTATATGTAAAATTCAAAAATATGAAATAAATGTGCATTAATGTGCA
>JAPDSC010113688.1:0-12834 GCA_026290005.1 Latrodectus geometricus
CGGGTAATGCTAAAATGAGTAGTAGTTTCCAACCTTGTTTTCAATAACGGATCCAGTCACCCAGCGCCCCGCCATTAGAAAATAAAAAATACTTTGCAACATTAGTAGGTTTTGTTTGTCGCGGATCGGTTTTGAAATGGATTCCAAACCACTACAAACAACTAACTCCGAGGTGGAAATCGAACCCACGTACTGTTAAACCAAAGGCAAGGTGATAACCATTCGGCTAGCAGCTCGGTTCCAACATTAGAACCGAAACACAAAGTCTGCTGCAGGACATCTTAAATGTTGGAGAGATCTAAAAAATTGACTTTCGCGATTTGATTGGTGGCTTAAAATGAGTAATGAAAAATTATTGAAATTTTACTACACTGGAGATTTATTATTATTAAAAACTGCCTCTCAAATTCATTTCTGATAAATATAAATCTTCCAATGCTTACTTTCTCCATAATTTTAATTCAATTTTAAGTAATTTGATAAAATCTATAGCTTAATTAGGTGGGAATGCACTTAAAATACATTAAAAAACCCATTTTTTTTTTTGCTAATACTGCTTTGAGTAAACTTAAATTGCATAAAATAATTTAAAAAAAGTCAACTTTTATTTAGTAGGTCATAATTATTTGACACCCTATAATCAAAAACGTGTCTACTATAGTAGACAACACAGTAGAGGGTTTTTTTTTTAAGAAGTAAGTCCCACATTCATATATTGCAAGGGAGAAAACCAGAAAAACTTCCTAGGGCATATTTCAATGAACGTGTATGCAGAAGGCAAAAACGCAACATCTAGTTTCCGTTGTTCAATAATTTATTGGTATCGAACCCAGGATCTTATAATCTGAAAAGAGTATGCTGATTGGAATTTTTCATGTACATTTTTCGGTGAAAGTAGTCAAAACAATATAGAACGGAAACAGAACCTGAGCAAAGATATAGAACTCTAATCCTCTATCCTATAAAGGGAGATACTTTCTTTTTCTCCCATAACAGATTTTCCAGCTTCCTTTAATGAAACTTTCCAGTTATTTATTCAATTTAAATTAAAAATCACCACCACCATTGTTCTATGTCACTTGTTTTTGACGAATGTGATTATTGATACAGTAAAAATATTTTAACAAACGTAAGTTTGAAACTTAAGTAAAAGAGAGCTATTTAAAGAATGAAATTTAAAGGAGAAATAAACCGTCTTCTTACTCTGTCTAGAGGGTCAGCATGCCTAACTGCGGATAGGAAGGTCCTGGGTTCGAATCTCAGTTCGAGCGTGGATATACTTTCTTTCTAGTCTGCCTTTGTTCTTTCCTTGTATGAATGGTTGCCTACTCTATAAAACGGGTACCTATGGCATGTATGCTTAATTTAAAAAAAGTCATCTCCAGTTATCCTCTTCAATGTGAGTTACAAGCATGTTAGCATAGAGCTCCAAAGATGTCCGTCATAACCTAACCTAAAAGAATATAAAATTATAACTAGTAAAACAATAGAAATAAGATATTTGTTCATATAAATATCTATTTTTCTTCGCTTTTCTATCATCTATTTATCGCCTTTCACCGACGACCATCCAATGATTAAAATATTCTTCCCCGAACAAAACTATATTTTCGATTTTTTTACTTTTAATAATTCAATCCAAATAAAATTGAGATTTCTTTATAAAAACTTGTCATTCGATTTGTTTGGTACCCCTCTGGGAGTTGGGCCTGCAGCATGATATACCCCTATCATCGCTACACTATTAATATCAAGCTATTTATTAAAAAAATAAAATACTTGTTGCTTCATATTATTTGATTACAACTTTTAAATTCTATGTCTGCTGAAAGTTTATTCAATAAATTTTGTGTGTGCATGTCTTATTTTTAACCTTATTACATAAAAAGATTGGAAAAAAATGTTGGATAATGTAAAAAAAAAATCATTATCTAAATACTTATATTTTCATCCAATCTTCCATCCAAGTAGCTTGTATATATACTTTAAATTAGTGGCATTAAACTGATATAAAAATCTTCATTCATCAACGAAAGTAACAAATCAATACGCATCATAATCTCAATTATCTGTTATTTTAAATAATTTTATTTTTTTTCCATTCTCAATCCTCTGAATGTTTTGGAAATGGAACTTCTGCTTACAGTTGCAGTTTTTTTTTTTTTTTTTTTTTTTTACCGATTACTAACCTTCATATTCTTCCGCCGATAGAATCCCGTACACAAGAGAGTCCGCTCTTCACCAATCAAATAGCTGTCCGAATGTCACATGATGTTAATACGCTGACAAACTCTATGTAAGCGGAAGATTTCAGTCTGTAACCATAGCTTTATTTGAGCAATTTGTTATATTCCATTTGCCAAATATCTTTTTGAATTTTCAACGTTTTGTTGATTTGTCAAAATTGATGATTTTTTTTTATTCTATTATTGTTTTCTATATTGATTGTCTGATAATTGCTTGGTAAGTACGTATTTTTGTCCATTTAATTAAAATATAAAGTAATTTATGTATAATTACTTGATTTACATCTAAAAAGGATGGAAAATAATAGCTGTAATAAACTGCTAATTTTCGGTATGGTTTTCAGTTTAATTATTTACTTAGCATACAATATTTTAAGCGTTGAGCTTAGTTTGTAACATCATATTTTAACATTATATTTAATAGTTTGTTGCAAATGTTGTCAGCCTTTAGTATCAAAAATTGTGAAAATAATTAGATTAAAATTAAATCACAGATTTTCAGTTATATATTTGCTTAAAAGAAAAAAATGCTTTATATAATATTTCGATAAAAATTACAATTTAGTAAATATGTTGCTCCGATGAAGGGTAAATTTATACATAAAATATAACAATTGTAAATGAGTAATAAACTTCCTCAAATAAATTAATTTGCACGTATATCTATATATAATACTTATATGTATATATAAACTTTTTTAAGTTGTTATCGCCATCTTAAAAATTATGGTTGTGCATTGTGAATGATTTTTTACTATGTTTGATTGCATTTTATAAATTAATCCGTATGTAATTGCTGCTAAAATATTACGGATATGGATTGTAGTTGAAATTTTAATTGTTTTTCATAATAGAAAAAAATTTGGTAATTTTTATATCTTGTTATTGTGCGTGAAGGAAAAAAAAATTCGATATGCTATTCTAAACAAGCTTTCTTTAGATTTCTTATGTAATCTCTTTATCTGCTTTTTTTTACATATTTATATTAATAAAATTAATAAAAAAGGAATTAGTATATAACTTGGTTTAATGAAATATCAAATGCTTAATATTTAAATTTTCTGGATTCCAAATTAATTCATTAGATTATCATATGACTGCATGTTTTTAATCTAATTCTTTCAGTATTTAATATTGAGTGTATATTTATATCAAATGTTTAAACTAATCGGCGAATTATTTTGAGACAAATACTTGTATACAAATTTGCGTAACAATTTTATGAATATCGCAGTCTCCATTAAATTAATACTTTTTTTGCAATAATAAATTAGTAAGCTAATTTATAATCATTTCTTAGATATTGGTTAATAAAGCTATATTTTTTTTTTACTGTTGTAAATGTTTGAATAATTACTTTTTAGGATGTTCTAATCTAAAAAGAATTTTAAGTTATGTCAAAATAAGGGGGGGGGGGGAAACTGTTTGTATGAAACCAATGTCAATCTTAAATTTTCCAATTTTAATGTATAACTATGCAATTAATATGTGTTAGGTTATCATGTTTTTGATTTTGAAGCTACTGTAAGATTATAATCTTATTAAAAAAATATAAACTATTTTGTACTCTATTAAAAAAGTGTGTGTTAGCCTTCTAGTATTTTAATTAACGAAACATCCTAATTCATTTTATTTGCATACCTTATGCATGAAGAGACACGGATATATTCAATTTAAGGATTCTATGCTAATAAAACTTCTGTTTACTTGTGAAATACTTAAAATTTGTATTTTATAGTTATGAATTTAAAATAATTTATGTTAATGTTATTATTGTGAGCAATTAATCGCTATTTTTCAAATTTGCTCTACCAAACTACAACAACCTCTTTTTAAGTTGTGGTTCGGAATTCCCCTTTTAACCATGTTTGGTTTAATATAGCAATCTTGTGCAAAATTTATCTTTTGAACGACACACTACAATTCAATGGGGCAATTTAGAGTTTCTAGTCACTGAAAAGATAACAAGGCTCTTGCTCATAATATAGCTAAAAGCAAATACTCATATCTAATCTATAGTAGTAAGTTACTTTAATTAATCAGTAGTAGTAGCAAATATTCGTATGTAATCTAAAAAGCTAATCCCAACTTTTTCCATTATTTGAGTAGCTCTTTATTTTTATAAATTATAAATAATTTTTTATTTTACCATAAGTCTCCCGAGCTGGAGCTGGTTCCAACAGTTTATGGGTCCGATTCCAGTTTTTGAGGTTTGTAGTGTTTCGCAATCTATTTTAAACGATTGGTCTTTCTCCGATCTTGTAAAAAATGGCCGTTGATCAACAATTCAACAACCCCCGAACGCATTTCCAGCTCTCTTTTTAAGATAGTTTTATTATCAAAATACCACTAGATTTTAGTAATATGGATTAAATATTTAATAGTGGTAAAATGAGTTATTTAATAAGATAATTATTGAATGCATTTTGTTTTTGTTACCCTCACCCCATAATATTCTATGCAAAATTTTATTCTCAATTTTTGTTAATCGTTTTGATTCTTTGGTAATTTACCGGAAAAAAAGCAAATCATGAAATGGTAAAATATTTGCGAGAAATTTGGCACCTTAAAAAATTATCTCCCAACTAAGAATATATTGGTTACTGCAAATCAAAGGCGGAGCACTTTCCGACAATCTTGTGTTCAATATAAATCGAAGAATTGTTTATAAAAAAGAATCTTGAATTCATAAGAATTCATAAACCAACTATACGCAAATAGAACTAAAAATAATGCTATTGAATGTAATTTTATGTTATCATTAAAGGTGTATTTTAAAATTAGATTAATATAGAAAATGCTGTAATAAGTAAGGAAGACTTTTTGAGTACGGTTTTTAAATACATAAAATTAATATTCGAAAATTTATTTGTATTAAAATTTTTAGCAGTTAAGATTAACATTTGCATTGCAACTCAAAGGTAAGATAGCATGATTATATTTTTATTTTATAAAATTAAATTTGCATGTAAATAAAAGTGCTTCTCTTTAAGTGTTTTATGCTATAATAAGATTCATTTTCCAAAATTTTTCCTTTAATACATAATTTTGATATTTGATATATGAAATGCATACATACATTCTCAATCGAACTTGCTATTATAATTACTGGCAAATTACATTCTGGTATTCCTATCAATTAAACAATTGTTGGTCTGATTATTACTTTGTAGTTTGTTAAGTATAGTCGTTCAGAATCCGTTTTAAGCATTTTCATTTTAAGAGTATTATCCCGTCCTTTTAAACACACACAAAAAATAATCTTAGGATTCTCAATACTTATTAGTCAAGCTTTGCTGCTAAGTTGATTAGCATTCTTATCTTCGTTTTAAAAATTCTTGTGTTCCTTCGATTTCTATCCCATTCTGATGTCTGTAATGGTACAAAATTCCAATACTGTAGGCTTCTGTTGAATTACCCATCAAATTATTAATAGAAATCATTAAGCCATTAATTAATTATAGCCATCAAATAATAGAAATTATTTGTAGTAGTTGCTCTAGGTTCTCGGCCGACGTGCATGGCACTAAGTAGAAAGTATCAGATTTCTCCAAATTTTAAGTAGCTCAACCTGATAACCAATGACCGGGTCTCTTTTACTTCGCTGTATCTATCGTTAATAAAATATTATGCCTAGATTAATTAATCAAGTTGAATATTTTATGTAATCAAATTTTAATTTAAGCTTTTCTATCAATAAATACTTTTCTAATATTCTGTATTGGCCAGTAAAGTTACCCATCTGACTTTAAGTCTAAATAAAATTTATGGAAAAATATGGCCTCTTCTTCTTTTAAAATAACGTTGTACATAAGAATTTCGCAATGTGTGAAAATCGATATTAAATCATTAAGAGCTGAAATTAATATTGGATTGTAGATATACTGAATTGTTTAAGTTAGTTAGATAAAAAAAGAGTAAACTATTTTTTCAATTAAGAAACTTATTAAGTTTCATTTTTAATAAATTTTTTTAATTTTACATTACTTTAAAAACTTATCTGTTTTAAAACTAAAAGTGAGCCTACAAAGTTGATCTACATACGCAATCTTTAAACTGAAACACCTGGCGTTAAATCCAATTGTTTAAAAGCACATGCAATGTATTGTTTTAAATATACTAGATATTAAAATAAAAACCCAATAACATTCTAGCATAAAAATTCTAAGTCTTAAGATCTACTTATGTTAATAATTGCGTTGTGTGTGAAGTTTTTAATGAAAATATATACATTTTAGGGTTTATACTCTTTAACATCTTTACACGGAGGACTTTTATTTTAGCCTCTGTGAAATTGTTAATCGAATCTTATGCCACTTTGGAGGCAAAGAGTTAAGACATTTCTTTTTGAAGATAATAAAGGAGTAAAAATATAACAGGAAATGCGCTCATTAATATTTGTATGGCTTTCAAAAAAGATTTTCATTCGAATAATGAAAACAAATTATCGCTCGAAAGCTGTATTTATAATTAAAGCTTATTATAAACTCGGCTTTTCTATCGCATTAATCCGGGCTTTTTTCTAAATATGATATTGTCATACAAGTCCATCTGTCATCAAAACAAGTCTCAAAACGACTTTCTAAAATATTGATATTTCAGAGATGCAGCTGCATGCTTATTGCAGTAATTATGTGTGAAAATGAGGACTTCAAAATAATCGGTAAAGTGCAGCTGCATATTGATATGCGAGACATAACATTAAGTGTTTTTTCAAAGAGGCAACTGCCTATTTATATTAAGACACAATATTGCTTTGTTTTCCCTACTTTGTTACGGAGATATATTCTTTAATGAACTGTAATCACGTGTCATGTTTTAAACCAGTATAGTGTCATACATGTATTGCCAAATACTCCATTTGCATTTTGATTAATTTTGTTTAGAAATCTTTCATAGGCGAGACAGATTTACTGAAATATTTATTTAAAACCAGAGATTAAACATCTACCATTGTTATTTGAAAACTTCATATTAACTTTGTCAAAATAAATCCTAACACGAATATCTTATTGCCAAGAACAGAAAAAAAGTTTTCTGACTTATTCTGTTATGTAAAATTTTAATTTATGTTATGGCAACTGAATAATTAGCGCTTTAGTATACCTGTGATCATAAGCTCAAATACCCACTCCAGTGTGAGCTAGCAAGCGAATTGTTAAATTCCTTGTCTTCTGCTCAATTGCTCACCAGTTTGGTTCCCACCTTGGCAGTGAATGTTCTCACTGTTTGGGAATCTACTTTACTAATACTTGTGCTTAGTCCTCTTGTGGAGCGGAGAAAGGAAATAAAAAAATTATAATAATGCAACCTTTTGAATGACAAACCAAATAAATATCGTGTATGTAGTAATTGAGTTCACTTAGCTTTAAGTCTAATTGATTAAATCAATTAAATATTTGGAAACATGAGAATATTAACATTTTTTACAGAACTGTTATTCTAATTTCCTTTTAACTTCATTTTATGAAATAAGCTTTCGAGAATAGTTCTATTTTTTCGGTTTTTTCTAAGAAAAGCATTCCTTTTTTTCAAAAAAGAAAAATATTTAAAAAAAAAAAATTCGCGTGGAAATAATCAGTTAATTGTTGAACTGAAACATTGATTTTATAGTATTTAATATGTTGAAATCAATAAGATTGGAATCATTTGGCAGGAAAAGATCAAACGTTATGTAAATATGGAAATTTTAAAATGAAAGTAAAAATTAAAGAAAAAAAAAATTGTTACTAGTTAACTAATTTCAATTTGTTAAATAATTTTTAAAGAATGACGCAGTCATTTTTTTAATAAGAGTGTTTATTAAAAATATTTCAATACTTTCTTTCATTAAAGAAAATTTTAAATCAAAATACGCAGACGGAAGTTTTAATTTTAGGAAGTTTGATATAATATAAATAGCACTAGTATGAAGTCAAAATGTAAAGCATGAAAAATTAGAAGATAATGCTTTACATTTTCACTGATAGGGAATTTTAACTTGGCTTGATATGATAAATTGTTAAATTAAACATATCGTTTAACTATTACTGTACTACCAAAATAGTTAAGCAGGATTTTTTGTTTTTTGAAATTCAGATTGACAAAAGAATGTTCCGAAGTTTTAAGATTTAAATTTAAATTATTTTAAGTTTGCTTTTCTCATCCTATTCAGTAAATTTATATATGAAACTTGAGTTTTTTCTACTAATACATAGATGTTTAATTTAAGAGTAATTTATCGAGAAAGTTGGTGTAAATGTAAAACCAAACTGGCATCAAATCATTTCGTTATGTTCCTAAGTGGTTATTTAATAAAAATTGCATTTAAGTCATGTTTTTTTTTATACAACTTGCCATTTTTTTAAAGCATCTAAACATAAGTGTTTCAAATGAACTATTTTAACGAATTATCTTATCCTAAAACTAAAAATATTTATACCTCATTCGATACTTAAGTTTTGGCCTCTTCAGTAAATCTGAGTCAAGTTAAAGCAGCAATATTAAAACCTACAATGTTATCTCGAAGAGGATTATTAGAAATGTAATCTTTGTTTGAAGAGAAAAATGGTTTTATCAATAACAATGCATTGGGCGGAATCGTTTTCATTGGGCAGAAAGTTTTGAGATTTCTTATACGTACGTGAAATTATTAATTGATAAACTACAAAGTGAAAATGAAATTCAGAATTACAAAGCTTTATTTATTTTTTTTAACGGTCTTGGCATAAAACTTAATATTTTAAGTTAAACCTTAAGTATTTGACTCTCATAAGTCTGTTGTGCTTGATGTGTAGAGTTATTTTATTGGTGAATTTTGAGAGAATGAATCAAAGATTAAATATAAAATTTAAAAGATTTTTTCTGAGTTAAATTTAAAAAAATTTTCAGCATGAAAATGAACATGAAATTGCGGAATTTTCCATTTGTCGATTTGTTTGTCGCTCAATTGTATCACTTTTTGCACTCGAGAGTTAATTTGACCGGGATATAAAGCATGAAATGGATTCTGAATCACTACAAACATGCTAGCCCGAAATAGGATTCGAAGTCACACAAGAACGTTAACCACTAAGCTGCAAGCCAGGCTATTGGCGAAGCTTGTCCTTTTTGGACCCTGCGTCATAACCAGCCAGCCTGGCTCTAAATCGAATTGTAAAAGTGATTTTATTTCCTGGAACAGTTCCCTCCCGGCATAACTTATTAGAAGAGTGGGTCGTGTTCACATGTCGCCAAGTAGGAAACCTGGAAAGCAACCTATCTCTCACCTAAAGATGTGCATGCCGAAAGTGATAGCACAATATCCCATTGTTCAGAAATGCATGGAATTGAACATGGGTATTATCGCTCTGAAGAGTGACCTACTCCTGCCCCACTGAGCATTCAAAGTTTAGATGGAAGATAACATTATTTAACTGCGATAATGTTTAGTAAGATGTAAGGTCAACCTAAATTATTTATTCGTTTCTGCAATTTTAAAAAATGCGAATTTGCGATTTTTGAATTTTTTGAGCATTTTAGTTGAAATTATAGAGAGTATTTATAATAAACTTGAACTTCTGATAATTTTGAGTAAGGAATTGTATGTGAATGTGATATAATTCAGTAGTAAAATGATTGCTTTTAGAATAGACCTTGAGTTGAAATTTTACTGAAAAATGTGTTTTTTTGACATTAATATTTAATAAAAATCTTACTGTTTGCTACTATGCAAAATATCAAAAATTTGAAAATGACCAACAACGCTTAATCAAATAGTGTTTATTAGCATCTAAAAATTTTATTGTAATTTGAAATTAGTTTTTATCAATGTAATAACAAGACTTATTTTGTTACTGCATTCTTTTCTCTGAAATTTATTAAATAAAATAAATTTGATTTAAATTTAACAAATGTGAATATTTTTGTAATTAAGATTTTTAAGTTCAAAATTGTATTTTAATCATATATTAACTTTCTTTTGTTTATGTAACAGAAAATGTCTGGGCAAACCTCCACTCTCCAAAGATCTAAGTCCTTTTAATCTTCCATATTTTTAGTATTGTTTTAAAAAATTTTTAAATCCAAGTTTTTGTATGGTAAAGAATCTTTTTAATGAAAAAGAATTATAGGTTATGCATATAAATTTTTTAAATATTTTATCACAAAATGCGTCAAACGTCTTATTCATGAATGAGAAATTTCATTAAAATGGTCTACGAGAAAGGAATTCCTGGAATTATTATCATTTAAGATATTTAAATACATTTCATCATGATTCTTAAATTAAAAATTTTTTATAAGAAAAAAACTATGAAATATAAGCTTAATTCACAATTTAATATTTGTGTTGATTAAAGTAATAAACAGTACGTGTTGTGGAGTTTAATATATTTTAAAACTTGACTTGTAAATGTTAATAAACCTTAATTTTAAAACGTTTGTGTTCAGTTCTTTTTTATCTTAATTTTTGATTAAATTCTTTTGGATAAGTAAGTATCACAACTTCAAGATCTTACTCTTAATTAGTGAATTTCTTGTAACTGAAGTAATAAAAAAAAAATTTACTTGCATGTTCATTTGATAGTAAAAATTTTATTTTAAATTTTTTTAAGACTCGCTTGTATTCTAAAAATCTTTGTAATTCTAAAACCTGTAAAATCTATATTTGAAGTTTCTGTTCTACAATGATTTTCAAAAGATATTTAAGGCAAATATTTGCATTACATCATTTAAATACATTTTAAATTGATATTTAACGAATCATTTGCATTTATGATTGTTTTCAAAGAAACTAAAAGTTACAGTTATTATAAACTTCCTCGTGTGTAAACTTTTTCTATGTATTGATGTAATTTTATGTGAATATTAAGGCAGCTATTTTTTTCCCCTTTGTTAAATTTTTTATTTTTACAGTGCACCAGAGGTGCAATTATTGCACTGAAAGAATCGGAGTCCTGGGTAAGTTGTATTTTTGCTTGTGTGTCTAACTAGCAGATGAATAAAAAATAAAATGGAGAGAAAAAAACATTTAAATCACCCTTCCCAATTTAAATTAATGATCAAGTGTATGCTATCTTTTTGCTTTTTTCTCTTTTATTGTGTCAAGGTGATTATGTCCCAATCAATGGATAAGATAGCATCTCAAACGGATGCTTTGGTCTTTACATATTGAATCTGTTTATTAATAAAATGGAATTAAACAATATTTTTTATTTCAATTTTCAAAGAGCTGGAAATATGACACATTCGATGTTATGTTTTTGCACATATGGAACAACCAATATTTTATGCTTCAAATTGTTAAGTTCATATTGTAAGAGTCATCAGGTGACAATGATGCCATGTTTTTAAAACTATTCAGGCATGGTTAAACGACTTTTGCAAACATCCGCCTTCATGATCTTGAAACAATGAAAAGTGATTTAGATTTGTGTAGATTTTAATTGTAGCGAAGTAATCACTTTATGGTTAAATTTCTTAATATTTTATAAATAATATAGCCCTTTACTCTATTCCATGTGAATCATTTTGATACTTGATACTATGAATTTAGTATAAATTCTATTCATGCATGCTAGTTTGGTTTAGATCTTCTCATGCAAAAACGTAGTCAAATTTACGTAATTAGCATGTATTGGTGAGCTGACCTTTAATTTTTGATGCAGTTAAATCAGAAGTTGAACATGTATTAGAAAATTTTTAGTTGTGATATATCGAAATTAAATGGGATAACTTTTTCTGTAGAGTAAAACAAATACTAAAAATTTAAAAATTTGTTGATATCTTGTATGGGGAAATAGTACAGTAAGTATATGGGAGATACTTGATAGCTTTGCTTCATATTTTTTTTTTAAAGTTATCAAGTGATTTACTTTAAGAAAATACAAATTGTATAGTGCATGGTAACCATATTTAAAAAGTTAGTGTCCATTTTTGAAAAAAGACCAGCCTCCATGATGATCCTACCATTTATATAAATAATACACCTATCCCTGTAGTCAACGAGGTAAAATTTCTGGGTATAAATTTCGACCGAAAGTTAACCTTTCTTCCACATGTTTTACATTTGTGGAAGAAGTGCGAGCGATCAGTTAATATCCTCATCTAATACATATTGGGGTGCTGATCGCACGTCACTACTTCGAGTCTACCAGTCAGTTCTTTTATCTCGTATTGACTATGGATGTGTTGTGTATGATCTGCTAGGTCTTCTGTTTTACGCAGACTGGACACTGTACATCACTCTGCTTTGAGAATTTGCTTAGGAACTTTCCGCACATCACCCATTCAGAGTCTTTATGCCATTTGCCAACAATTTCCTTTAGACCTGAGACGAAAGCAGCTGTCTCTCAATAACTACGCTAAGGTTATGTCTGATCGACAACACCGTTTACGTTCCTTCGCTTTTACTCCTGCATCAAAGAGATTGTATGATGCTCACTCTTATAGCATCTAACCTTATTCATTCATATTAAAATTCATCTTTTCTTGTCAGACCTATGTGTTGTCCGTTTCATTAAAATGGGCTTAATTTTACATCCACCTTGTTTTGATCCACAGATATCTGTAATTAACAACTTTGCTCAATTTCAGAAATCGGACACAAAACCTACGATTTTTCAACAGC